>CANIUD010000594.1:0-460079 GCA_947470075.1 Closterium sp. Yama58-4
CTCACCCTCTCATAACCTCTCATACCCTCTCATACCCTCTCATAACCGCTCATACCCTCGCATACCCGCTCATACCCTCTCATACCCTCTCATACCCTCTCATACCCTCTCATACCCTCTCATACCCTCTCATACCCTCTCATACCCTCTCATACCCTCTCATACCCTCTCACACCCTCTCACACCCTCTCACACCCTCTCACACCCTCTCACACCCTCTCACACCCTCTCACACCCTCTCATACCCTCTCATACCCTCTCATACCCTCTCATACCCTCTCATACCCTCTCATACCCTCTCATACCCTCTCATACCCTCTCATACCCTCTCATACCCTCTCATACCCTCTCATACCCTCTCATACCCTCTCATACCCTCTCATACCCTCTCATACCCCTCATACCCCCTCATACCCTTTCATACCCTCTCATACCCTCTCATACCCTCTCATACCCTCTCATACCCTCTCATACCCTCTCATGCCCTCTCACACCCTCTCACAACTTCCCATTCCCTCTCATTCCCTCTCACGAATACTCTTTCATGCCGAATTATGCCCTCTCATACATCTTCATACCCTCTCATCCCCCCCATACCCTTTCATACCCCCTCATACCCTCTCATACCTTCTCATGCTCTCTCATAATCTCTCATACTCTGCCCATCATACCCTCGCCTCTCCTACTCTCTCATTTCTTCTCATTCCCTCTCAATTTCTTTTATTACCAGCATGTCTCACATGTGTGTGATGGTGTCGCTTCCTCTTCATTGATCTGGAGAATTACTGAAACATGCAGTCTTGTGTGCTTCTTTTGCTGCTGTTCGAGCTTGCATCATGCGTGCTTGTGCCATGTGTGCTTTTTTGCATGTGCTTTTAATGCATGCGTTTTCACTATATGTGATTGTAGTATCCTATGTGCTTGTATTGCATGTGCTTGGATCCCATGTACTTGTATTTCTTGTGCGTTTATTGGATGTGCTTGAATGCGTGTGCGTTTATGGCATGTGCTTGTATTAGATCAGCAGCACAGATGGCGGCAGCAGCTGAGGAGGTTACTTCCACACTCCGACGAACACGGCACGTCATGGAACAGGTGGAATGATGACGTGGCGTGGAACAGGTGGGATGATGACGTGGTCTGGCGTGGAACACATGGGATGATGACATAGCAGGAGGAGCATGTAGGATGAATGACATGGCGTGGAACAGGTGGGATGATGACATGGGATGGAATTGCTTGTTGCTGTGGCGTGAACTGGAGTATTCTTCATTCCATGCATTCTTCTTCCTGCGCTCTCTCTCTTCCTGCACCTCCACTTTATCCGTTGCAGCGTTTGTTTGCCCTCTGTTTACTATGATTTCACCGTGGCATGGCATGGCAGGAGGTGCAACGTGGCGCGCACACATTGGAGGAACTCGGTGAGTTGATGCTGTGCTGATGCCAAGGCACTGGGCACTGGGCACTGGGCACTGGGCACTGGTCACCCTTTCGTCCACACATGCTCATGCATCCCTCCATCACAAATCTCCGTGCTTGTGTGATTTCTTTTCTGCCGGGTTTTTTGTCAGTCCTCCGTCTAGAGTAACCCCTCAACACACTGCCTAGCTTCCTCTCCAAGCCCTGCTTTCATTCAAGCCATGCCGCCACTCTGATCTCCTCAGCACCACACAGCACTCCGTCCAACACCTCCTCCTCCCATTCAATGCACCACCTTCCTCCCTTCTCTCCCTCCTTCCTGACCCTACTGTCCAAACCAGACACGTCAGCAGCAGTGCTGACGTCAGCAGGATCCCAGTACTCCGTGCAGCACTCCCGTCTCTCCACGGCCCACCAGCTGCTGGCGCTGCTGCAGCGAGGGGACGTGACGGACAGGTGAGTGGGGGAGGGAGGGGTGTGGGGGGGAATGGATGGAGAGGGGCGCAAAGGAGTGTAGAGGAGAGTGGTGGGTGGGCTGCAGTACTCCCTGCTCTCTTGCCTCTCCACGGCTTACCAGTTGCTGGCGCTGCTGCAGCGAGGGACGTGGCAGACAGGTGAGGGAAATGTTGAGGAAGGTAACGCAGGTTAATAGTGGGGGAATGAGTGAGAGGTGACGGAGAGGTGAGGGGGAGAAGAGAGAGGTATTGGGGGAAGTTGGAGAGGCGCACATAGGGCTTTAGGAGAGAGTGGTGGGTGGGTTACAGTCCTTAGACACTCTCGGCTCGGCTTTTGGCCTCCCACCAGCTGCTGGCGCTGCTTCGGTTCGGTGAGAGGACGTGGCGGCGGGCAGGTGAGGGGGGGAGGGGGATTGGGGGAGAGAGGCGTGCAGTAGTATAGGTAGGTGGGCCGGTTAGTTTGTGTGGGTTGGTGGGCCTGGATGGGTGAGTGGGTTTGATTGGGTTCCTGGGTTTGGATGGGTGGGTGGGTGGGTCTGGTTGGCTCCGTGACGGGAGGGGCGAGTGATGAGAGCAATACTTCCCACATGCTGGCTCATGATATGCTTCTTCTCATTCCAACTGGCTGACTTATTGAAGACTCTTTTTTATCCTCCCTGCCTTTTCATCATCTCGTCCCACGTGTGGGGGTACTACTTGCCTCTCCTGTGCCGCTCTTGCATCGTCTTCCCATTGCATCCCCCTTTTCTATGGTTTTCTTTGTCGTCATGATGCCTCCTCTCCGCTGTCCCCTTCCCATATGCTGCCCCATGAGAGCCAACATCATCCTGCAATCTCTCTTCTTCTCGCCCGTCTACCTGTTCGGGCCCCTCCCCTTTCTACTCTCTTCCCCCCTTCTTTTCTGCTGCCCCCACCAGGCTAATCATCATCCTCGGGTCTCTCTTCTTCCTGCTCCCCCTCCCCGCTGTGCTGCCCCACCAGGCTCATCATCATCCTCGGATCGCTCTTCTTCTTCCTCGTCTGCTCCTTCATCATCGTCTCACGCGTTCCCCTCCTCAACTCCCTCCTCCTTTCCTCCACCTCCCTCTTCTTCTCCACCACGCACGCTGTCCTCTCACCCATACTCTCCCTCATCTCATCCCTCCTCACCCCTCTCGCATCCTCCTTCCTCCCCACCCTCGTCTCCCTCTCATCCACCTCTCTCGCCCTCGCATCCTCTTCCCTCTCCTCCCTTCACCACACACTCCAACCCCTTCTCTCGCCCCCATCGTCTCCCCCGCCTCCTCTCCCACCTTCCGCGCCCTCTCCCATGCCCTCCCCTTTCCCACCTTCCTCCCCTTCCCCACCCACCACTGCCACCACTCTTCCCTCCTCGTCCCCCTCATCCGCCTCCTCTCTCCCTCCTCTAAACCCATCTCAACCGCACACGCCGTCTGAGGTGCCTCACACACAAAGCCCGCCACAGCAACAACAAGAGCAGGGCGGAGAGAAGGTTGCTGCGCCTAGAGAGTCACTGTCGGTAGGAGTGGAGCAGGAAAGAGGGGCACGAGCAAGTGAAGAGGTGCATGCAGAGGGTGATGCTGAACGGGAGGAAGGAGGAGGAGGTGGACAGGAGCAAGCAGAGACAGGGCAAGCAGCAAGAGGAGTGGGAGAAGGGGTGGGCGGAAAGGCAGGGGGAGCAGGATCAGCCGCGAGACAGGTGAGGCGAGGGACAGGGGGGAAAGTCCCGATGGGGAAGGGGAAGGTGGGCGGTAAGCAGAGGGCGGTAGCACGAGGGAAAGTGAGGGGTGGGGAAAGAGGAAAGCAAAGAGGGGGAGCAGGAGGAGCAGGGAGTGGAGGGGAACTAGGAGGTAACGAGGCAAGGGAGGGAGTAGCAGCAGGAGCAGGAGCAACGGAAGGGAGAAGAGCAAGAGGAAGTGGAGAGGAGGCAGCAGGAGCTGACACAAGAGGAGGTGGAGGAGAAGGTGACTTGGCAGGTGCAGGTGAAGCCACTGAGGGCAGTGCTTCCATTGCAGCTGCTGGTCGCCCGGTCCCCTCTCCGGAAGCACCTCCTCTTGCACATCCGCCTCCCCTTGCCACCCACCGCGCTGCTTACAGGCCTCCTGGGGATTCACCTGTAGGGGATTCGCCTGCTGGGAATTCGCCTGCTGGGAATTCGCCTGCTGGGAATTCGCCAGCTGTGGAATCACCTGCTGGAGATTCACCTGGTGTGGATATACCTGCTCTGGATTCACCTGGTGGGGATTCACCTGGTGGGGATTCACCTGGTGGGGATTCACCTGGTGGGGATTCACCTGGTGGGGATTCACCTGGTGGGGATTCACCTGGTGGGGATTCGCCTGCTGCTGCGCCTGTGAGGGAGGGAGGAGGAGTGGAGGCTGCAGCAGGTGGGGTAAGGGAGGGTGCGAGTGGGGAAGGGGAGGGAGAGGGTGGGAGTGAGGAGGAGCGCAGAGAGGGAGCGGGTAGTGAGGGGGAAGAGCAGGGCACATGTGGTGTGGCAGGTGGCAGTGGCACGTGTGATGCAGACTCTGAATCTGCTGCAGCCTTCCAAGGTGATGCTCTCAGTGCTTCTGCTGATGTTAACAATGCTGCTGCTTCAGCGGCTGCTGCTGCTGCTGCTGATGCTGCTGCTGCGGCTGTTGCTGACGATTCTTCTGCGGCGGCTGCTGTTGATGATGCTGCTGACACTGCCAGCGCTGATGCTTATACCGTCGACTCTCATGCTCCTCCTGTTGATGCCACCACTATTGCTGCTGCTGATGCCACCACCACTGCTGCTGCTGATGCCACCACCACTGTTGCTGCTGATGCCACCACCACTGCTGCTGCTTATGCCACCACCACTGCTGCTGCTGATGCCACCACCACTGCTGCTGCTGATGCCACCACCACTGCTGCTGCTGATGCCACCACCACTGCTGCTGCTGATGCCACCACCACTGCTGCTGCTGATGCCACCACCACTGCTGCTGCTGATGCCACCACCACTGCTGCTGCTGATGCCACCACCACTGCTGCTGCTGATGCCACCACCACTGCTGCTGCTGATGCCACCACCACTGCTGCTGCTGCTAATGGCGCTGGGGGCTAATGTGACGGGGGGGACGACAGTGGGGTCGGGGAGGAGCGAGGTGGCTTGAGGCGAGCACATGAGCACAGGGCGGATGCAGAGGGTTAGAAGAGGTGGATGGGGGTGTTGGGGGTGGAGATTCGTGCTGTGGAGGCAGGTCGGGTGGTAGCAGGCTCAGGCGAGTGGTCGGATAGTAGGAGGTGCAGGTGGGGATGTGGGCGGTGAGTTAAGTCGCAGCGTGCAAGCGTGCAGCTGTTGGGGGGTTGTGAGACACAGGAAGCCAAGGTAAGCGGGATGGAAAGGTAGGAGGCAGAATGAGCGGAGCGCAGCAAGGTTGACCGCACGAAAAGAGTGGATGGGCGAGAGGACTCAAGTAGGGAGTGAGGAGTGAGGAGGGAGGTAGGAAAGAGTGAGGAATGATCAGTTACACCGTAACAGGGGGAAAGAGGACGGACGGGGTTGAGGAAGGAGTGGTGCTTGTGAGGCCAGGTCAACCCCTTCCTGAGCAGGTCGGCTGCGATGGCCGCAGTAGCCTTTGTGAGGCGTGGCTCACACAACGGCAGCAGCAGCGAATGCTTGCATTGCATGCAGATACCCTCTCCGACTGTTTTCATGCCTGTCCAATTCCTCCTATATGTGTTTATCATGGCTGCACACCAGGCCCCTAGATTCGTTTTGAGGCACGCTGATTGATCAGCGTGCACCTCTCTTGGAAGTCTTTTAGTCTGCGTTGTCTCCAATTTCAGACAGCACAATTTCAGACAGCACAATTTTTTGACGCTGAACTTTCAGCGTGACGTTCAAATTTTAAGCTGATCATGCATGTTTTTAAGCACTATGAGAAAACATTTCTCACATATCTGAATCAGAGCCTGACTGAGCTTCTACAGTAGCACACTCAACTACTAGCTCCTTTACAGGCTCCTTCCCAGCCCTTGGGGGGTCCCTGTGTCTTGCAGCAGGTGCTGTGACTGGACGGCGCTTCTTGTAGCTGCGCCAAATCTCTACTACTCGTGGCAAGTCTAGCTCATAGTCAAGCAGTGACACACAACAGATCACTGAGCCAATAGTCCTTAATACTGCCCCTCTGCCACGTTTTGATGAGATTCTGTCAAGAGAAGCCTCTCTCACAGTCGATAGTGCTGAGAGGCAGCACTGCAATCGCCACCCAGAGTCCGACGAGATTGGGGTACGACTGCTGCCAGTTGGGAGTCTTGAGAATTGCAGTCAGTCCCGGATGGAAATATGCTCGCTCTTAGGAGCTCTAGCCAAGACCGGGCACAGAGTCCTCAGCTCCTTGACGGTCCACTTCTTGTCAATGTCTGCGAGGTAAGAACAAGGCAGGGGATTAGTAAATGAATGATTTTCAACGGTTGAACGAGGTAGCAATCACGAAGGAACCCGGTAATATCTCGTTGGAGTCATCTGCGCGAAACAGAGTGACTAGCGGCAACAGCCACTCCTGGCACTGTGCCTGCCGTGCGTGCCGCTCCCAGTTCGGTTGCCACATGTCCGGGATGAAGAGTTTCACGCCGGAAAGAGAGTCGAGGTCCCCGAACTTTGACTGCAGGTTTTGGACGAGGGGCTCGGCCATGTCGGCGCAGAGCGCCACGCATGCGTCGTGATGACCTTGTCCACGATAGGAGGGGTTGCTGCGCTCGTGTAGGGTGAAGGTGAAGCGGTTGAGGCTGCCATCCGACGACGCTCCTTCCACCACCATCTCTGGTGATTCCTTCGGTCCATGCTTCTCAAAGAACCGGTAAAGCCGCTCGTTGTGCCCCCCCCGAGGTCGTCTCCACAGTCGTTGTACCGGCTCTCCAAGAGAGAGGTTGTGTGCAGAATCTGCGTATGCACTAAGGGGTAGTCGAGCTGCCACACACAAGTCAAGCAGTAAGTTAGTACACGGGAACAAATATTTCAGATAAACGTATCAGATACTGAAACGTCACTTACCTCCCGCTGCTGGAAAACCTTGGAGAGGACGTTGAGCAGCACCAGAACGTCCTCGAGGAACCTGAGCAGGAACTGAAACTGGTACGACGTGATGAGCTCGTACATGGTTTGGTCCTTCCACTCTGACAGCATCACCACGATGGCAGGCAGGACTTCGATGAAGCGCGCGACGGCAACACCCCTCGAAAGCCACCGAATCTTGCGAATCCCTTGCACCTCGACATTCGTGGACATGAAGACCTCCTACAGCTCCATGAAACGTTGATGCCACGGTCCAGAACGCCCCAGGTACTCAGCGACGGCGCGGATCATGTCGTTAACCATGTCGAATGTTGGGATAGCCTCTGCAGCAGCTTTGGCAGCCAATGCCTCTCTGCACATCATACAAACACCCAGGGTGAACTGTTTACCGTTGACGTTTAAACACGGATGGTAAGAATCATCACCAACGAACTGGTGTGAGATGCAGTGGAACGAGACAAGGTTGGGGATGAGCATCCGAAGACGTGCAACCACTCCACTTTGGGGCCCCACCATCACCATTGCGCCGTCCGTGCTCACACCTGAGATACGGCGGAGATCAACGCCCACAACCCTGAGGTGGGAGAGCAACAAGCTACACAGGGATGCAGTGTCAGCTTTCTCAACCGTAAGCAATGCGAGAAACTCTGTAAAAATTTGACCATAGCACAGAAAGGTTGCAAACACAATCATGTATTTGCCGCAACGTCGGTCGGTGCTCTCGTCCAGAGTGATCCCGATGAAGGGGCTCGTTAAGAGGTGTTCCAGCTGCGTTGTTTTAAGCCATGTCGCAATTGCTTGAGTAAGTTCTCCATGCTGCGATCAAAATTTGATCGTAACCTAGGATCGTCTCGGGAAGGTTCGCACAGAGTCGTGCAATTGGTGGTGGGCCCTTGACCTCGATTCAGAGTGAATGAAAAATGATTGAGATGATAAAAACATGCAAATATGGGCATATAAGTTGTAGTACAGGAGAATACGAAACGACCTAGCTAGCCATGTACTCTAAGGGGTACATTCCCTTATTTGAATTCAAACCAACCGTGCGACTCGAACAGTTACGAAACTGTTTCCGCCATTTCCTTTGCCCTTACAGCTGCCGATGCCGTTTCATGCTGACGGTCCCGATGCATCCAACTGTCTGCGTCGCTTCGAGTCAAATCTGACTCTTCGTTCTCCCATGCTTTGGTACTGTGTGACTCATTTGCTGATGTCAGGAGTGCACAGTTCTTTTCTTGATTCACCATTCGTAACACCCCCCTTTACTCGTGACAGTAGCTCGACTTGACCTGCTTGACCACTCCGCTGAGTTCGGAGCAGTGCTGGTACTGCTGCCATGGCAGTCTCTTTGTTCGGAAGTCAGCTGCCATGTGACCTGTCGGGCAGTAGGTCAAGTCCACCTTTCCTTTGTCCACTTCATCCTTGACGAAGAAGTACCGCAGCGCGATGTGCTTGGTGCGGTTGACGAATCCAGGCTTGTTCGCGATGCGGATTGCGCTCTGGTTGTCGCAGTGCAGGCGAAAGGTGGGCGAAATTTGAATTTTTGCCTCTTGCAGGAGTTCCTGCAGGTACAGACCTTCGCGAACTGCTGCTGTCGCGGCGATGAATTCAGCTTCGGCCGATGACAGGGCAACCAGAACCTGTAACTGCGAGTTCCATGAGATTGGTCCTGTTGGCTCGAGGAAAAGCAGGAACCCAGTCCTGGACCGTCGATTGTCGGGGTCTGCTGCGTGATCGACGTGAGTTCGATGAGGTTGAAGAATGGAGTTGGTACTGTTGAGTAGCAGAGTCCAATCTTGGGCGTGGAGATGAAGAACTGTAGAGCGCGCTGCAAATCCAGAAGGTTCTCAGCCGTTGGTTTGCGGGAGTACTGAGCCAGTTGGCTCGCGATGAAGGAGAGATCGGGCCTGCATGTCACTGAGGCGAAGAGCAGGCATCCTAGCTGCTGTTGGTAAGTCTGAATTCTAGCGGGGGACAGGGCTTTGTTGTCAGGTTTGTGGTTCGGTCCGGGAGTGCGGTAAGGGGTGGAGAGTGGTGCAGGCGCAATGTTGAAGCGTTTACAGAGCTCCTCTGCGTACTTAGCCGCTGAGAGGTGAATAACTTCTGGCGCGTAGGAGATATTAAGTCCCAAGAACTGCTTCACGTCGTGGTTGCAGGTATGTGGACACGCGCCGCCGGATTCTTTTCGAATTGCTCAAGCAACTCGTTGCTTGATCCTGTGTAGTGAAAATCGTCGACGTAGACGGTGAGCAGGATGTAATCACCATGAAATTCGCGGCGGTACATCCCGAGATCATGGGGCAGCTGCTGGAATCCTATCTCAAGCAGAATTTTGTGCAGGTACCACTGCCAGAGCCTTGGCGCCTGTTTGATCCCATACAGGGATTTCCGCAGCTGACATACGCGCGAATCCCCTTCGCCGTATGTGTGCGGCTGCTCCACGTAGATTACTGCATCCACCAGTGCGTAAAGAAACGCATTCTTCACGTCAATTTGGCGCAGCGGGAGGTGTCTTACGACAGCGATTGCGAGCAGAATTCTCACGGAGGTGTGGCGGCTGACCGGAGCAAATGTCTGGTCGAAGTAAATGTCGTGCCTCTGATCGTAGCCGCGCATGACCCATCGTGCCTTAAATCGCTCGACCGTGCCATCCGCTGCGGTCTTCACGCAGAAGACCCATTTGCCGGAGCACCCAGGTGTCGCGAGACTCGAGCGCCTTAATTTCAGCATCCATCGCCTCGCGCCATTCCTTGCTGTGAGGTCACGTGAAGGCTTGGTGCGGGTTCTTTGGCTCGATAACACGTGGCGCTGTTGAGGTGGCGGTGTGGAGTCCGAAAAGTTCCTGAAACTGTCGTGGCGATGCTGTTGGATAACCTCCTGCACGTCATCGTCGTTGCTCTCTGGTTCAGGCGGTGCTGGTGGTGTTTGGGTAGAGGGCTCACTTCCAAGTTCGACGAGCACGACTACGCCGTCCTCGTAGACAATAGGCTCGAGTTCAATGCCCGTTGCTTGGGATTCGGCCTCAAGTGAGTCGCCGTATATTTAGGTCGGCGTCGATCTATGCTGTCCTAGCTGGTCGACGCTGCGTCGGTGTTATGGTTGTCCCACATCTATGGCGGCGCCACGAGGTTAGGGTTTAGTTCACCGTGGCGCCGACTTTACGATTACTGATTACGTGTAACACCTATTTCACCGATGGGTCGGTGTTGTTCATAGGGTTTCACCCCCTCACGCCTTCTAATACCCATGTCTGCTTGCAGGCACGCATGGGCTCGCTCGACGAAGATGCGATTGTGGTCGATAGGACTCGGTCGGCTTCGGGCGGCGATGGGTCAGGAGGACCACACGTGCTTTGCGACGGTTTTCGAAGCCGACGTAGCGATCATCCCCCTGCATTCCAGGTGCGATGGTCGACGACGTACAGCTGTGCCATGCATGCTATGTCGTGCTGAACGACGCCGTCGTGCGTTGCCTGTGCAGCATCGCACCGCTTCCAGGAGCACAATGCAGTGTTATCGTCGTCATTTATCCCGGCGACTTGTTGAGGGCGGGGGGGGAGAAGATCAGGACGTCTATCCGCCACCTGAACCCGCAGACCGTGAAGCAGTGGCACCGCGACGAGGCAATCCGCGTGTTGAAGTGAGCTCGATAGCCTAGTCGTCGACGCATGCCATTTCTCCGCGCAGCTTAAACCATGCTTACCGACCATCTCCGGCATTGTTGTTTCAGGTTTTTCCGGGCGGCGGTACTGGCCGAGCTGGGCCGCGACGGTAGGACGTGGGAGTGGCCGAAGCCCTCCGATCAAGAGGTCGGGCACAGGCTCGCCGACTGTGACGAACCCCTTCGAGATGTGAGTTCCGAACGAGTCAACGTCCTATTGTGTGTCATCCAAGCTCGATGCTCATCCTTGCGCTCTGAACCGTTGAATGCAAAAAGTGCCCGACGTCGTCCAGGACGGGAGCCCGGGCTCCGGCACGCTAGCAATGAGCGGGTTGTGCTGGGTGGTGAGGAGGATGGATCTCCTGACCGGCAAGTACCGTCGCAGTGCTACCATCATGGACAAGGTCAACGTTTCGGGGTTGAAGGCGCTGCGGGGTGCGATGGTAACATACATCAAGGAGCACGTCGCTCTGAAACGGTCGGGCCGTGTCGGACTTGCTCACGACGCCTGTGACGACGACGGCGAGGAGCCCCCTTCGGCATCCCAAGCAGTCGGTGTCGCCGACACCCGCGGAGAGGCCACAGGCGGCGTCGACGACGCAGATGGGGAGGCAGGGAGGGCGGTGCCGCGGACCGGGGATCAGGAAGAGGAAGAGGAGGAAGAGGAGGAGGAGGAGGAGGAGGAGGCGTCCACCGATGATCGGGATGATAACGAGGAGGAGCGTGAGGAGCGTGAGCAGGGGCAGGAGGAGGACGAGGAGGAGGAGGAGGTGGAGGGGGCGGCGGAGGCCGTGCAGCAGGCGATGGAGCAGGTGGTGGAGGCGGAGAAGCAGCAAGAGGGGGACGCTGAGGTGGTGTTCCCCTGGGTCGACTTCGAGATGGCCGTGGAGGGAGCGGCGGCGATGGACGTGGAGGGAGCGGCGGCGATGGGCGTGGAGGGAGCGGCGGCGATGGCCGTGGAGGGAACTGGTAGGTGGTCGGCGGATGTTGTGTGCGAGGGAGTGGAGGGTGCCGATGTGGAGAGAGGAGACGTGGTCGGCAATGTGGACGGGGACGCGACAGAGGAGGATAACGCCGCGGCCCCGATGCAGACGGGCGTGGAGCCCACCGCAGGGAACGCCGGGGTGGAACGCCGAGGTGGAGCGGTAGAGGCGGGCAGCCAACCCGGTTCCCCAGCAGCCGGTCGGCAGGCACCGCCGGCCGACGTCGCGCAGCTGCGACAGGAGAACATGTGATTGAGGGCTGAAAATGCTCGACTGCAGACGGAGCTCGGAGTGGAGAGGGGTCGGGTGGACAGGTTTGCGATGGGGATAGGCAGCCTCGTGGACAAGCTCAGGTCGTTGGCCGACCAGGTCGCCGCCTCCGACAACGACGCGGCGAGTCGGCTGAGGGGCGCGTCCTTGACCATGGCGAAGACCGTCACCGAGAACATCACCGCCAGCATGGGTGAAGCATGGGATGCGATGAAGGCGTACGCCGAGAGGGCGGAGGCCTGGGTGGACGATCTCGACAATCCGGAGGGGTTTTTGGCAGTGGAACGTGCGAAGGCGGTACTCACGTTGGTCGACCACGTGGAAAAGGTGGTGGGCGACGCGAGGAAGGGGTTGGAGGAACATATATCGAAGAACCTAGTCGCCGCGTAGATCAACATCGCCCCGCGGTAACTCAACGCGTCGCCGTACCGCCGCCAACGCCGCCCGCCCCACCGCCAGCCTTCTCGGACGAGCTTATGAAGTCGTTCAAGGCGGACGTGTTGAAGGCGGTGACTGAGGCCACCCAGCAGTCGTTTGTTGCGTCCGGGTTAAACCTCATGACCGAGGTGATCGGCAATTTGGCGCCTGGTCGGCGTGGTTCGTCGCCGTCGGCCAACGAGGCCGACAAGAAGGGCGCGAAGAGGGCGGGCGGCGGAGATGATGCGTTGAGCTCGAAGCGGAGCAAGGGAGCCGATGGGAGCCGCGGCGTCGGCCAGGTGGGTCCTGGCGGCTCGCGGAGCAAGGGAGCCGATGGGAGCCATGGCGTCGGCCAGGTGGGTCCTGGCGGCTCTGGGAGCAAGGGAGCCGATGGGAGCGGGGGTACTAGCGTGGTCGACCAGCTCAAGAAGAACGGGGCCAGGGTGATAAGGACGCACAGCAAGGGCGATGGAATCAGGAGTGCGGAGGGGGGCCCTGCCGACCAGGTTGCCGCTCAAGAGGCTGGACCAACAGCTTCGCCATTGGTGGCCGAGAAGCCCCCCAATCTAGCAACCGCACCAACGGCGATAGATGGCGGCGCTGAAACCGTGAAGGGGCCGTCTGGGGGGGTGACGGGGACCACGTCGATTCCCCGCAAACCCCCTGCGGCTAGCAGCGCGCCGGTCGCCCCGTCAGCCGCCAAGGACGATGGGCCGTCCCTTGCGGCTACTCCACCACCAGCAGGCCCGTCTGCCGTCAAGGATGATGCGGCTAACCGCCCTGGTCCGTCCGCCCCAAAGGCGAACGCGCTCATGGAAATGCTCCGCCGCATGGAGACCCATCGCCCGGGCGTGCAGCCGACTCCCGTGGTCGGTGCCGCTCCGTCCAAACCGGAACGTCGCTCGGTCGCTCCGCAGGTCGGCGCCACAACGTCCAGTGCCCCACCTACCGCTCCTAACATCGCCGGCCGTCCTCCTGTGGACCCCAAGTCCGCCCTGCTTCGCGCCCGGTTAGGCGCACGTACTGCGGCAGCGCCAGCACGGGCTCGAACAGAAGCCGGCTCAAGCGCGACGCCGACGTCGGTAACCGTAGCTGCACCCTCACTCGGTGCAGCTACTGTCGAGGCGGTGGCGGAGAAGGGCGTGAGTGCAGCGCTAGCCACGGGCGGTCGATCCGTCGACCCTGCACAGGCGGCGAAAGGCCAGCGCGACGCCGGCATCGATGCCATCCAGGACCTGTTGGAAGCGGTAAACCGCCCCGGGCAGCCCCCTGTTCTGGCCATCTCGGACTCGGCGCATGTGGAGCACTCGGCGAGTCCCCCCGGTAGAACAGCGGAGCTAAAGACGACCACTGCAGCTGTGGTGGTCACCAAGTCGAAACAGAAGGGGACGGCCGACACAGGGAAAGGGAGGCCGAGCTCGCAGAGGACAACACGGGGGAAGTCGGTGGAGAAAGGGAAGGAGAAGGCGAAGGAGAAGGAGAAGGAGAAGGAGAAGGCGATGGAGAAGGCGAAGGAGACGGAGAAGGCGAAGGAGAAGGAGAAGGCGAAGGAGGAGGAGAATGCGAAGGAGAAGGAGGAGGAGGAGGAGGAGGATGAGGAGGAGGAGGAAGAGGAGGTGGAGGAGGCGGCGGAGGAGGAGGGCGAGGATGATGCTAAGGAGGAGGAGAAGGTGAAGGTGAAGGAGAAGGGACGGAAGGGTCATGGCATCCGCCACGACAACTCGGGCGACAAGCAAGGGTGGGTGGGCGAGATTAAGGTGGCCGGGAACGAGAGTAGATACATCGGCAAGTCGCGCGACAAAATGGAGCTGGCGTACCTCCACTCGATTGTGTACCTCCTTTACGACGAGCAAGATTCTCATGGCCGAGCTCACCGGCTTGACGGAAACCATGAAGAAGCAGTGGAGGGCGGTGTGGGAGGAGGTCAGGTTCTTGCCGACCGGGATGTGGACGGTGATATGGGCAAGGGGCGCTTTCCTCCCAAAGACCCGGTAAGTCGGATACCACTTCCGTCACGTGATGATGTCGACATCGGGGTCCCTAATGATCGTCCAGTTTCGTGTGTTCGCGTAACAGGTTCGATGACATTCTCGGCAAGTATCGAGCGTACAAGACATCAGGCGATGAGCACCACGCCGCGCTCTTGCCGGCGATCTGGTTCCCGGTCGATGCCGACTCGAAGGAAGGGAAGGCGAAGTCGGATGCAATGATGTCGGCCATGATTGATCGCGTGTCCTTGTGCGCTGCGTATGGGAAAGTCGCTGCCGCCGCGGCGAGGAAGGAGGGCGAAACGGATGAGACGACGGCGTTGGTGGCACAGGCGCTATCGGCCTCCGCTTGCGCCCTGTGGTGCTTAGTCGAGGGCGACGCCGCCCAGGTGGCCGATGCTGTGCGCGAAAGGAAGGCGGCGGCGATGGTGGTCGGTGCGAGCGGGAAGACCGGTGATGAGTTTATGAAGGTCATGACGGCGGTGCTGGAGGCCGCGAAGAGCAGGGAGCAACCCCTCGGGGAGGTTGCGTACAACGTCGCAACGGCGCTGGAGTCTACAGCTCTGGCGAGAGCCTATCCGGGGTTGGATGGAGAAGTCGAAGCCCAAGTGATCGCACCAGCAACGGTGGAAACCATGGCGTTCTGGGGAATGTGCCCCAAGGATGGGCCGAAACTCAAGAAGATCGGCATCGCGGTGCCGCTTGACGCGCAGATGGCGAAGCTTATCGAACACAAGGGGGAGGAAGGGCCAGAGGGGCAAGCAGGGCAAGGACAGCTCGGGGAAGAAGGGCCAGAAGGGCAAGCAGGGCAAAGACAGCACGGCGGCTTAGTCGGTATTGCATTCTGGTCGCCTGGGGTGGCCTGGTATGGGCGGCGTCGATCGTGGAGTTCTCGTTGTGATTGCTTTTCGTAGGTGATTGCGTGATGTGTGGCTGTAACTTTTTGGTAGTGCATGTTTTGTGGGTGTAACTTTTTGGTAGTGCATGTTACTAGAACACCCCTACTAAGACACGGTGCTGAACCTCGTCGGCGTATGATACGCCGGCGTCGTATGGTGTCGACATTGTGCGTCTGTCTGTATGCATGTAGATACTCGGCGATATCCCTTTCGGCGCTTTGGGTATTGTGCCCCGTTTGTAGGTCGGCATCGATATCGTTTTGTGTGTTTCGGCTGTCGGACCCCTCCCTTAGATGCTCTTTGTGTGGGTTTCATTGTGTGCGTGCCTGTCGAATTTACGAAGTATGTGTAATGAACAATTCAAACATTAGCTTGTTGACTGTGCGTTGGATGTGATGTCTACTTCAAGTAGAACGATAGGATCATTGTGAGAACCACAAAGTCGACAACTGTATCAGTACGAAACACATGCATGCTGCATCAAGAACATCTACAACATGCAACAGCCAACAGTCGCACGTTGCTTGTGAGCATTCACGCGGTCTTCTTGCGCTTGGTCGACTTCTTGGTCGGAGGCAGCTTCCCGGCGTCGATGTCGCGGGCCAGGTCGGCCAACGCCTTCTTCATCTGCTCCTTCCATGTGTCCGGGAGCAGGTCGGCGACCCACTTGTCCGGCTTCAACCCGCGCGCCACGAGCGCACAGGCGAGACGAAGCTTGGCAAATTCCGTCTTGCCGAGCCCCTTGACGCCCTTACCCTGCCCGGCATAGGTCGGTTTGTTGCCCGCGTTGAGCACCGTGAGGGCATCCGAGAAGGTCCCAATGCCAGGCGCCGCTATCGTGTTAAGCGCGTCGACGACGGCTTCGGTGTCGGCTTCGCCGTCGCTCCTGCGAAGCTGGCGCACGGCATCGATGACCTTCATCATGCGGCGCACCCTCGTCCCGTGTGCTCCCTGCGAGGCTCCGTCGAGGAGGGTGTGGCGGTCGACGAATCCCGGCTCGAAGAACCTGTCGCACAGACGACGGGTGTCGGCGCTGGTGCACGAGGTCCAGAGGCGCCACGCGTCCCTCACGGTCGTTGCATTCCGCCAAGGCTGAACCACGTTCAGCTCGTAGCTAGCCTCCTCGACCGTCTGTGGGGGTTTTTTGGGTTTCTTGGCTCCGTCACCCCTGCTTGCCGACTCCGCGGAGCCACCGTCGCTAGGCGACTGATCGTTCGCTGCTGGCGGCGCCTCCGGCATCCTACGAGCTTCTGAAACGCGGAGAGCCTCGGTGAGGCGGGTTATCTCGTCCGTCATCGACGCGATGGTAGCGTCGCGCTGCTCGAGCTTCTCCTCGAGGTCGATCTTCTCGACCGCTGACCGCTCCCTCTCGAGCTTCAGCGTCGTTGTGAGGGAGACGACCGCGTACTGGGCGTCATGGCGGACCGATATCTCCTGCAACGTTAGGCGAATAACGGTGCAGGTGAGGGGTTGTATCGGGCACTGTGCTCATGGCGACGTCGACATAAAGGAAAACCCACCTGTGGCTGGATGAGGGTTGGGTCTTGCCGCTTTTTGATGGTCTCGGTGTCGGTCTTCTCCACCCTCTTCGCCCAGTGCTGGAAGAGGGGAATCCGGCAGAGCTTGGAATACTGGACGTACGGGTGCCAAGGCGTGCGGACGAGTTTCACAGCGAGGTCCTCGGCGACAATGCGGCGGAACATCAGGAGGGTGCGCCAGAAATGCACGGCTGCAATGTCGGCGTCGGACCCCTTCTTCGCGAGTTCTTCCGCCTGCAATTAGACAACAGACGTGGGTAATTAACGTGGTGGATAGGACGGTGCCATTAGAGGCTTGGTCGGCACCGATTAACATACATCCTTAAGGAGGTCGTCCACGCCGGGGAAGATGTGCTCGGCGATGAGTGTGAGGAGTTCGTCCCCCGGTTCCACCCTGCTGCGTCCCAAGAAGTAGTCCTGCGTGTATCCCGAGTAGCCGGCCTTCTTCATCACTACGCCGACGGGAATGGCTGTGATGTAGGCTCGAGTCATCTTGTCGAGAGCCCAGTGACCCAGCTCGGCTATCTCGGCGCGAGGCGTACCGTTGATGGCCAGCTCCTGCGCCCCGCCTGCCCGAGCGGCATGGACGTTCCGCTTGCAGAACACCCCGTTCGTCTTCCACATCTGCCTCGTCCATCGCTGGTGGCTGGCAGCGGAGAGTTCGCCCTGCTCGGGGTCGTTGCGGGCGAAGAACAGGTGCTTCTTGTACCAGCGCTCGCGTGTGCTGGTGTCGACCGGCGGAATGAGGTCGACGCCGTGAAACTGGCCGATCTGGTCGAGGATGAAGTGTAGCCACAGTCCGGTCTCGCCGACGGCGCACAATTCCGCTTCGAGGGCGGCCCCACTTGTGCCCTTGCGAATTCGCCCCTGGTGTCTTGCTCTAGGATAGGCGCAGCTGCTTCATCCTCGGGTGTTGCGTAGCTATGCCCGTCGTTGGCCTAAACGCATTTCGCGTTCGTCCGCTCGTCTTCGCGGAACTGGTCGAGAAAGAGTCGCTCGTAAAATATGACATCGCGCGCATGAGTGTTCTTCTGGCTGAGCAGATCCAGAATGATCCATGCCTTGTGCTCGTGGCTGATGCCGAGGTGGATTCCCCAGTGTGCGCGGCTTGCGAATTTTCCGATGGTTGATGTCGACGGGCGATACTGCACCATGCACCCCCACACGCGGAGCATGGAGGTGTCCCCTTTCGTTCCCGTCCATTTCAGATGTGGGGACAAGTTGCCGGTGATGGCGGTGGTTGATAGCAGGTTGTGCACCCGCACGGCGTGGTGCATCGCGTGGGCAGAAGCTTCGATTGCTTCATCAGCTCTCGCACTTTCGTCATGAGCGTGTGGTTCGTGCGCTCAGCTACGCCTTGCTGCTGGTGCGCGTATGTATGAAAGGGAGATGTGATGCTCGATTCCCTCCTGCGCCAGGTAGTCTTGCAGCTCTTTGCTCCTAAATTCCGCTGCGCCGTCCGATTGCCAAATTTTCAGCTTCTCCCCAGATTGCCGCTGCGCGTGCGCCAGCCAGAGGCGGAACACCTCGTTTGCTCTGCTGCGCGCTTCTACGTTTACGACCCAGACGTAGCGCGTCCCGGCATCAACGAAGGTAAGCGTGTACAGCTCATCGTTGATTCCACAATGCCCCACATTCAGAAAGTCGTTGTACACCTTGTTCAGCTTGGGGTAGCGGTTGGTTCCAGGTTCGAGCAGCGGGAACGGTTGGTGACTCAGCGCAGCTTCAGGGCAGACGGTGCAGTTGCGCGGGTGTGACGTGCTTCTTACTTCGGTGCCAACAGGGCGCAAGAGGGCGCCGAGCGCAAAAACGCCTGCGTCGATGCAGTTCTTCAGCGTTACGTGCGAGGGGTGACCGAGGCGCTGGTGCCAAAGGTCGTCGTTTGCGTGGAATCCGGAGGTGCGCATGTAGCGCGCGCGCACTGTCTCAAGATCTTCTTCTGGTGCTGGGGCAGGTTTGCTGCTGCTTCTTCAGCTTCGTCTTTGTCGCTCGCCGTTGTCAGCATTAGCGCAAAAAATTCTCTGTCGAGAATGACGGAGAGAGGAATGTTGGTGCCGGGAATGGTGCCAGGGACGAAGGTAGGCTCGCGCGGCTCGGGAGCAGGTCCGTAGGCTGTGCGGCGCGGGGTCGACGGTTCGTTGCCCTAGTCGATGGTGTCCCAGGGGTCGCGGTGCGGCTGGACGTCAGGTGGTGGCAGCGAAGGTGCGGGAAGGCGAGAGGGACGGCCGAGGGGAACAACGCGCGGTTCGGCTTCTGCAATCTCTTCTTCCCCCCTTTGTTCTCCTCGCCAGGCACTCCACCCTTCACCGGAAGTGCCCCATCCGCTGGTGTCGCCACCAGTTGCGGCGCTCCAGCCGCCAGTGTTGCGCGTTCCCCATCTGCCAGCGCTTCCCCACCCCTCTTCATTGGAGCCACTTTCCTCCTCCGCTCCCCAGGCAGCGCAGACAAAAGTCCCACGTGCTTCAGCGAGGCTCTTCTGGCGGAGTTCTCAGGCTTCGCGGCGCGCCAACTCTTCTTCTTCTTCCGCGCTAAGGGTCGTCGTGGGGTCGCGCCAGTGGGGGGCCAGTGTCATAAACACTTCTTTTGTGTAAGGACGCGCCACAACTCGCGCGTCAAAGGTTCCGCGGCGTTGGCCGCGTAGGATGTTTTCGAGCCGCTGGGAGGGGGAACCTGCGAGTGGGTTCTGGTTCGCGCCGAAGATGTGGTGAGAAGCCACTTCCAGCTCCAACGCCTTCTTCAGGCACCACGGTTTGTTCAGCTTCGGCGATGGCGGCGAGGCCTCGGCCGGCGATGGCGCTTGTTGAGGCAGTGGGCGTGTGACAATCCCGGCAGATGCCGTTGAGGTCAGGGTCGTGCAGTGCCAGCTCGCGTGGGTGAGGGTGATATGGCACCCACGGTCGTCCGTCAGGGTGTTTCCAGTCCGAGCGATGAATGTGCTCGAAGCGCAGTGGAACGAGATCAAGCTGCTCGCTCGAATCGCCGCTAGTCGGGAATGTCGAAGTCAAGGATGTACACCCAATTCTCGGAGTGCGCTCGTCCGATCTGCCTGCGTGGTTTTGTCGGCGATGAGTAGTGCAGCAGGATGTCGCGTGTGCGACGACCCGTGCTGAGTTTGACGCCGCAATCCATGAGTTGAGCGGCGGATAGCAGGTTGAAGGGCAGGTTCTGGACTATAAGCACATCGTTCAGCGTGATGTGCGTGCAGCTTCCGCGTGCTTTGAGCACGATAAATCCTTGCGCACTTGCGTGGAGACGAGCGTTGTTCGCCACAGTGACGTAGGTGACCGTGGGGGTTAGGACGGTGTTGGAGACGAAACGCTCGGAGCCCACCATGTGCTGGCCGCAGCAGCTGTCCAGGTACCAGGTGTTGTAGCGCTTGTTGTCGTCACGTGCGAGCAGCGCCAATCGCGGCGTGACGATGTGCGGAGTGTCAAATTTCAGGAATTGTTCGCGCGAGATCCAATCGATCGGTGCCGCCCGCGAATCTGGTACGTGCGGGGGGCTTTCAAGCAGCGGGGCTGGCAGGTTCCAGTCTTGTTCATCGTCGTCGTTGAAATCGTGGCGCGTGCTGAACGGATTATTATCCGTGAACGCCTCGATTGGATGACGGGCTGGCTCCGGAGACGGTGTACGTTCGCAGGGACGGCGAGATCCGCCTGTCATAGTCATGTTCCCCAAGACGTTGCAGACTGGGCCAGGCGGTGACGGCTGCTGCTGCTGATGCTGAACCGCTGGGTTTAGGTTGAGCGATGGGGGTTGGTACCCCTGGGCTGGACGCGTGTCGTTTCGTGCGTCCTGTCGGCCGGACTAGGTGCTCGGATTGGTCTGGCGAGGGCGAGATCGGAATTTTCATCGATTTGCCAAGGGCCCAAAATTAAAGCAAATTTTGTAGTAGAGGCGCCGCGGCCGTCGCTCTTCGGTGTTGTCGGCGTAGAAGGCGAGGCGTTCCCTTTCTCGTCGCGGCGCTGGTCGCTGCTGATCCATGTCTCTAGGGCAGCACATAGGGCGGCCTCCGAGATGACCCCCTGCTGTCGGAGAAGCGCCTTACAGGGCCGCCACTCTGGGCCGAGCCCTAAGAGCACGATGTTAACAAAGATATCTTCCGAGATCATGCTCCCCAGTTTCGCGATTTGATCGCGTAAGCTCCGACAGCGGTTGATATAGCTGTTGGCTTTCTCCCCTGGGGCCATTTTCGTCTCCAGTAACTACTGGAGTAGGCGGCTCGAAGAAACCGAGTCTTTCGGTTGGTATACACCGTTCAGGTGCCGCCAGGCGTCAAGAGCTGGAGCAGACGATGTCTTGTACGATCGAATGCTCAGCTGCTCCAGCGGCGACATGTTTCTGAGCAGGACGCTGTACGCCAAAAGCGATTCGTTGTAGTACTGCGCCCTGGCGTCGGCGGTATCTTCAGCAGGTCCTGCGTACCTCCCCTCGGAATAGTGGAAAATCTGCGCGTTTTGCAGCAGCAGCTCCAGCTCGAAGCTCCACGTATAGAAGTCTCTGCCGTCAAAGCACACACTTGTCTTTATTTTTTATATGCTGAGAAACCTTGATTGCGCAGAGAGAATTGCTTCTTCGCTGGGACGGGGAGTCTTGGGGGTTGAGCCATTAGTGGCGAGGGAGAAGGTGTGCGGGGCGGTATGATGGCCGTTCGAGGCCGGTTGAGAGGGTTGGGAAGATGTTCCCGCGTCGCCATTCCGCAATGTTTGGAGTCCTTGCTCCAAGTTCGTGAGTCGCTGAAGCAGTTGTTCGAGGACCGCGGTGCCAATTGTTGTCGTCGCCTTGTTTGTCGCAACCGGGTTGGGTTGCGCTTCAGCCGTCAGATTCGTCTGACCTCCAGATCCTCCGGCAATTCTTACGCAAGAGCGTGTGCAAGACGCCACTTTAGTTCGCCGATGATTTCGCTGGTGGCGTTGCGAAGGATTCCCGACTAGCTCTCAAACCATGCTGCGATAAAAAATTGATCGTAACCTAGGATAGTCTCGGGAAGGTTCGCACAGAGTCGTGCAATTGGTGGTGGGCCCTTGACCTCAATAGCAGAGTGAATGTAAAATAATTGCGATGATAAAGACATGCAAACATGGGCATATAAGTAGTAGTACAGGGGAATACGAAACGACCTAGCTAGCCATGTACTCTAAGGGGTACATTCCCTTATTCGAATTCAAACCCAACCGTGCGACTCGAACAGTTACGAAACTGTTCCCGCCATTTCCTTTGCCCTTACAGCTGCCGATGCCATTTCATGCCGACGGTTCCGATGCATCCAACTGTCTGCGTCGCTTCGAGTCAAATCTGACTCTTCGATCTCCCATGCTTCGGTACTGTGTGACTCATTTGCTGATGTCAGGAGTGCACAGTTCTTTTCTTGATTCACCATTCGTAACACTCCAAAGCTGTACTGTATAAAGAAACAACCACGGTAGTATGCGACGGAAGTAGTGTGAATGTTAAAGAAATAATTAGAACCAAAAATACTTACGTAGTGTAGTACATGCCGTACCCCTTTTCTGGAAACCCGGATACCTTCTTCTTCGCCAGTTAGTGCTCTAGCCAAATCCACAAATCCATGGCCTCGTTGCACTTGCTCATGAAGTACAGAGACTCCACGAGAGATGAACCCTGCAGTAGCTCCTTGTCCCGCGCTTTCGGGTGTAGGTCGATGCGCTGCTGTCGCTGCACTTTATGCAAGAGGTCCTCCTGCCTTTGCAGAGCTAACCGATGCTTCACGGTCCCTTCATGTTTCTTAAAGGCCTGCGTTTGCATGCCGGTAGCGCCTTCTCCACGCGGTCCACATTTGCCTGTCAATCCAGCAAACTCCAAGCATATGCTGCACTTAAAAGCAGGGGCACTAGAAGTAGTTTTAGTAAGAATCAGCCACGCGTAATCGATACACCACTTAGTTTTTTAACGATTGTGAGCTTCTTCATATTTCAACTCAAACTTATCGGGAGGGGGCTTTGAGCTATCTTGCATGGGAGATTCGTCGCTCGCTGGAGCTTCCACAGCCGATGGAGGAGGTGGAGTTGCCCACGCAATGGTGGACTGTCGGAACCGCAACTTCGTCGGTGGCGCGGGACGGGACGGTGTTTCAACGAACGCCTCATGGACCACCGTCGGTGGCGCAGCTGTCACTAGTTCAGTGGGGGCCTTGGGTAGAGGTTCTGAGTGCATGGAATCCGGAGCGTGACTCGAGCTGGGTTGCGACGGTGGTGCTGAGGTGCACGAGGCTTCTCTAAGGCCGATCTAAGAAAGTCTAGGCCGGTCACCATGTCGCATACAGGGCGACGATTGGCATCTTCTTCGTCGTCGGGCCCTTTAGCAGCGTCTTGTCGGAATAACAGACTGGAATGGCTGTACTAACAAATGGCTGGATACAAATAGGAAACCCTAATCCAGTGTACCCCCTAAGGCGTAACCCACTACAGCCTACAACCATATAACGGACACGTTTGTGGCTGCCATGGAGTCTGCAGAGCAGTGGTTTGCGAGGTCGAGAGAAGGAGCATGAAACAAGGGTCCAGGCAATAGTTTCAGGCGAGGGCATTGAACTTAAGCGAGAGAGGCAGGCCACTGAGGGACTGGAAGGAACGGTGGCGATGAGGAAACTGAAAGGTCCATGTATTAGGACCTCACATCACCCTGGTGGTCCCTGCATGCACGTCACCTGGTCGTGTATGCAGGGAAGGTGGGGTGGGTGGGGTGGATGGTTGTGGTGTCGTGCGAGGAGTAGCGCACTGCGAGCTATGCGTTGGCAAGGAGGAAGGTGGGGTGGGGTGGATGGTTGTGATGTCATCGGAGAAGCAGCGCGCTGCGAGCTATGCGTGCCTGCTGCGCAGCCGCGATTGGTTGGAATTGCAGCTGCTTACAGCATTGTTGTACCAACGTGACTGTGCGGTGCCGCGCTCGGGAAACTTTGCTTTCCGCCCGTAATTGACGGTATTAGTCATACACTTCGCCAGGCTGACGGAAATCCTTGTATTGTCGGTTTCAGTGTGCACCCCCGATACAAGGCTGAGGGCTCAGCCTACACTCATACATTTAGGCTAAAATTTCAGCCAAGTCTAAAAAAAAAAACTGAAAAGTCAGCAAAGGGACATTACAAAACAAAAAAAGCAAGAGGCAACTAAAAAAACGATAGAAATTAGCAATAACATGAAGTTATGAATTTCTGAAAATGATTCTAATGATTTATAATCAAACGAGCGCGTCTACATTCAACAGGTTATTTTTTGTAGACATAAAGTATCTAAGTATTACTACATATATTGTGTGTTATTAAGAAATATAACATATTTTTGTTAAGTGTGATCATGGTTTGTGATTCATGATTAATCTTAAAATTAATCAAAGGTTGGATCCATGTGAATCATTCTATACGTTCTTGTTATGATTAGTGTGTTGTACATGTATCAAGGTGTTTGACATTTTCTTCCCTAAATTGAAACTCGAAGAATACTTCAAATACAGTCTATATGTGAAGCAAGCAAGCAAGCAAGGGGGAAAGAGTGCCATAGCGGGAAGGGAAACAAGTAGGGATACTAGTGGGAGGGGGTTAGGTGACATTAAAGTAGTTTAGTTTGCCGGCAAGGAGAAAAAAGGCATGTCCATACGAACAGGAATGCACCTACAAGACTTGCGTATTTATGCCTGCCAGTCTGAGGCGAAGAACCATCGCACTCATGGCGGGTTCACCAACAGTCAAGACGTAGCGCCGAAACACCGAGTCGGTGATGTCCCCAAGGACCATCTTCTTGTGGGTCTTAGTAAGCACCGTTCGGCCAGCCAAGCATGCCTGTCACCATGGAGAGGAGAGGGTTGGTATAAGGAGGGGCTGGGTTGAATGGTGAGGGCATTTGGAGGGATGAAGAGCAGCGGGGAGGGGGAGGAGGGGATGGATGCGGGGTTTAGGCGAAGGAGAGGGCCAGGGAAAGGGGTAATAAGGGAGGGGGAAAGGGGGCGAGTTTGTGGGGACAAAGAAGGGGATGGGGGGGTAGGATTCGATTACTTTGGTTAGGTTGGTCCTATATCTGATTGCCAACTCATGCAGAGAGCAGGGAAACAGACATTCGGGAACAGAGCAGGGGAACAGAGAAGGGGAACAGAGCAAGAGAACAGAGCAGGGCATCATAGCAGTGAGTTAGAGCAGGAGAGCAGAGCATAGGATTAACGCAGGGAAACAAAGCAGACGACAGTGTGCAGGGGAACAGAGCAGGTTTGTAAAAACCACCTCTTTCATTGAAGTCTCGTACGTGCTGTCCTCGCCGACCTCCTGTGTTAGTTGTCTAACTACCGCATGCTCCAGGTATTTCCGTACGATTCGATCTTCAACTTTTTTCCAGTTCGTGCCACGTGAAGGATGCTTCACAGTGGTCTTGTGGGAGTGCTCATAACAGTTCGACTAGTACTCAGCGGGGATCCCCCGAAGACGGAAGGCTGATGGGAGGTGGACGAGGAGATGAATTTTAACAATTTTCCACTTTGACTTCTGCTTAGGGAATGCGACACGGAGAGCCTTCACCATTATGGGGAACAACAATCGAGAGCATGCAAGCAGTTAAGGGGTGGAATGCACGCTAGGAAGGAAGAAACGGGACGAGGGAAGGGGAGTGAGGAAGCATGCATGCAAGGTAAAATCAGGAAAGGAGGGAGGTCTAGCAGGTAGGGTACGGAAGAACAGTGATACAGAGGGTTAAAGCAAGATGGAAAGTGCGTAGAGTCGATGGAAAGAGGGCAGCCATGCGGAGATAACTCTAGCAACGGGAGCTAGTCTACGAGCTAGGCACGGGGTAAGAGGGATATCAGCGTTCGTTCCTTAGTTGTTTACTCGTGCTCTTACTACTTGCACATTCACAGGGAGATATTGCAAGAATTTCACTAGCAAAAGTTCACAACAATGGTACAAAATGGCAAGGCAACAACGTCTACATCACATGCTAGCATGCAAGCTGGTCGACTGCCAGCGCAGCACGGTCGACCGCGTTTCAGCACGACTTGGTCGACCGCGCTCCAGCAGTGCAAAGTCGCGGCCTGCCAACGCTGCAAGTCGACGGCGTGCCAACGCTGCAGCAAGGCGGCTGCACAGGTTTGCACCTGCAGGACAGCAGTGCACCCGCTGCGCAGGTGCTCGCAGATGATTGGCGTGCTGCGTCTTGTCACCTGCACAGCGCACACACCAAATCGTCCTCGAGCTTACGACTGCACCTGATCAGCCACGTCAACCGCCAAGGTCGGCCTCGCCAAAACCACATGGGCGACCATCGCGCTCCTCTGCAGACTTCGTCGCCCTGGTTACTCGGTAGACCTGGAAACCATCACGTCGGCGTCAACTTGTTTGGGAAAAGTTAACCGAAAGTTGTACGTGCTTGTCGACAACCCAAGTCGACGACGAGCAGCCAACTTTTCCATGTCAGCCACTCCCCAAGTCGGTGCCACGAAGTCGGAGCCTCCAAAGGTCGACCTCGCCAGGTCAACCACCCGAACTTGGCGCCCTCCAAGTCGGCGCCACCCCTCTTCGTGCTCGTCGACCGCCCAGGTCGACGACCACCACCGGTCGACCAGACCCTTGGTCAACCAGACCCATATCGACCAGCCCTGCTATCAGCCGACCACACCAAGTTGGCTTCACCAGGCCGGCGTCACCAAGTCGACGCCCTGCCAAGTCGACCTCCCGAAGTCGGCGCCCTCCCAAGTCGGCGCCGCCCACTGCTGCTGGTCGGCTGCACCTCTTGCTCACCCGACCATGGAGTCGGCTCCGCCCAAGCGAGGACGGGGCCAACGTTGAGACTCCCCTGCCACGTTCACGCTTGGGCCCCCAGCCCACACGGCAGCACTGCTCGGAGAATAGCTCGGCGGCGTGCACACAACACACAGCACGCCGGTCACCGCACCAGCCATGCAAAAGGGCACGTCACAACTCCCGTTAACACTCCCCTGCCGCGTTCACGCTTGGGCCTCCAGCCCACACAGTAGCACTACTCAGAGAATAGCTCGTCGGCATGCACACAACATACAGCACGCCGGTCACCGCACCACCCGTGCAAAAGGGCAGGGAACCTACTGCTGCACGTCTTCGTCACCGTCGCCGACGTCGGCCAGGCGCACTTGGCCGATCGCGACGGAGCACCGGTTGAAGGCCGGGTAGTGCAGCGCCTTCGTCAGAAAGTCAGCCGGCTGCTCGGTGGTCGGGATGACCAGGAGATGGCGGCCCCTCC
The DNA here is from genome assembly GCA_947470075.1 of Closterium sp. Yama58-4. NCBI lineage: Eukaryota > Viridiplantae > Streptophyta > Zygnematophyceae > Desmidiales > Closteriaceae > Closterium > Closterium sp. Yama58-4. Next base: position 26,888 of record CANIUD010000594.1, read on the forward strand.
GTAGATGAACACGTAGCCGCCCGTGCTCGTCCGATTCTGCTTGTCGTCGGCGTCCGCATAGCCGACCAGCTCCAGCGTCTCTGGTCCACCGCCGAACTCCAGGGCGGTGTCGCGCGTGTTGGCGAGGTAGGCAAGGCAGCGGTCGACCTCGCGCTAGTGCTGGTCGCTCCTCACCGTGAGGCTGCTCCCCAGCTTGCTGCAGGCGAATGCGATGTCCGACCTCGTTGTCGTCGCTGCAAACTGCAGCAAGCCGACCTTCTGCCGGTACTCCTCCTCCTGGCGCTCCTGTGCCTCCTCGTCGTCGAACGTCAGCTCGGCGTAGGCGTCGACGGAGACCGGCGTCTTCGGGAGGGTGCGCCCTCTCTGCTCCTTGTCGATGAACCGTCTGCGCAGCTTGTTGGCGTAGTTCTGCTAGTGCAGCCACAACTTCCTCGCCTGCCTGTCGCGCACGATCTCCAGCCCGAGGTACTTCTCCACCGGCGAGATCTCGCGCAGCTCGAAGGCGGCCTCTAGCAGCTCCTTCAGCTCCTTCAGCATCTCGGTGCTACTGCTGCCGGCTAGCAGGTCGTCGGCGTAGACCAGCACCTAGTAGGCCAATCCGTCGTCGCCGACCTAGTACAACGCCTCATCGACCTGGCTCTTCTTCCACCCGGCGCCGACCAGCACGTCGTTGAGCGCCTTGTACCACAACAGCGGCGACTGCTTCAGCCCGTACAGGCTCTTCAGCAGCTTGCACACCTAGCTGGTCCCGTCGTTGTAGTAGTCCGGCTGGTACATGTACAACACCCGGTCGAGCTTGCTCTGCAGGAAGGCGTTCTTCATGTCGAGCTGCATCAGGTTGAGGTCGAGGACGGCGACAATGCTGAGGAAAATCCTCAGTGTGACGTAGTTTCTCACCGACGCATACGTCTCGTTGTAGTCGGCGCCATACACCTGCGTGAAGCCCTTCACGACCAGCCTTGCCTTCTCCCAGGCGATCGTGTCGTCGATGTGGTACTTGGTCATCAGCACCCACCGCTCCTTCATGATGTTGACGCCGCGCGGCCGCTCAACCGGCTCCCACATGCCATTGGCAATAAGGTTGCGGATCTCCTCGTCCATGGTGGCCTTCACCGCCTTGCCCTTCCAGCTCGCCAACGCCTCCTTCACCGTCATCGTCGCGATGTCCCAACGGTGCTCAGGGCCAGGGTCGAGTTCTGGCAGGTCGATGTCATCCTCGGCATCGTCGTACGCCAAGTCGTCGTCGTTGTTATCGTACAGCGTGGTGTAGGCAGCTGGTGGCACGCACACATGGTAGGTCAGGAAATCAGGCGGCCTCCGAGCTCGCCTGAACGCCGTGGTCCAGGCGGGACCTCCACCACATCGCTATCGGTAGAGTCCTCGGCTTCACTAGCTTCACTGTCCGCACCGTCCTGCTGCACCAAAGCCGGCGTCCGTGCCGACTACTCCCCTGTCGTCGACTCCCCTGCCGACTGCCCAGTCGCCGACTCCTCCTTGGTTGGCTTCTTTGCTGGCTGCTCCCCTGTCGGCGGCTTCCCTGCTGTCGCCTCCGTCGCCGGCTCCACCAAAGTCGGCTGTTTCCTCTCGACCTGCGGCTCCCCTGTCATCGGCGGCTTCTCTTCTTCTCCGACTTGCTCGACACCACGTCGGCCACCGGCAATGCTCTTGGCTGGCGCCACGAGCGACGCCCCACGTCTCCCCTCATCGCCGGAGGCCGACACCGGAGTCAGCCCACACAGGTAGGCTACAAGGGGAGGGGCAAGAGTGGCAGGGGAAGGGGAATGGGGGCGAACGTCCTCGGAGTGACCTCGGCGAGCAGAGGGAGCATCGCCATCTAGGTGTCCGTCAGCAGGTTGGCCTGCGTTCGCCCCGATGCCGGCCCATACTCCGACTTCCACACCTCCAGCGACATCGCCTCATAGAACACCACGTCCGATGTGGTGACCATCCGGTTGGCGGTGATGTCGAGGAGCTCCCAGCCCTTGCTCTCCTCCGACACACCGAGGTGAAGGCCCCACCTGGCCTTCGGCTTCAATTTTCCGCCACGCTGCAGCTTGGGGACCAGGAACTACGCCATGCAGCCCCACACGCATGCTAGCGACAAGTCAGGCTTCTTCTCGGTGAGAAGCTGGTACGGCGTCGTCCCCGGCGGCAGCGACGACCGCTCAAGGCAGTTGCGGACCCAGACGGCCTGCCGCAGAGCAAGGTGCCACCAGTGGTGCTGCACGCCCATGTGCAGCAGCATCGTCCGCACCAATTCCACCATCGTCCGCATCTCCCGCTCCGCCATGCCATTCTGCTGCGGTTTGTAGGGGCAGGTCAAGTCGTGGACGATCCCCTTGCCGTCCACGAAGGCGGTGAACTCCTTCCCGAGGAACTCCCCTCCCCGGTCAGAGCGCAGCATCAGCACCGACTTCTGCGTTTGCCGCTCAACCACCACCAGCCACTGCGCAAACTCCCACAGCACGTCGGACTTTTTGGCGACCGGCCTCACCCACACGAAGCGGGTCTTGCGGTCCTTCAGCAGCAGGAAGTACATGCTGCAATCCTTGGCAGCCACTCGAAACGGCCCGCACAAGTCGATGTGCACGACGGCCAGTGCGTCGTCGGCGTCCGAGCACTTGTCAAGAAAGGTGTGCCGTGCCAGCTTCCTGGCGACCCACAAGATACACGGAGAGTCGGTGCCGGCCGACGGCTTGATGTCCAGGCCGGTGGCGACCTCGTGCTTCGCCGAGCTCCTGATGGTTTGAACACTGACATGCGCAAGCCTGGCGTGCCACCTGGCTGGTGTCGACTTCGTCGCCGAGACTATCGCCTGCAGAGCCATCACCTCCGTCGTGGCCGTCGTCGTCGTCAAGCAGGGACGAAGGTTGGTGCAGAGGGCTCGGCCGGTGTATGTCGCCCGACCGAGCACGTCCCCCGCCGCCGAGATGAGCAACATGCCGTCGCCATCGTTTTGCAGCTTGACGCCGCTCTCCTTCAGTTGACCGGCTGACAGCAGGTTAGCATGCACGCCCGGGACATAGAGCACGTCGGGGAGGATCACCGGCTTCCCGGTCTCCCCTTGCGAGGCGACTGTGCCCCCGGCCCTGGACGTCCTACAGCGCCCCATTGAAGTTGCGCACGTGCTTGATGTCGCAACTCAGCTGCAGGTCGACGAAGACCCCCTTCGTCCCCATCAGGTGGTGTGAGCAGCCGCTGTCGAGCAAGACCAACGCTGGGTTCGCCTGCACCGCCACCGCCACCGCCTGGAAGTCCTCGCTGGCCTCCGGCGCCAGCGAGACGGTCGGCTCCACAATGCCAACCAGCTAGCACGACGCCTTCCCGTCGCCTCGCCGCTTGCCGCCAGAGGAGGAGTCGGCGTCCTTCGCCAAGGTCGACTTGTTCGACTGCTTCTCCTTGCGCGGCTTGCTTTCCCGACGTGGACGACGGCTGGCCGACCTCCCAAGGTCTCCCTTGGCGTCATCGTCGGAGTCACTGTGGTCGGAGCACTCGAAGGAGAGGTGGTCCGGGTCGCCGCAGATCCAGCATTCCCGGCGTCGGCCTCCTCCTCCACGACCGCCATCCTTGGCCGACTTCTTCTTGTCGGCGTCCTTCGCGGGCTTCCCACCTCCGTTTTCACCGCCGCCTGGCTGGCCGCGCTGCCCCGGTTGACCACCTTGCTTCGTCGGGGCGGCGTAGTTCACCTACGGCAGGAGCTCTGTGGACCGCTCGGCCTCCTGCATCACCTCCTCCCTGTGAATGAATGAGGTCAGGGAGTCCTCGTTGAGCGACTCCCGCGTGCCCGGCACCACCGACAGCCGCTTCATTAGGTTGTAGCTGCTCGAGAGCCCCTTCAGGACGTGCGTGATGTAGGACGACATCGAGTAGGTGACGTCGGCCATCCGCATGTTGGCGAGAAGTCGACGAGCCTGGTTGCAGTAGTCGGTCGCCGTCTCCTGCTCGCCCATCCGCAGGTGCGTCATCTGCTCCTCCAGCTGGCCGATGTACAGGTCGTCGGTGACCTGGTACGTCGACTTGATGAACTCTCACGCCTGGTGGCCGGCGTCCAAGTAGTTCCTGCACGACTTCAGAGTGATCTGCATGCCCGGCGAGCAGCACCGCGAGATGACCGTGAAGGTCAGCAGCTGCACGGCGCGAAACTCCGCACGCAGCTCGGGGTTGCTCTCCGGCAGCATCGCCACGGTGCCGTCGGCAAAGCACATCTGCCCGGCCATCTCCAGCTGGGGCTCAATGGCCTCCTTCCACGTGAGGAGGTCGTGGCGGCCGACCAGCAGGGGGCTGACGGCAATCCTGTCCAGCATGAACTTAAAGTAGCCGTAACTCAGCGCTATCCTACCCGCAGTTACGTGAGTCGCCGACGCCGGCGTCACATTGCTTTGACGTCCTCCGACGTCGCCATGCGAGGAGCCCGCAGCCGCCGACGACTTCAGCCCTCACGTCTGAACGCCGCCAACTTCATCGGCGTGAATCACACCTCTCTGCCTCGACGTGCCTCCCGCACTGATGCCGTCTTGGTCAGCGGCGTTGATGCCCACGTCGACGCCGCCCTCGTTGTTCACCGGTCGAGGAGAGGCAGGTCGAGAAGGGTGCTCCGCTGCCCACACGGCGCGGATGCCTGCCTCGACGACCGCCAAGGGGAGCGTCTCCCCGTACTCGCTAGCCGAGTGGCGTCTCCTCACATTTTCCATCCGTGCCTCCAGAGCGTCCACCACCACGGCGTTACCTACGGCGCCTACCATGGTGACTAACACAGCTGCCGGCCTACGAACACGATAGGTAAGTGAAAAAGTCGGCTAATTCCGAAGGTATCGTTGCGGTGCCGTCCTCGCATCTGAAGGTCGCATGTTCGATCCACGCTCACCGCACCATGCGGAGATAACTCTAGCAACGGGAGCTAGTCTACAGGATAGGCACGGGGTAGGAGGGATCTTTGCTTTCGTTCCTTAGTCGTTTACTCGTGCTCTCACTACTTGCATATTCACAGGAAGATATTGCGAGAGTTTCACTAGCAAGCGTTCACAACAATGCTACACAATGGCAAGGCAACAACGACTACATCACATGCTAGCATGCAAGCTGGTCGACTCCCAGCATGCCACGATCGACCACGTTCTGGCACGACTTGGTCGACCGTGCACCAGCAGTGCAAAGTCGCGGCCCGCCAACATTGCAAGTCGATGGCGTGCCAACGCTGCAGCAAGGTGGCTGCACAACGTTGCACCCGCAGGACAACGGTGCACCCGCTGCGCAGGTGCTCGCAGATAATTGGCGTGCTGCGTCTTGTCACCTGCACAGCACACACGCCAAATCGTCCTCGAGCGTACGACCGCACCTAATCAGCCACGTCGACCTCAAGATACCACCGCCGAGGTCGGCCTCGGGCGACCATCGCGCTCCTCCACAGACTTCGTCGCCCTGGTTACTCGGTAGACCTGGAAACCACCAGGTCGGCGTCAACTTGTTCGGGAAAAGTCGACCGAAAGTTGTATGGGCTGGTCGACTACCCAAGTCGACGACCAGCAGCCAACTTCTCCAAGTCAGCCACTCCCCAAGTCGGCGCCACAAAGTCGGCGCCTCCAAAGGCCGACCTCGCCAGGTCGACCACCCAAAATCGGCGCCCTCCAAGTCGGCGCCACCCCCCTTCGTGCCCGTCGACCGCCCAGGTCGACGACCACGACCAGTCGACCACACCATGTCGACCACACCCCTGGTCGACCAGACCCATATCGACCAGCACTGCTATCAGCTGACCACACCAAGTTGGCTTCACTAGGCTGGCGTCACCGAGTCGACGCCCTGCTAGGTCGACCTCCCAAGTCGATCTCTCGAGGTCGGCACCCTCCCAAGTCGGCACCGCCCACTGCTGCTTGTCAGCTACACCTCCCGCTCACCTGACCATAGATTCGGCTCCGCCCAAGCGAGGACGGGGCCAACAACAACTCCCGTTGACATGCCATAGGGCAAGGAGTACCAGGGAGGCTGGGGAGGGAAATCACTGTAGGGAATGGAGAAACAGGCGAGGATGGTGGTGAAGAAGGTTGGGAAGCATAGGAACAAGGGTGGTATTGTACAAACAGCAAATGATGTGCACCAGGAATGGATAAACATACTGGAAAGAGGAAGAGGTCATGGTTTAGGGTGGGGGGAATAGGGAAGGGGACGGTAACAGGAATGCAAGTCAACGAAAAAAGGGGGTGGAGCATCTATGTACGGGCAAACAGGTGTACATGGCAATGGATGGCTTGGGAAACCACACAACAACAAGAGTAACTACCTAATGGTGGCGTATTTCATCCATTTCAGGGAATCGTCGGTGTCGTACCCAGCGTGGATGAACTCCTTGTACCACTCGACCATAAGTATAATGACCGTCCGTACATCCTCCTGTCCTGGGAGATCGATGATGAGAGGCACGACCTGCACCATTGGATGTGAAGTAGGCCCACGCAGAAGGCAGACGGAGCACGGAGGCTGGTGTGACATTCTTCAAACTCTTGTATCGCCTTGACCGGAGTAACAGTTCAGCGGGGCGTGGAAAGCAAGCCAGGAGGGGAGTAACTGTACAGCGGGGGGTGGAAAGCATGCCAGGAGGGGAGCAACAGTTCAGCGGGGGGCGAAAAGCAAGCCAGGAGGGGAGTAACAGTTCAGCGGGGTGCGGAAAGCAAGCAAGGGGGGGAGTAACAGTTCAGCAAGGCGCGGAAAGCAAGCAAGGGGGGGAGTAACGGTTCAGCGGGGGGCGGAAAGCAAGCCAGGAGGGGAGTAACAGTTCAGCGGCGCGCGGAAAGCAAGCAAGGAGGGGAGTAACAGCTCAGCGGGGCGCGGAAAGCAAGCCAGGAAGGGAGAAATAGTTCGGCGGGGCGCGGAAAGCAAGCCACGAGGGAAGTAACAGTTCGGCGGGGCGTGGAAAGCAAGCCAGGAGGGGAGTAACAGTTCGGCGAGGCTCGGAAAGCAAGCAAGGAGGGGAGTAACAGTTCGGCGGGGTGCGGAAAGCAAGTCATGAGGGGAGCAATAGTTCGGCGGGGCGCGGAAAGCAAGCCAGGAGGGGAGCAACAGTTCGGCAGAGCGCGGAAAGCAAGCCAGGAGGGGAGCAACAGTTCGGCGCGGCGCGGAAAGCAAGCCAGGAGGGGAGCAACAGTTCGGCGGGGCGCGGAAAGCAAGCAAGGACGGGAGCAACAGTTCGGCGGGGCGCGGAAAGCAAGCAAGGAAGGGAGCAACAGTTCGGCGGGGCGCGGAAAGCAAGCCAGGAGGGGAGCAACAGCTCAGCGGGACGCGGAAAGCAAGCCAGGAGGGGAGTAACAGTTCGGCGAGGCTCGGAAAGCAAGCAAGGAGGGGAGTAACAGTTCGGCGGGGTGCGGAAAGCAGGCCATGAGGGGAGCAATAGTTCGGCGGGGCGCGGAAAGCAAGCCAGGAGGGGAGCAACGGTTCGGCAGAGCGCGGAAAGCAAGCCAGGAGGGGAGCAACAGTTCGGCGGGGCGCGGAAAGCAAGCAAGGACGGGAGCAACAGTTCGGCGGGTCGCGGAAAGAAAGCCAGGAGGGGAGCAACAGTTCAGCGGGGCGCGGAAAGCAAGAAAAGGGGGGGAGTAACAGTTCAGCGGGGCGCGGAAAGCAAGCCAGGAGGGGAGTAACAGATCAGCGGGGTGTGGAAAGCAAGCAAGGGGGGGAGCAACAGTTCAGCGGGGGGCGGAAAGCAAGCCAGGGGGGAAGTAACAGTTCAGCGGGGCGCGGAAAGCAAGAAAAGGGGGGGAGTAACAGTTCAGCGGGGTGCCGAAAGCAGGCCAAGAGGGGAGTAATAGTTCAGCGAGGCGCGGAAAGCATGCAAGGAGGGGGGCAACAGTTCAGCGGGTCGCGGAAAAGCAAGCAAGGAGGGGAGCAACAGTTTAGCGGGGCGCGGAAAGCAAGCCATGAGGGGAGCAACAGTTCAGCGGGGCGCGGAAAAGCAAGCAAGGAGGGGAGCAACAGTTCAACGGGGCACAGAAAGCAAGCAAGGAGGGGAGCAACAGTTCAGAGGGGCGCGAAAAGCAAGCAAGGAGGGGAGCAACAGTTCAGCAGGGCGCGAAAGCAAGCAAGGAGGGGAGCAACAGTTCAGCAGGGCGTGGAAAGCAAGCAAGGAGGGGAGGAACAGTTCAGTGGCGCGCGGAAAGCAAGCAAGGAGGGGAGCAACAGTTCAGCGGCGCGCGGAAAGCAAGCAAGGAGGGGAGCAAGATTCGACTGTGAGAGAGAGAGCATGAGCGTGAGAGAGAGCATGAGTGTGAGGGAGAGCGTGAGAGAGAGTATGAGTGTGAGGGAGAGCGTGAGAGAGAGCATGAGGTCGAATCTTCTGATGAAGATGAAAGTTTCGAGGAGGAATCCGGGAGTTCCTCTGGGAGCGAAGAGAAGTATGACGAGGAGGAGGAAGAGAGTGATGACACAGAAACGGGCTTAGGGAGTGACAACGACAAAAGGGGAGGGGGGAGGGCACGAGGAGGGCGTAACTACCGCTATAACGAAAAGCGTGGTCATGCAACCGTTGGTAAGGCATGCAAAGGGCAAAAACAGCAGAGACGTCAAGAACGTGCTCTAGGAAAGCGCGCAAATAATGATGTTTACACGCGGCGTCGTAAGGAGCGTCCTACGCCAACAAAGGACCTTGGCTTTTACAACGAGATGAGGACCTTGGAGAACTCGGAAGATGCCGGTCCGTCGACTTGTCGGGAGACCGTTCGGATGAAGACATCCAATGATCCCTAGGCTGCCCTTGCTTCTAGCTCAGGAATGCGAAGGAATGCATCTCGATTTCGAGATCGGAGTGTGCGCAAGAAGGTTGGCCTGCAGCATGACAACACGTTCAATGCAGGCGGGGGTGGTGACGTTCCTGCCCGTGGTGGGGGGCTGGGGGCGAATGATTGTGATGCGGGTGGTATTGGAGATTGGTTGACTGACGAAAGGAAAGTTGGACACTCTGACCCTGCAACTCCACTCCCTTCTTCATCGGCAAGTGGCAAGTCTAAGATCGACGCTAGCGGAGTGCCCATCATTCCCTCTAACAATTCTCCTAATGATTCCATGCAGCAACTCTTCCAGGCTCTGCAGGAAGCCAAACGGCAGATTGCAAAGCTAAAGGCCTTTGGGGGATCGGGGAGGAAACGGGACGCAAGTCCCACCGCTTACCTCGATCTCCAGTGAACAACTTGAGCAGTCCAAACCACCGGTCGCGGTGGAGGAGAGCGATGTACAAGGCGCACCCATCGCCAGGAAGCATGGCATACCAAATGCGACCAATTTGAAGGTAAGATCTTATGCGCCACCCATCTCCCCTGCTGATTTCCATGCCCTACTCCCTGGTTTGCTCATTATTTGGTTTTATTCTTTGCAATTGCTCATTCTCATAACTGGATTCTAGTTTTCTGTCATTCCCATTCTATGTTTTCATCCTCTGCAATGGCTCATTCTCATTCTCATTCTCTGGTTTCTTTCTTTGCAATGGCTTATTCTCGTTTCTAATTCTCATTCTCATTCACATTCTCATATTCTGGTTTTAGAGTAATTCTCTTTCCACGGTTTCATTCCCTGCTCTGGTTTCACTCTCTGCAATGGCTCATTTGCATTCTCATTCTCTGGTTTTCCAGTTATTCTCGTTCCCCTCGTTTTATTACTTGCAATGACTAATTCTCAATCTCTGCAATCACTGATTCCATTCTCTAAATGGTTATAGAACCATTTTAGGTCTCTGGTTTCCATGCATTCTCATGCTCTGGTTTCACTCTCTGCAATGTCTCTCATCCTCTGGTTTTCCAGTCATTCTCATTCTCGGGCTTCCTTCTCTGCAATTGCTCATTCTCATTCCTGTTCTCTGGTTACCCACTCATTCTCATTCTCTGGCGTCATTCTCTGCAATGGCTCATTCTCTCATTCTCATGAATTCTAGACTTCTGCAATGAATGGTTTCATTCTCTAAAATGGTTCATTCTCATTCTCATTCTTTGGTTTTCCAGTCATTATCATTCACTAGTTTTGTAGTCACAATCGTTCTCTGTTTTCGTTCCCATTCACTGGCCCATCCGTGGCAAATGGCTCATTCTCTGGTTTCCTACACCCATGCCTGCATTTTTTACCTCGTTGACTGGCTTCCCGCCGATGTATGTTTTGCATTGCCTTGTTTTTTGTTTAAGCCATTCATATTTGCACTTCCAGTGTCATTGTTTTTTCCCCTCTTATTTTTTCTCACTCTCTCTCGTGCATAATTTTGAACAGCTCTACATGGAAGAAGCTAGGAACCGAATGTGCATGGAAGCTAAAAATCATGTTCTCACGTTCTACCCGACCTTTGAGAAGCGGATCCCCATTTTGCACAAAGCCATTTCTGAGCCGTATGTGGTGCCCCTGATTTTGCTGAAGGAGACCATGGCGGATAAAATTTGCAGTGATGCATTCAAGCGAGTGTATACTCAGTGGAAGAACGAGCGCGGATTTTACATCAAGCGGACCGTGCTCGAGGGGTTGGGGGTTCCCATGAGCGGCTTGCGGGCAGCAGAAATCCACATCAACACCGAGCTAAAGGAGGAGCTCTGGGGGGGCTATGGCCTGAGTGAGTAAATCAACTGCCTGACCATTCCCCCCCCTTCTGCCCCCACTCTCCTTTCACCCTCTCGACCCTACCACCATCATCTTACAACATTCGATATACCATTCTCCCTTTTTGGGCTTTCTCTTTACATAGACCATTGTAGGACCCGTGCTTGACCAGCCCATCCACCCTCTTCCCTTTTCACACCCCACCCCATAAACCTCCTCTGTTCGAGCATGTCGCAGGCGAGGACTCCCACCTGAGCACGTGGAAAAATGATGCAGATAGTGATCTCCCGTTCGGCAACGAGATCTTCTTCAACGCAGCAATGGACGCTTTCGGTGAATTTGCAGTGAGGAACGACATATGCTTGAACGCATATCACATCGCCTGGACCATTATGGTGGTGAGTGATTTGTGGGGTTCCTCCCACTTGTGTTCCAACACGCATTTGTTTAATCTTTCCCCTCGAGGTTTTATCCAACACATGTATTTTGCCCAGGTCGCACTTTTGAAACAAGAGGAAACAAGAGGGCATGGCAAGAGCACTCAGTAAGGTGCAGGGAGGCGTTGAAGGGAGACGAGGGGATGTTGTGACAAGCGAGCCAATCCACGGGTGGAAACGTTAATGACCAAGAGGCTCCCGCAGGGGAAGTAGAGGGGAAGAAGAATAGAGAGCGAGGGAGAGTGGCAAAGAAACAAAATGAGCAGGAGCCGAGGGGCTGAAGCGTCCATGGCGAGGGAGAAGCACAAGCACAAGCGCCGGGGGGGAGCTGTGGGGCGAGACAGGGCAGTGTAGAGAGGGGGCGGGAGGAGAGGCATATCAATTGAAGCCAGGAGTGAGGGTGTGGCAGCCACCTGGTCGCTGGAAAGGTGGTGAAGGGAAGGCATGGGAAGAGGGGGCAGCGGGGGGCACGAGGAGAGAGCGTGTCAAGGCAAAGGGGCAGTTGTGCCGTACGGAAGGAAAAGGCAGCAGCCGTCAGCACCAGCGTGGCGCGGGTCGGAAAGGGGGTGGAGAAGCCGAGGGGGAGGGCAAGGGGGGGTCGGGTAAGGGAGTGGGCCAGGGGGCCGGGGGAGCTAGGTCTGGTTGGTGTAAGGTGAAGGGCAGAGGCCAGCAAGCGGCGGGGAGTGCGTATGCCAGAGAATAGGGGGGGAGGATGGGGGAAGGATTTATACGAGAGCAATACGGGAGCATCCTAAGGCGAGGGGGTGGTGGAGGGAGCTGAGCTTGTTAATAACAACATACGGCAAAAAGACAAAGGGTGGGATCCAGTTGCGAAGTTAGAGATAGGAGGGTTGGTTAAATATGGACAGCAGAAGACATAGAGCATCACTGGGAGAAATCGGATGAGGGGGCAAGGCGAAAGTCTCGTGATCCGAGTCGCGGTGATTGTTCCCACTGTAAGCGCAGACATGGGTGGAAATGTTGAGCAGGACGGGAGGGGAATCATCCTCAAACGGGATGGCAGCAGGGATGCGGGAGAAGGACGGATCATCCGGGGGGGGGGGAAGAGGGATGCCAGTGAAGACGAGGAGGAAAGCCTCCTCGTAGGGGTCGGTGGTACGGTGAAAAAATTGCAGATCCGCGAGCCAAGCCGGCTCGGACGGGTCCGCACCGTGCAGTAGGAATTCGCGAATGTCCTCCGGGGTGTACCCAGGGGGGATGTTCTGGAGCGATATCGTGGCGGCACCCCCTGCTTTGGCAACTCGGGTTGCGATCTTTGAAAACCTTAAGGAGTACGGAGCGAGAGGCATTCAGAGGGATGGAGCGGGGTAAAAAGTGCTTAAAGTCCTCAGCCTCTTCCTCCGTTGGCCAAGAAAAGCAGAGCCGTGTGTAGGCACGACGCGGAAGCCGGAGCGGCTCATCGGTGGCGGAGCCGCAGCGGAAGAAATGGGGTTTAAGCATGGCGATGATGCGGATGGCATCCACGCCCGTCTCGGGCAGAAGGAGCGTGACCACTATGAGACGGCGACGGGGCATGACCGGGCCACGCCTTGGACGGCGAAGGGTGCGGGAAGGCGCGGGACCAGGAGCGTGGGTCGTCAGGAGGACGCCAGCTCTGAGAGCGGCGCCAAGGCGAGGGGAGATCGGACTGGCGGGCCTGCACAAGGCACTGGGTGGAGCAGGGGCAGCAAACACAGAGGAAGAGGCACCCGAGGGGGCACCCGAGGCGCTGCAGGTCAGGGCAGGAGCTATAGCCGCCATGACACCGCGGGACGGCACCGAAGGGACGGGCACGTGCGGAGGGGCTTCGAAGCACACCTTTTTGGCTGTCGGGGGCTCATCAGTTGTGGGGGATTGAGCAAGGGAGATGGCAGGGAGCTCATCAAGGTGGAGTTCCTCGCCATCGAGCTGAAGGTCCTCGTCAACGAGGGTCGTTTCATCGTCAGGGTTGTGGATCGGAGCGGCCATGAGGGAAGGGAGAGAATAAGCGGAAGACGAGCAGATAGTGGGATGAGAAATGCCACCGAGGCTGGAGTATTTAACTTCGTAGGCCCGGGGTGAGGTGGCTCATCGGACCTGGGGGCAGCCGGGGCGGGAAGATGGGTGAGATCAGGGGATAGTGAAAATGAGCAGGTGGCAATTTGAATCTGGCCTAAAACGTCTGAAACATGGAAGACCATAGCGAGAGGGCGCAGAGGCGACGTTTGTAGAAGCAAGAATGGCATTCCAGGTAGCGTAGGTAAATGCACGCCATTCGTAATGGAGAGGGGGCATAGGCGGCGGCCATAGCTTCCCCAAAAAAGAGACCAGGTGCCTAGGCGGCAGCACAAGTCACGTGGTAAGAAATTTCTGGAGCAGGAGGCAGAGGAAGCGGCAAAGGCAGTAGGGGGCAGAGGAGCAAGGGAAACACGAGGGCGTAGTTTGGAAGGGACCAGCCAAGGGGGGAAAATGGCACGCACCAGAAATCTTCACCCTCCCAGGGAGGAAGAGCACAAAGGGGGGGAATGACAGCAGGCAGAGGCAGGGGGAGAGCTGAGAGAGGTGAGAAAAAGTAAGGAGGGAGGTGGGGGAAATGTCGCGCGAAAACAAGGCCCTCCAGTTGCTGTACTTTTCATTTGCAGCAGGGCCCTTGGGCGCTGCGCGCAGGTTGGAGGTGTGAGCCTCGGAGGCCATATGCGCCATGGCAGAGTCGAGGGCAGGGCCGCAGGAGAAGCCAGAGGACGCAAGTCCAGGGCTGGACATCGGCGTCGAGCCCAATGTAGAGGAAGCCGGGGTCCTTGCGGAAAGCATCAGGAGCCGGACATGCCCCAAGGACTTGGCCTAGGGGTAGGAGTGGGAGGGGCGATAGGAGCAGAGGAACGACAGCAGGGAAGGGAGCAGAGGAACGACAGGGGGGAAGGGAGCAGAGGAATGACAACAGGGAAGGGAGCAGAGGAATGACAGCAAAGAAGGGAGCAGAGGAACGACAACAGGGAAGGGAGCAGAGGAACGACAGCTGGGAAGAAAGCAGAGGAACGACAGCAGGGAAGGGAGCAGAGGAACGACAGCAGGGAAGGGAGCAGAGGTACGACAGCAGGGAAGGGAGCAGTGGAACGACAAAAAGGAAGGGAGCACAGGAACGACAGCAGGGAGGGGAGAAGATGAACGACAGCAGGGAAGGGAGCAGAGGAACGTCAGCAGGGAAGGGAGGAGAGGAACAACAACAGGGAAGGGAGCAGAGGAACGACAACAGGGAAGGGAGTAGAGGAACGACAGCATGGAAGGGAGCAGAGGAATAACAGCGGGGAGGGGAGCAGAGGAACGACAGCAGGGAAGGGAGCAGAGGAACGACAGTAGGGAAGGGAGCAGATGAACGAAAGCAGGGAAGGGAGCTGAGGAATGACAGTAACGACAGTAGGGATGGGAGCAGAGGAACGAAAGCAGGTAGGGGAGCAGAGGAACGACAACGGGGAAGGGAGCAGAGGAACGACAGCAAGGAGGGGAGCAGAGGAGTAGCAGCAAGGAGAGGTGCGCAGGAGTAATAGCAGGGGAGGGGAGCACAGTAGTAACAACATGGGGTAGAAGCAAAGGAGTGACACCAAGGGGGCGATGCAGCAGGGAGTAGCAGAGCAGGGAGGATGCAGCAGGGAGTAGCAGAGCAGGGAGGATGCAGCAGGGAGTAGCAGAGCAGGGAGGATGCAGCAGGGAGTAGCAGAGCAGGGAGGATGCAACGTAGTTCGGACCTAGGGTTGATAGTGGGTAGTAGTAGCGTAGGTGTCATGATTAGTAGGCATCTAATGTTTTGTAAGCTTTTTCAAAATAATCTTATGATTTACACGTGCATGCCAGACATGTAAGGGTACTTTATGGAAAGTGCTATACAAACTACCAACTGTGTTTTTCAGACCCTGATTAGGTTTTTCTGAAATGTTGCATATTCATTTTCCAGGATTAGTTTATGCACATAAAAATATATTGCAATCCTCATCCAAGTCCAAAAAAGAAACACTTAATTTAACCAAATATGATTTAAACGAGTTATTCTAATCACATTGAGAAGTTCCTCGCAACAATTTTGCCACTTGGTTTTTGTGATGGGGTATCTTAGGCCGAACTCCCCAATACACCTGTACCCGAATCAGTGTGGTCTCCGATTCTGTACTGATGGATCAGTCTCGCTGGTACACCACTACACTAATTTGTCAATGTGAACATGTAACTTCCAACGGAAAAATCATTGCTAAGGTGTAGAAAGGATTCTAAAATTTTAGGGAATCTGAAAAAAAAAAAAAAACTGCAAAATCAGCCGAGTCAACGTGTTTTACGCTGATAACTGAGGGCCTCCGGATTAGAAAAAATAAAACGCACTATCTTAAAAATAAGATGAAAGCAAAAGTCAAGGTTTGAAAATCAGACCATCAGACCGATTTGGTCTGATAACGAGAGCCCTGGCATAGATTGACTAAATTTTCAAACAAATGTTCAATCACAACTCATGTTAGTTGCCCTTGAAACTTGTTTAATTGGTTTTCTAGCATTCAAGTGGTATCTAAACAATTTGAACGGGATGCTCTTATTGTTTGTAATGAATTAGAATTCCTAACTGTAGTCTGTTGTTAGCGATGGCATCCCGATGGCCACACGACCATCACATTCGGCCTATTCCGTCGCATCGAACCACTCCCGAGTCGGCCTCGCTCCATTTGCAACACTTTCCAAGCCATCCTCCCCGACCTATTCGCCTAACAAGGTTTTCCCCTATTAAGGTCTCGTCACTAGCATTGTATTGTCATTCAGCATTCAACCTTCTCGTTATTCATTAAGCTGCGCACTCTGCAAGTTCATTCATAACACCTGGTATCAGAGCTACTTTCCTAGCCTACCCCGCTTTTTAGTGTGTAACAGCCCTCGAGGGGGGGGGGGGGCGAGGAAGGATGTCCTGGGGTCCAGGAGTTGCGTAGGCCGGCCAAGAGAACGGGTTAGTTGCTCCTTGCGGCCATGTTTTTTACGGGGCACTCCTTGGCACCGCCAGATCCTTGCCTTGAACGAACACGATCGACCATAACCTCCCTCCCCTTGGGAAACGGCTAGCAATAGCTGTCGCGACGTTAACGTGAGTTTTAATTTCCACTATGTTCCCGATGATTTCGATAATTTTGTGTGGCAGCTGGCGTCAGTGGACCTGCATCGGCACCTGAACGAAACTCGCGAAGTCATCGTGTGTGGCAGTTGACGCCGTCGGACCTGGGTCAACAACTGCGCAACAATTTCGGAGTACGTCCCATGTGGCAAGTGACGACGGTGACTCGTCGTCATTTTGTGTGCATGACTCGCGGAATGTGTTTCGGCAGCTGGTGACAACGAGCCTGAATCACTGTGGGCGACAATTCCGGGCAACTGTTGAAGAAAAGACAGCTGGGGGAACCCGCCAGGCGCAAATGGAGTTTTTGCGTCCGAAAATGTTGCCGAAACGACGACAGCCCAGCCCATCGAAGGTTAACTGCCGTCCCGCCCGACTTGAAGTGCATTGGCTTTTACTGCATGGCGGACACGTCATCGGATGGGTCCTTCTTGAATTTGGTAGAAGGCAATTTGGTGGCAACCAAAAATCACATAATTCGGTGCACACTAACTATTCGGTGCCTGTAACTATAAAAAATATAGTTCAAGCAACGAATCTAGGAAAGCAAGTAAAAACATGCATAATAAAATAAAATCAAGCAAGGTAAAGCACAATAAGGTAAATAAAGGTAAGGCTAGCCGTCATACACTCACAAGTATGTTAAAAGCCGGTGGAACCGGCCCTACTTCGCCCGAACCTCACCATCCACATCGATTACTGGTTCCGACTCATGCAGTCGACCCGATTCGGCCGAATAACGAGGGTGAACACGTGCCTATCTTGTGCTGGTCAAAGGCACCTGAATTGGTGCTCGTTCGATAGCTGTACAGAGAAAACAAACAAACAAACAAACAAACAAAGGGGGAATTCGCGGCACTGTTTTACTCCGACAAAAGCGGGCTGGGTGAAACAGCACGCGAAAAAATCGGGGCGCCGCAGGACAACATTAGTGCAGTTTCTGGTTTCTCCTGACCCAGGCGTCTACACGAGTTGATGGCGCAGCGGTGATGCTGAGACCGGAAGCTACGGCGTTTAGTGGCGTGATAGGCACGGTGGGCTGCGAAGCGGTTGGGCATGGATTCCTTTTTACTAAGGCTACCCCGACTTTGATAGTCTTTGCCCCTCCACCGTAGCCGGGTTCGCACGGGCAACACCGGCAACACCCCATCCGACAAAAGCGGACGCTGGGTGAACGGCGGGAAGCGGAATTGTCGGGAGGGGGGGGGGCAGGGGGTGGGGGGGGGGGGGGTAACGGCATAAAAATACTGGGGTCGGGTAAATCGGCGGAAACTGATGGTGATCGAGTGGGTGGCTATAGTACATTCGAGATTTTTGGACGAGAACTGCACCTGGAACTGCGTTATTATGGGGGTTGTTTTTTACCGATATTTACGAGATTTTACGGTGGGGAGCGTCGCCAATTCATTTGGAGCATTCAGCATTTTGGTTAAAAGCGCGCAACAACGACGCTGGGCAACATTGCGTAAACTACACAGAGTTTTTAGCGGGAAGCAAGGGCAACATTGAAGGTTTGGGGGGGTGGGGGGAAAGGGGGGGAGGGGGGGGGGGAGGGGGGGGAGGGGGGGGGGGGGGGGGGGGGGGGAGACAGATGCAATTTTTCATCTTTGCCCAGGAGCCCTCGGCGAATTACGACAAACTGCTCGGTGGGTCTGGACAAACCTCCCAGAGAAGTTGTCGCCTTCATCGTCGACATTTTCGTACCACGCGTGAGTCATCGGCCAGAGGGTTTGAGGACGATTCATTCCAACTCTGCTACACCCTCGTTCTCGGCCTTCGCACCAGCGGAAGCACTTGCTACAGTGTTTGAACGTAGCGGGCTGGTGCGATAACTCGGTTGCGGGCAAAGTCGCACGAGGTGACGAAACAAGCATTGGACAGCAAAAAATCGTTAACGCTGAATAACCGTCCCAACCGTTTTGAAAGCAACAGTACCATTTTATAAAGTTCTAAACCTTGACTGACCGCCTTGGGTCAAATTGTCACTATAACGCATGTGATAGGACCTTCTTTGGTCCGTTGAGGTCACACTAAGCGTCCCGGTTAGTATAACGTATGCTAGTCTATCGAGAATGAGGGTGTACCAACAACTCGCTCAACTCGACCCGCCCACAATAAACAATTTGATTTCAACCACGTCAGGTTCTGCCAACTGTCCCTCGTGAGGAGGAAAAACGGCCCGTAATCCCACGCAGGCCTCCGTAACCAGGGCCCCGTAATGGGCCAGGGTTACGGTGTCCTCATGCGGGGCACGCCAGGAAAAGGACGAACCCAGGGCTGGTCACTCTGCCGTTCACTTTGCTTCGAAATCGGGCGGCCAACCCTTGGGCACAGCTGGGGTCCGAGCCACGATCACACTTGGCTCGGTCGGAAGCTGACGCAGCCCGGGCCCGACTGACGCAGCTCGTCTGGGACCACGTGACCCAACCGACGACCAGGGCTGGGATAGGTTGACGCAGCATGCACCCGACTGGTTACCCGTCATCGTAGCAAGTGTAGGACCCCTACCAATTTCTCCAGGTCAATTTCCCGCGTTCGCAAAATCCGTTCCCTCCTGGCATGGTGCCCCTGCGAAAACCTGTCGGCCTGTTTGCAATTTGCTTCACTCATGCAGGCAGTGGAATGTGTTCTGCTTCCCCATCTCCCCACGGTTTCACGAGGTATTCGACTTCACGCCCCAATTCTAAAACGCAGTGAGCACGAAAACCACACATAAAATATTTTAAGCGTGAAAATTCGATCTGCACCAAATTGCAGAGCCAGCAAAGAACAACCGAGTGATCGTGTGAAAGCCCAAGGCATTGTCATGAATACTAGGAGTGGGGCCTAGGCTTAGTAGCCTAGGCCCACACATAGAGTAGGTAGGATGTGCCCTAGGACTAGGGTTTTGGGTATGCTAAGGAGAATTGGAGAAGAGAGAATGGAGAATGGTGGGTTGAACTAGCAAGCAGCAGGATACATATAGGAAACCCTAAGGGGTTGTACTCACTATTGAGCACCCCACTGCAGGCTAGACAAATAACATAATCTGACACACCCCCATAGCCAAAGTGGGGTGTAATCAGCACACGTGAGAAGTCACAGCAATAGTTCACAATTATCAGCAAAGTTAGTGGCAGTCACAGGAGGCCAGTGAGGAGGAGGAGGAACTGTGGAGGGAGAGAAGAGAGGAGGCGACTACTGAAGTTGCAGACACACGGGCACCAGGAGCACCAGGCTGCAACCTCCTCCAACTGTCTCACTCCCCCCTACACACACCCCCAGGGTCACCACTCGCTCCACGCCCACATCACCCCCCTAGCGCCACTCCCTCGTCTCCCACACATCCACCCCCGCAGCGGCAGCTGCAGCAGTGGGAGACGGAGGAGAAGGAAGGGGCGACGCACACGGAGCACCCCCACACCCGCCACCCCCACACCCTCCTGTCCAGGGGACCCAGGGGGGGCAGGCAACTTCGCGTGCAGAGCAACAGCGCGGAGCAGGTAGGGTAGAGCGCACGAGGGCGCGGGCAACCGCGCGTGCAGAGCAACAGCGCGGAGCAGGTAGGGTAGAGCGCACGAGGGCGCGGGCAACCGCGCGTGCAGAGCAACAGCGCGGAGCAGGTAGGGTAGAGCGCACGAGGGCGCGGGCAACCGCGCGTGCAGAGCAACAGCGCGGAGCAGGTAGGGTAGAGCGCACGAGGGCGCGGGCAACCGCGCGTGCAGAGCAACAGCGCGGAGCAGGTAGGGTAGGGCGCACAAGGGCGCGGGTGAGACTGAGCGCGACTGCACAGGGTCCAGGAGCGGCGTCGCGGGCAGCTGCTGCAGAGGTCCAGAGGCGGCTGCTCCAGGGGCCAGGGGCGGCTGCTGCAGTGGCGGGTGGCTCCAGGGGCGGCTGCTGCAGTGGCGGGCGACTCCAGGGGCGGCTGCTGCAGGGGCGGCTGCTCCAGGGGCGGCTGCTGCTGTGGCGGGCGACTCCAGGGGCGGCTGCTGCAGTGGCGGGCGGCTCCAGGGGCGGCTGCTGCAGTGGCGGGCGACTCCAGGGGCGGCTGCTGCAGTGGCGGGCGGCTCCAGGGGCGGCTGCTGCAGGGGCGGCTGCTCCAGGGGCGGCTGCTGCTGTGGCGGGCGACTCCAGGGGCGGCTGCTGCAGTGGCGGGCGACTCCAGGGGCGGCTGCTGCAGTGGCGGGCGGCTCCAGTGAGGCGCGGGCTGGCCTGGCGCAGCCCGTACGGGCCGCGCGCGGGCCTGGCGCAGCCCGTACGGGCCGCGCGCGGGCCTGGCGCAGCCCGTACGGGCCGCGCGCGGGCCTGGCGCAGCCCGTACGGGCCGCGCGCGGGCCTGGCGCAGCCCGTACGGGCCGCGCGCGGGCCTGGCGCAGCCCGTACGGGCCGCGCGCGGGCCTGGCGCAGCCCGTACGGGCCGCGCGCGGGCCCGACGTAGGTCGTGGGGGCCACGACGGGCGACGGGGGGCGACGCGCGGGTCCCCGTCGCCCGTCGCAGCGCCTCCCGGGGGCGACGCGCGGAGTGACGGGGCAGAAAGCCGCCGCGCGCCTCGGGGCGCACGGCGGGCAGAAAACCGCCGCGCGCCTCGGGGCGCACGGCGGGCAGAAAACCGCCGCACGCTCCGAGCGCGCGGCGGGATGAAAAAATCCGTCGCACGCCTCGGGGCGTGCAACACACAGAGTAGCAGTAGCAGCGGAAGCAGTAAGGTGGTGGGCCCATTGAGGTAAGCGGCAGGAACGTGCTCGCTCTGATACCATGTCATGAATACTAGGAGTGGGGCCTAGGCTTAGTAGCCTAGGCCCACACATAGAGTAGGTAGGATGTGCCCTAGGACTAGGGTTTTGGGTATGCTAAGGAGAATTGGAGAAGAGAGAATGGAGAATGGTGGGTTGAACTAGCAAGCAGCAGGATACATATAGGAAACCCTAAGGGGTTGTACTCACTATTGAGCACCCCACTGCAGGCTAGACAAATAACATAATCTGACAGGTATTTCCCTACACGCCCTCGTGGTTTCGTGTTGATGCGCAAAACATTTAGGTGCGAATGCTCGTGCATATTTGACATGTCAAATTGCAGCTCACCAGCAAAAAACAATCATTTAATCGTGTGAAATGCCCACGGTAATTAACTACACGAAATCGTGGTTTCGGGGGTAAGCGTTTCGCGCGAGCACTCCGTAAGCACCACTGAAGCACCATTTTCGTACTCGTAGATTTTCCACGCAAGCACTCAGCGCACCAGAAAAGAGATTGTTTAAAGCCTTTAACTAAAGTTGTGGCTGATGCGCCCAAGATTACTAATTATGCATTCACTTTCCCCTTCATTTAGCAATCAAATTTGCGCAACTTTCGTAAACTTGAACCAATTTAAATTAAGGTTTTAAGTTAATTGTCGACCTCTCGTGCGTGAAAATTTCACGCGGAAGTCTGACAGAGGTTTGCTTTTCTGTGAACCAGATTTTTGAAGCAAATGATATTTTCGTGGCCGTCTATTTCACGGGTGTGCTCGTGCACTGGTCCATTACGGGTTTCTTCTGTACGTTTCATTGAGGTGTAATTCGATGAGTAACGGTGCCCATACATGTTTGTCAGCACCTACCAAGTTTCGCACCTATGGCCTGACAGTGTGAAAGGTGGACCGTATTTCCTCAGCTCTTATTTTCGCGGTTCTCATTTTCGCACGTTGACCACGCCTGGCTTTTAAGAGGGTTGACACGGTAAGTGCTCGAAATTGCATGAACATTGATTGAAACCGTCCTGAGCCGCGTCATCGAAATTTCGGTAAGGGAGAATCCCGACCGAAAATCACCTGGCGATACACTCGCCGACGTGTATTTCGTGCACAAACGCATTTTCTAAGGTCGCTTTTTTTGGTTCATGTTTTGTACACGAAAGGAGGCAGGCAGTCGCCACGTAGTGCTCGATTTTCCGGGGCGCTGGTCATGACGTGAACTGGTGTGGTGTTTTCGTACACCCGTTGCGTAACATGTGAGCAAGTAATCGTAGACAAAACTAGTCTAAATGCGATTTACCAAACTTATTACATTTCGTTCATCGTTAACGAAGTCACGAATGTTCACGACCAAGAAAACACTACTCCTGCACGAAACAATGACTGATTCAATCGTGGTCTCACTCACATGCGTGTTTTCGCGTTGTTGCGATGCGCGAAATGTTTTCGTGTTTCATAGGTTCACATTTTCACGGAAAGGCGTGTATTGGGGTAGGTACGACATTTTTTCAAAGCCCGTTTACGTGATCCAACGGGTGTTTGGTTCGGGTCGTTGAAACTTTCTGCAAGAATTGTTGTTTCGTGTTCCTTGACTGGTTGCTGTTTTCGTGTTTTGAGGCAACCCGCGAATTGTTTTTGTGGCCGATGGTTGAAGTTGAGCTGGTGTTTTCTTAGTACGACGCAGCTATTTTGCTGTGTGTTCGTGCACCGGCGCATCCGCGAATTTCTTTTCGGAGTTTGATTTTGTCCGTTTGCTTTACACTGCTCTCACATTCAGGCGCAGTTAAGGTGGTTCGGTTCGGGAGGTTGGTGAACACTGTGCACGACACGAACGGGTTGACTGTAATTTTCGGCGTGCATGTGCGCTGAACCTGTAAATACGTATTGTATTGTTTCGATGCTGCAAAAGTAACTCGTTAGCCATTGACAGGTGAACACGTGTGGTGCTTACATAGCCAGGCTCGCAACATTGGATATCTTGCAGATTGCCGTCGACCATCTCAATTGCAACACGTATATTGCTCTCGTCAGCAGGGTAGTGTGCTGCTCAGCGTCATTATTTCTTTCCCATGTTATTTGAGAAATAAACACGTGGCGAGCTGAGAAGTTCCTTGGCGCGACTGGTTTCGCGTGTTTTTCAACGAACGTATAGATAACACTGTCAGATTATGTTGTTTGTCTAGCCTGCAGTGGGGTGCTCAATAGTGAGTACAACCCCTTAGGGTTTGCTATTTGTATCCTGCTGCCTGCTAGTTCAATGACACCATTCTCCATTTCTCCTTCACATACCCAAAACCCTAGTCCTAGGGCACATCCTACTACCTCCTAGTGTGGGCCTAGGCTACTAAGCCTAGGCCCCACTCCTATTGTTTCTAACATGGTATCAGAGCGAGCACGTTCCTGCCGCTTACCTCAATGGGCCCACCACCTCACTGCTTCCGCTGCTACTGCTACTCTGTGTGTTGCACGCCCCGTGGCGTGCGACGGATTTTTCATCCCGCCGCGCGCTCGGAGCGTGCGGCGGTTTTCTGCCCGCCGTGCGCCCCGAGGCGCGCGGCGGTTTTCTGCCCGCCGTGCGCCCCGAGGCGCGCGGCGGCTTTCTGCCCCGTCGCCCCCGCGTCGCCCCGCGTCGTTCCCGTCGCCCGCGGACCCCCGTTCCCGTCGCCCGCGGCCCCCCCGTTCCCGTCGCCCGCGGCCCCCCGTTCCCGTCGCCCGCGGCCCCCCGTTCCCGTCGCCCGCGGCCCCCCGTTCCCGTCGCCCGCGGCCCCCCGTTCCCGTCGCCCGCGGCCCCCCGTTCCCGTCGCCCGCGGCCCCCCGTTCCCGTCGCCCGCGGCCCCCGTTTCGTCGCCCCGCGCCCCCCCTTTCGTCGCCCCGCGCGGACGCCAGCGCCACGGCCAGCCGCGAGCGCCAGCGCGGCCCGTACGGACTGCGCCAGGCCAGGGCGCGCCTCGAGCCGCTCGCCACTGCAGCAGCCGCCCCTGGAGCCGCCCGCCACTGCAGCAGCCGCCCCTGGAGTCGCCCGCCACAGCAGCAGCCGCCCCTGGAGCCGCTCGCCACTGCAGCAGCCGCCCCTGGAGTCGCCCGCCACAGCAGCAGCCGCCCCTGGAGCCGCCCGCCACTGCAGCAGCCGCCCCTGGAGCCGCCCGCCACTGCAGCAGCCGCCCCTGGAGTCGCCCGCCACTGCAGCAGCCGCCCCTGGAGTCGCCCGCCACAGCAGCAGCCGCCACTGGAGCCGCCCGCCACTGCAGCAGCCGCCCCTGGAGTCGCCCGCCACAGCAGCAGCCGCCCCTGGAGCCGCCCGCCACTGCAGCAGCCTCCCCTGGAGTCGCCCGCCTCTGCAGCAGCCGCCTCTGGAGCAGCCGCCACTGGAGCCGCCGCCCCTGGTGCAGCCGCCCCTGGGCCCGCGACGCCGCCCCTGGAGCAGCCGCCCCTGCAGCAGCCGCCCCTGGCCCCTGGAGCAGCCGCCACTGCTGCAGCTGCCCCTGGACCCGAGCAGCCGCCCCTGCAGCAGCCGCCTCTGCAGCAGCCCACGGCGCCGACCCTGCAGCTGCATGCGACGCCGCTCCTGGTCCCGGTGCAGCCGCCTCCTTTTCCTGTCACCCGCAGTCTTGTTCCTCTCGTTCTGTATGTGTCTTTTCTTGCCCACTCCGTGTACGTTCGTCTTGTTCGTGTATTTGTTCGTTTTGCCTGTGTTCGTTTGTACTGCCTACCTGCGCTGCGCCTCTGCACGCGCCCTGCCTACCTGCGCTGCGCCTCTGCGCGCGCCCTGCCTACCTGCGCTGCGCCTCTGCGCGCGCCCTGCCTACCTGCGCTGCGCCTCTGCGCGCGCCCTGCCTACCTGCGCTGCGCCTCTGCGCGCGCCCTGCCTACCTGCGCTGCGCCTCTGCGCGCGCCCTGCCTACCTGCGCTGCGCCTCTGCGCGCGCACTGCCTACCTGCGCTGCGCCTCTGCGCGCGCCCTGCCTACCTGCGCTGCGCCTCTGCGCGCGCACTGCCTACCTGCGCTGCGCCTCTGCGCGCGCCCTGCCTACCTGCGCTGCGCCTCTGCGCGCGCACTGCCTACCAACGCTGCGCCTCTACGCGCGCCCTGCCTACCTGCTGCTGCCCGCGCCCTCGTGCGCCCTGCTGCAGCCCGCGCCCTCGTGCGCTCTACTCTCTTGTGCCTCGTGCCTTGTGCCTTGTGCCTTGTGCCTCGTGCCTCGTGCCTTGTGCCTCGTGCCTTGTGCCTCGTGCCTTGTGCCTTGTGCCTTGTGCTTCGTGCGCTCTGTTCTGTTATGTTGCCCCCCCCCCCCCCCCGTCCCCTGGACAGGAGTGTGGGGGTGACAGGTCTGGGGGTGCTCCGTGTGCGTCGTCCCTTCCTCCTCCTTCGTCTCCCACTGCTGCAGCTGCCGCTGAGGGGGGTGGAGGTGTGGGAGCCGAAGGGAGTGGCGCTAGGGGGGTGATGTGGGAGTGGAGCTAGAGGTGAAACAGGGGATGTGTGTAGGGGGGTGTGGGACAGTTGGAGGAGGCTGCAGCACCTGTAGTCCGGGGCGCACTGTCCTGGTAGCTCAGAGAGCCTGCTGCACCTGTGTGTCTGCAGCTTCAGTCGTCGTCTCCAATCTTCTCTCCCTTCACAGTTCCTCCTCCTCCTCACTTGCCCTCTGTGACTGCCTCTAGCTTTGCTCATAAATTGTGAACTACTGCTATGACTGTTTGTTGTGCTGATTACACCCCACTTTGGCTATGGGGGTGTGTCAGATTATGTTGTTTGTCTAGCCTGCAGTGGGGTGCTCAATAGTGAGTACAACCCCTTAGGGTTTGCTATTTGTATCCTGCTGCCTGCTAGTTCAATGACACCATTCTCCATTTCTCCTTCACATACCCAAAACCCTAGTCCTAGGGCACATCCTACTACCTCCTAGTGTGGGCCTAGGCTACTAAGCCTAGGCCACGCTCCTATTGTTTCTAACAAACACGTGGTGAACCTAGGTTTCCGCCGGGTCCCCGAAGGCCTACGTGGTCCCTCCGTGGACGAATTAAATTCGGCGCGGTTCGTCTCGAGGTTGCGTCTGGGTTCCGCGGTGGCCTCCGTGGCTCCGACGTGGACGAATTAGGGCACGCGAGACCCGTAGTGATTCCTAGGTTTTATCGCTCCGTAATCGGGCGGGGAAGTTACGGGAGTGGGCGGCCAAGTTACGGAGGATTACGGGAGTGCTCTGCCAAAAAATGCTCCCCTCGCCTCCGCGAACCTTCCCCCCCCCCCCCCCCCCCCCCCCCCCATATATTAATGAAGATATCGCCTCATCCTGGCGATTTGAAGACAAAAAGAATCGGTTCGAGTACTCGGTTATTTTGGTTTCGGTTCCTGGTCTACTTCTGCGGGTTCACCCTTAAAGGTTTTCATGGCACTTAACGGTTGGTTTTCATCATCGGTTTTTCCAACCGACGCCATTTCGCCTGGACTTTTACGCTCAATGCTTTTCTACGTGCGACTTAACACCTGTGTTGTTTTTAGTTCTCACCTTGGCGCAACTGTGGAAAGTTTTTTTGACGGGTTTTTTTTAAGGAGGGGAAGAATGTGCGCTACACTGTTTCTTTCCTTGGCGTTTTCTTCGGTACTATTCTTGACTCTGTCAGGATGCGGCAGCACGATGAACGACCGCGATCGCCTCATTGAAATCGACGGTCTCAACTACGTCGCGACTGATCAACGCAACAGCAGAATCCCCACCACATTCACGTCATCGTCGACCGTCAGATCGAGTTAAAGTGCATCATCGGCCCACATTCCAACTTTGAGTTCATTTTGGGCCAGGCCATTCGCAGCCGTCAGATCGAAATCGGACTATATCAACGACCAAAATTCAAAATTGTTGCAGGCAATTTCAGCCGTCGGATTCAGCTATATTGAAGATCGATGGCATTCTTATTATTGCGAGACTCTTTTTCGTTTAAAGAGGACTTTTTTGGGAGGTGGGAAAGTGTAAGGAATTATAATTCCTTACTGTAGTCAGTTGTTAGCGAGGACATCCCGATGGCCACGCGGCCATCACGTTCGGCCTATTTCGTCGCACTGAACCACTCCCGAGTCGGCCCCATTCCATTTGCAACACTTTCCGATCCATTCATCCTCGCCCAACCTCTTCGCCTAGCTAGGTTTTCCCTTATTTAGGTCTCGTCACTTGCATTATATCGTCATTCAGGATTCAAAATTCTCGTTATTCATAAAGCTGCGCACTCCGCAAATTCATTCATAACATTGTTGGTAACAATGTAATTGGTTAGTTGATGTGTTCGAAGTATTTGAGAGAAAGGCTTCTGAAATGTTGATATGCATATGCAAGACCAGCAAGAACGGCACATCTTATACTGTGAGATGTCGAAAGGCACTGGCGGATCCGCACCGCATTTGGCGTTCAAATTCCGATTTTCAAACGCATAAAAAAATTGGCGGCTCAGTATGCCCCGTCCGTTGTTTTTTATGTATTTTGTCTAGCCCGACGCTGTTCCATCACTACCTCATAAACGCGATGGCGTCGAACTACTAAGTAGTGCCATATGGGTTGTGTTGTGCCACCGGAACAAGTTGGAGGCACTAAGCAAATCTTTCTTAAATGATCCGAGTTTTTCAGGAACGGGAAAACACCTTCGTTAAACATGTTTTTTCAAAACATTATCACTCCTGCTCTGTGAAATGCGAGACACAGAAAGAGGAGAGAGAGTACAGCAGAGTTCAACAAACCCTCTCCTCCCCGAAGTAGGAGGGAACCTGACTACTACGACGACGTGGTGCACGAGCCAGGGCACCTTTTTTTTGTGGCGATGTAGAGCTCCAGCAGCCAGTTTAGCTTGTTGACTTTCTAAGCAGCCTTCTTCGTCTCTCACAAGGGTTTGCTTCCTTCTGCCAGAAGTTCATCTCGCTCTTTCCAGCTTCCAGACATGGCTCGCTCGTACATTCATAACCTGTTGGACGACCTCCTTATACATATCTTATGGCACTCTGAGCAACCTATATCTTTCCAGCCCGTAGTGAAGGGCAACACTCCAGCCGCATTCGTGCTGCCTCGGCCGAGGTACAACTCCAAGAACCCGTACGGTGAAGCGCTCAACACCTCCGAAGGCTCTTCAGAGCGAAGCTCGCTTTAACGGAAGAGCCATAGTCCATTGTCAGCTCCTCGCGTGTTCACCGACCCGGCGTATAATCTCCTCATCGCTTCCGTCTGTTGGCGCTGGCGTCGCGTGGCTCGCCAGCAGGTCTCCATGCTCCTCATCAAAGAAAACCGTGCCATTTCGTTCTAGGATCTGACCGCTGCTGTCGCGTGTTTCCCGAACCTGTCGCACGTGCATTTGAGCGACAACAGCGTCGCGACCATCGACGACGCCTTCCTCGCTCACGTCGCTGCCTCGTGCCCCAAGCTGGTGTCGCTCACGTGGGAAAGGAGATCGCGAAAATGTGGGACTGGGAAAGGGAGGACGAGCATCCCGTGACCGAAGCTGGTTTGGACCAATTCCTGCGTCGCTGTACTCAGCTGCAGCACCTCTTGCTCTACTACTTGCATTGATATGGGAGGCTTCCTGCGTCCCTCTCGCACCTCACCGACCTGCACACCCTGGCTCTGACCCACAGCTCGCCACTTGAAGAGCTGGATTCACCAACCTGTCGTCTCTTGCCACTCTCTCCGTGGACATCTCGGATCAGGAGGAGCTAGATCTTACGAGCCTCATGCACCTCCCGGCCTTCGCCAACCTCTCTCTGTGCGATGAAATGCAGCTCGTTCTCGAAGGCGACGAAGCCTATCCCGTCTCGTTCGCTCGCATGCCTTTCCTTGAGTCGCTGGAATTCAACTACAGCACTCCACGATTTGACCGGCTGTTTCCGCCACGAGTTTCGTGCAGCCGTCTCACGCGGCTGCTTCTCAGATGCTGCGACGAGCTCGCGCGCCTTCCTGACGACATGGGAAAGCGACTAGCACGCTTTCGGGATTTGAGCATCTGCGCGTGCCGTAACTTCACTGATCTGCCTGATGAGTTCACTTCCCTCGGCTGCCTCCAGAAGTTGACTATTTCTGCGGTCGATCTGGTTAGCCTGCCTGAAAACTTTGGAAAGTTGCCCACGTTGAGGGAACTGACGCTGCAGCAGATGCTGATCTCAGGTCTGCCAGAAACTTTCTTCCAGCACACGTCGCTGGAGGCCTTGAATCTGGTTGATTGCCGTGCGATGCTGGCATTGCCTGCAAGATTCGGCAGCCTCCACGCACTCAAGACCCTCTGCATCGCCAACTCGCCGAAGCTTGTGCTTCCAGAAGACATTGGGGGGCTCACCAACCTTCACACTCTTCAGTTCATGCTAAATCGCGTACAGGAGCTGCTGCCGTGCTCGATCACGCAGCTCAAGTCATTGACAAGCCTCGAGCTCACCCACTGCGGCATTGAGGAACTACCTGAGGGCGTGGGGAGGCTGAGTAACTTACGTGAGCTGAGCATTCGGTCATGCCCTAAGATGCAGAAGCTTCCAGAGACGGTTACCGACCTTGGCAGCCTTGAGGTTCTGCGTGTTGACAGCTGCAGCAACCTCTCTTCCATCCCCAGCAGTTTGAGCTCCCTCAGAAGGCTGAGAGAGTTGGCCATTGGCAAGTGCGCGCAGCTGGCTGAGGTCTCCAGATCCCTGCCACGTTCGCTTGAGATGCTCAGCTTGGGGAGCGTCCAGCGGCTCACCCCTCTCAGAGAGCTTCCTGCACTGCCTAGGCTGAGGTCTATGAGCTTGATTGGTGTTGCCCTGGTGCGTGGGTTGGTGGCTACCGTGAGTTTGACCGCTGTTGAACACCTGGAGCTGGCGCTGGCAGGCGAAGCAGAGGAGTTGCCACTCTCCCTGGCGTTCTGCCCTAACCTCCGCACCCTCGCCATTCGAAGTGCTGCACGCTTGAAGACACTTCCCGATGAGTTGGGATCGGCTGTGCAGCAGCTGAGGCAGCTGTGCATAGAGCAGCCTCCAGAACTGAGAGAGTTGCCAGACAGTTTCACCCAGCTGCACTGCCTGACCTCCTTGGAAGTGCACGCACCCAAGCTTGCTTTGCTGCCACACGGCATTGGCGCCTTGTCCCGACTGCGCCAACTGAACTTGGCCCACTGCTCATCGCTCACACACCTCCCTGCCTCTCTCACCCGCCTCTGCTGCCTCCACAAGCTGAACGTGGGATACACCCCGATCCACTCCCTGCCTGGCCACTTGGCCCAGCTGAGCCGCCTCAAAGATATTGACATGGATTCGTGCAAGCACCTGGAGTCTCTCCCTCACGATTTCATCCAGCTACAGATGCTGCACAATCTGAATGTTTCATGATGTGACAAACTGACTAGTGAGAGAGGGTGTCTGAGAGATGCGGGTGTTAGAGACATGTATGGGCTGTAAGTGTCCTGAGACAGATAAGATGCTTGGGTTCAATACATGTTCAGATGCAGCTAGGGTGGCGTGGTGTGGTGTGGTTCTACAAGACAGTTTTGTCATACATGTCAGTCAGGAGAAGGACCTTGTTATGAATGCTGTATGGGGGTCGATCATAAAATTTACATGCATTCACAAGGCGATACAGAGCTGAGCAACCTGTCATTTTTTATTTAATAACTTCAGTCCATGCTGCTGAACAGATTCTGCAATTAAAAAACAAAAACAGAAAAGGCAGCAGAGCAGACACTGCGCTTGACAAGCTCCCCTAGTTATGCTCCCCTATGTCATGTCCTCTCTAGTGTTGATGGGAATGACCCTGTACCAGTATTTTTTTGTTGGAGTTGGTTAGGTGCCCAACATACACTCTCTACTGTTGGGCTGAGAAGCCCTTAGGATCTTTTCAAGGCTGAAATCCTGGTAGGGATGTGTCGTGAAGTAGCTCCCCTCTGTCTGCTCTTCTGACTGTGCTTCTCTTCCTCCTTCTCATACTCCCCTTTATCTCTCTGACAGGTAATTTTCACCTCTTCTCACACCCTCATCCTCTCATGCCTGCCAGGGCTATCCTTTGCAGGGTGTTTTACCCTATTTGCCCTGCCAAACAAGGTGGTTTTTTAGCGCTACTCTGCCAAAACAGGGTCCCCCCAGAAAGTCACCCTGCCAGAATCCGACTTCCTTCTATTTTTACACTTTTAAAGCCGGCTTGCCATCGTTTTCACCCGGCCAGTGTGCGTCCTGAGATTATTCAGCTCAAGTGAATTTTCATTGGCAAAAAACACTAAGTCCCGTGACTCCTTTGGGCCGATTTGCCGAGCACCATCTGTGTGTCAAAAAATGTTGAAGTACTGAGACTCACAGAGACAGCTGTAGAGAGGAGCTATGATCCTACTGCGACGTTTTGGCGAACACCTTCTGTGTGGTAGAGAAATCGTTAAGTATAGAGTCTCGCAGGCACAGCTGTAGCGCGAGCCAGTCCCAAACAGCAATTCTCGAATTGTGACAAGTAACAAACTCTCCCTCTAGTAGAGTGGCGCCGAAAGCAAAGCTGCAAATCAGGGTCCTCGAACAAATCACCCTGCCACTACCCTGATTTTTCCGCGGGCGGCGGGAACCCTGATTTGGAAGAGTGCCCTGAAACGAAAAGAGAGCCCTGATGCCTGCTAGCCTGCCTCATTGTCGACTGTCTGCCTCTGCTTCCTTCTGGTGTATGTGATGATACCGCTCCTGCCTTCTCCCTGTTTCTCAGGCTCCACGAGCAACAAGACTAAATTCTCTCCCTCGCAAGGGCTCCGTCAGTTTGCCTGAGCTTCTCTTAACTGCTTGCCTCCATGGTTGGGAAAACGAATTGCAGTATTGCGAGAAACAAACAAGCAAAAAGCACGGAGCAGGTGTCCTCCCCTGCCTAAGTCCCAACCATCCTGCTGCCTAGGTTGCTTGCCCACAAGCTAACTCTAGTTGCCAATTCGCGTAGCAGCAGTGCTGCTCGTGATAGCTTCTAGGTGCTAGCTGGGTCCCAGTGGCCCACTAGGCATGCACCGACTTCCAGCTGGAATTGCATTCTCTGAATCGAATTCTCAGCCTGGAATCGAATTCAGCCCTGCCCCCACCAATTTCCTCGAGCTTCTCCACCCTGCTCGGCTCTGTATATGTACAGTACATTCCAAGCACACAAATGAAAGTATGAGTACAGGAAACAAACAGCAATATAGTACAACCTCACCTTAAGCTGCTGTGCAATTCACACTTAGCCGCAGGCTATGTGTTAATAGCGCGATAGCTGTCATGAAGTAGCTCCCCTCCGTCTGCTCTTCTGACTGTGCTTCTCTTCCTCCTTCTCATACTCCCCTTTATCTCCTTGACAGGTAATTTCCACCTCTTCTCTCACCCTCATCCTCTCATGCCTGCTAGCCTGCCCCATTGCCGACTGTCTGCCTCTGCTTCCTTCTGGTGTAAGTGATGATACCGCTCCTGCTTTCTCCCTGTTTCTCAGGCTGCACTGCCCCCTCCCGAGCCTGAGTTCCAGCACTGGCAACTCTGGCTTCAGGACCCACAGCCTTACCCTTCCCTTTTCCAGCTGCGGCCACATTGGTAACATGCTCTTTGATGCGCCTTCCTTGCTCATCCTCTAGCACCAGCACCCCGGACTGCCTCACCTCCTTCACCCTCCAGCGTTCTGGTCCGACTGCTAGGTCTAGCGTATCTCGCTTGGGTTGCCTCAGATACACTTCCTGCCCGGCCTCCACTCCCTTCCGACTATTTCCCTCCTCTCCCGCCTTCCTCTGTTGGTAGCGTCTTGCGTCCCTCAGCTGCGTCACGTGGAGGTTGTCCAGCGCTACCGGCGTCAGTTCCTTAAGGTAGGCGGCCCTCTTCCTGGCCAACTCAGCCCACAGATATGGCTCGTCTGCATCTACCGTGGCACTTAGCAGCTTCGGTGCATCCACGTGTAAGATGGGGTTCCTGCCGTACAGCAGATGGTAGGGCGACATGTCCTTCAATGCCGCTTGCTTGGCAAAGCGATAACCTGACAGGATCCAGTGTAGCTCTTGGTCCCATCCTCTCTTGTTCGTCTCCCCATAGGCCCGCAACCCTCTCTTCGGCGTCTGAATCAGGCGCTCGGTTAACCCATCCGACTGCGGGTGATACCTTGATGTCACACGGTGAGTAATCTGCAGCTCCTTCAAGGTTTCTTCAAAGCCGCCCTTGAACTCGGTACCTTGGTCAGTTAACACCTCCCCGCACGCCCCAATCCTGGTGATCACTTGCTCCACGAACGCATCTGCAATCAGCCCACTATTCTTGCTTGGCAGTGCCCTGACCTCCACCCACTTACTCGTGTGCTCCACCATCACGAGTATGTATTGCTTGCCTTTCCTAGAGAGAGGCAGTTCCCCAACCAAATCCAACGACCAGCGGTAGCCCAGCCCCCGAATCGGCAGTGACTGCAGCTCCTCCCTGGCCTTCTCCAGTGCTGCTTTATTACGCCTGCAGGCTGCACACTCAACTACTAGCTCTTTGACGTCCCTCCTTATCCCCGCCCACCAGTACATCGTGCTCAGCAATTGATTGGTGCGTGCCGTTCCGTAGTGCCCCAGCTTTCCGTGCACCCGCTGCATGATCCTTTCCCTGTCTTTCTTCTGTGGCACTATCTTCCATCCCTCACTGGTGCGGAGCTGCAGCTGCTCTTGGTACCAATGGTAATGCTGCCCCCTGGCTCTTGCCCTTTCACTGGCCTCCTCACTCTCCATGCTCCCTCCTTTAATCCACTGCAGAGTCTCGGTATCCTCCCAGACATCTAGCTGCCTCTTCTCAACTTTCTCTTGCCCCCAGCCAGCTGCCGGTACCTGTGCTACGACTACCAGCTGCGCCACGGGCTGCACAGGTGGAGGGTTCCTCGACAGACCGTCAGCATGCTGGAGTGTCTTGCCCGGACGATGGTGGATTTCAAAGTCGTACCCCAGCAGCTTGATCGCCCAGCGGGCGTTCCGTCCCGTCAGCTCCTAGTTTGTCATCAACCACATTAAGGGCTGATGGTCGGTCACCAGCACGAACCTGCGCCCCTGCAGGTAGACCCTGAAATGGTTGATTCCCCATACAGTAGCCAGCCCCTCGCCTTCATACGAGCAGTAATTCGCCTCGGTGGGGCTGCAGCTGCGGCTGGCAAATGCTACCACTCTCTCCTCTCGCTCAATCTCCTGACACAGGACTGCCCCCATCCCCATGCAGCTCCAATTCGTGTAAAGCGTGAAAGGCGCGTCTGCCCTGGGTATCTGCAGCAGTGTGCCCGTCCGTACCGCCTCTAATAGATCCTGCCTGGCCGCCTCTTCCTCCTTTCCCCCCTCCCATCGCTTTCCTTCCCTGAGCAGTTGATTCAGGAGGTTTGCTCGTCGGCTGAAGTTCGGCACGAACTTCCTATAGTAGTCTAGAAAGCTGAGCAACGCTCTCAGCCCCGACTTGTCCTTCGGCATCGCCAGCTTGTCCAACACCTTCACCTTCGACTCCTGAATACCCAGCCTGCCCCCTTTCACTTCGAATCCTAGATAAGCCACCGTCCTCCTTGCTATCTTACATTTCTCTGGGTGGCAGGTGAGTCCTGCTGCTGCTATTGCCTCTAGTGTCCGTCTCAGGTCCTCCACATGCTGCCTGTCAGTTTTACTGAAGACCAGCACATCATCAATATAGCATGCTGCTGCTGGTATGCCCCGCAGTACCTGATCCATCGCTCGCTGGAACACGGCAGAAGCGTTCCGCATGCCGAATGGCATCTTGTTGTACTCATACAACCCGTCCACCCCATGAAACGCGGTTTTGTGCTTGTCCTCCTCCCTTATGGCAATTTGGTTAAACCCCTGCCTTAGGTCTAGCGTGGTGAAAATGACTGCCCCTTCCAGCAGGTCGAAGATATCCTCGGCGGTTGGCATGGGATAGCGGTCAGGCTCCGTAATCTTATTCAGATCACGGTAGTCCCCGCACATTCGTCGAGACAACACCGCTCCGGTCAAATCTTTCCTGGCCGCGACCACTGTTGCAGCTGCGTAGCAGGACTCAGATGGGCGGATGATTCCTGCTGCTAGCAACTCCTCGCACTTATCTTTGTAGATGGCCGCCATCTTCAGCACTCATGCGCCTCTTGCGCTGATAGGTCGGTATCTCCGTCATGAGTTTGATTTATAATTCCCCGCCCTTGTACTGCCCCAGCTCCTGTAGGTTGTATGCAAACGTGCCCCGGTATGCTTTCAACAGCTGCTTGATTGCCTCTGCGGCCCTTGCCTCCACTTTTGCCCCTATCTCCCATTCCCTCTCTGGCCCCTTCGTAACAGACAGCTTCTCTTGCCGCGGTGCTGTCCCTGCTTCCTTTTTCAGTTCCACCGCTGAGTACGCTGGCTGTTTCCGCAGCCCGCCTCCCCTCCGTGCCTTCTTGCCTCCAGGCCCCTTTGCTCCCTTCCTCATCTTGCGAATCAGCCACCTCAGTGAGTGCTGATCGATAGCTCTCCCCACCGCTGCCCTCCTCGCCTCCTCACTTACACCTGGTGCTGCTGTTGCTCCCGCAAGATATCCCATGGCCAACTCTCTTTCTAGAGCTGTCGGCTCTTCCCACCTCTTCCTCTTGTGGTCGTATATTATCCCTGGGCCAGGTTGGCCGTCCACCTCAACGAACCCCCTTGCTCCTGGGTAGGCGACCAGCGTCGGCATGGCTCGTCGTGCCTCCCCTATCTTGTTGCACTGGTGTTGAAGGGGGTGGTCCGGCTTCCACACTGTGATCGCGCCACGCTACCAGGTTCCAGGATATCCTCCACTATACTCCTGTCATCCCTCTCCACCCTAGACAGTCTCGCACGCAGTTCCTCCTCTGGCAATACGTTCTGCCAGTAGCACCGGGACCATTCGCCACGATGCGTTCGGCGAAGTCGGTGCAGGCCTCAACGCAGGCGTCGTGATCACAGGGGCCTTCGTAGAGCCCCTC
Organism: Closterium sp. Yama58-4; assembly: GCA_947470075.1. NCBI lineage: Eukaryota > Viridiplantae > Streptophyta > Zygnematophyceae > Desmidiales > Closteriaceae > Closterium > Closterium sp. Yama58-4. Next base: position 62,593 of record CANIUD010000594.1, read on the forward strand.
AGAGTCATGGAGCTTGAACTTGAATGTTGTTGGTCGCCCATCAGAGTCGGGCCCCTCCACTATCACTTCGCGGTCCTTTCCGGGGCCGTAATGCTCGATGAAGGGCGACAGCCAGCGGCTGAAGCCTCCGCCGAAGTCGTCCCCTCAGTCCACATATCGGCTCTCGATATGTGTCGTGGTGCGCTTGATCTGACCGTGCAGTGAGACAAGGTCCAGCTGCAAGCATCGGTCAGGAAAGGAGGAATGTCAGCTGAGTGTACCAACAATGAATAAAAAGCGGAGGCATAGAAATACGCACACAAACATTTACCTGGCGCTGCTGGAAGGTCTTGTTCAGGATGTTCAACTGCTCAAGCACATCAGCAAGAAAGTACATGGAGAAGTGGAAACGGTAGGAAGTGGTGAGAAAATACATGGCGGAATGGAACTCCTGCAGGAACACGATGACAGCAGGCCACACTGCCAGGATGCGAAGCAACGCATCCCCCCGAGAGAGCCACTGGACGTGATGTATTCCCTGGACTTCCATGCTGGTCTCGGTGAAGAGCTCCTGGAGGTCCATGAAGCGCTGGTGTTTCGGGCCGGGAACGCCCCAGGAGGTCCGACACAACACGGACTAGGTCGTCTACCATGTTGAATATTGGTAGATCTTCAGCCGCATCCTTAGCGGCTAGGGCCTCCCTGCATTAAACGTAATAAGGAAAATCAGTACACCGCACAGAAAAAGAAACGAATTAACGAAATCAATTCAAAACGGTACTAACCTGTGGGCGATGCAGTGACATGAGACGAGGTGGGGTATCCGCTCTCGAAGGCGAACCACCAGTCCGGCATTACTTCCCATCATCACCGACGCACCGTCGGTGCTGATGCCCAAAATCCTCTGCAGGTCAACACCGACGACCTGCAGGTGAGACAGCAGAATGCTCAGCTTTCGAGGCGAAAGGGTCGAGGCGTCAGCTTTCTCAACGGTGATCAATTGCATGAACTCTGTCACCACGACAGATTCCCGAACGAAGGTGGCGTAAAGAATAAGATGCTTCCCCCTGACGCGATATGTGCTTTCGTCGATGGCGATGCCGATGAAGGGGCTTGTGAGGATATGCTCCAGCTGGGTCGCCTGTAGCCAGGTTGCCATTGACTGCGTCAATTCGCCGTAGCCGTACCTGCCATAATACATGGCATACATTATTAGGGACTCCGCGTCTGTAAGTAAAACAATGTAAACAGCAACAGTTATCACTACTGATGTGGAATAGTACGTCCCATAGCCTTTCTTAGGGAAACCTTGAACCCCTTTCCGGGCAAGATACTGCACCAGCTTCACCCATGTCCCCATGGGTGCGTCGCAGTCGCTGGCAAACAGAAGCGCGTCAAGCAGTGACGTGACCCGAATCTTCTCTGCATCGACCGCTGCACGATGCTCATCGATGCGGGGCTGTTTAGACGTGGCAGCAAGCAGGGCCTCTTGCTTCTCCAGTACCAGCTTGTGTTTTCTCGTCCCTGCATGCTTGCGAAACGCGTGCGTCTGGACGTCGGTTGCACCTTTGCCTGTCCTGCCACAACGTCCCCTGACACTGGCGTGCTTAGTGCAGAGACTGCATTTGAAAGCAGGAAGACCACGAACAGTTTTAGTAAGTACAAGCCAAGGGAAACGCTCAAGCCACTTAGTTTTGTACTTATCCAGTGCCTCAGCATAAATGGCATCAACAATCTCCTGAACGTTGATGACCAGAGAAGGGCGCGCGGTGGTTTCGTTGACAACAACTTCCGAGACTGGGACGCTGGATGATGGCTTCCAGAAACTCAGCTTCTGTTGCTTGAGTTTGATCGTGCGCGGTGCTGACGACTTCGACGCCGACGTGCCGATGTGAATTGTGTCGGAAACACCAGGCGGCGCGGGAGGGACGGCCCGGATAGAATCCGGGCTTGAAGGCACGTTCGGGTTCTCCGCCACTATAGGAACCGGACCGGGTGTAGTGGGCGCTGGAGGTGGTAGTTGGCGGCCTAAATATCTTAGCAGAAGATCTAGCCCCGTACGGGCTTCTTCGATGGCGTCGCTATCGGTGTCGTCTAAATCAGCGTCACCCTCGTCGTCTGAAAGGCCGGCGCCATGGCCAGCCATGGCGAAACAGATACGAGAGCGAGCCGAGCACTGAGAGAGCGTGCCGAGCACTGAGAGAGCGTGCCGAGAATTGCTTGGTGCTAGAGGCGAAAGAAGTGAAACCCTAGCGAGGTTGGGTGTGGGACGGGGGATTCCAGCAGCTACGTGGGGTTATGGAGCTGGTGATGGTGAAGCGGGATTGGTTGGCAAGCTTACCGTGCCATGATGCAAGGCGACGCGACCCATGGAATCATGCATATACCTGGTTGCAGCTTCGGGGTGGGTGAGGTGGGGGGGTTTCCTAGTCGCGCGGCAACCATTTTGTGTTGCTGTACTGCTGTAACGTGCGTGCGTGGTGCCGCGCTGTTGACATTCCATTCGCCACTGGTTGATGTGGTTGCACTAACATCCAATCACGGACAGCAGTGGCGTGAAATTTCGGGAATGATGCCATTCCCGAATGCGTTGGCAAGGATTCTTGCCATTTCGGCGTGATTGACGGAGGGACGGTCGAACAGCCGTCATACCCCGGATAGAAGCGCCCCTGGGGTTGTAATAAAACACTTATTTTTAGGGGGTGCGCTTATAATCGAGGAAATTTATAAGCGCCGGCGTTTATAAAATGGCAAAAATGAAATTAGGTTTTTTTTTGGCACCAAACTGTAGATCTCAATTTGCCCATTGTAACCGAGTCGAGAATATATGGGGTCGCGAATCTGATTCTCGCGCAACTTGGCAGGGATTGATTCCCTGCCAACACATGCTGACTAAGTGACAGCACGTGCTGACTAGACGCGCAGAAAGTGGGATGTGAGCGGGAAACCGAAATTGTACTTTGTTTACCTGCTAAGGTGAAATTCGTTTCTGTATAACGGTACTGATTTTCAAATAAAGATTGACATGCGCTTATAATAAATCACGAATTTTAGGGGGTGCGCTTATAATCGAGGACCGGATATAAGCGCCCTCATCCTTTTATAAGCGCCGGCGCTTATCCGAGGCCTGCGCTTCTATCCGGGGTCTTACGGGTATCTAGACATCCGGAATTCAGGGCACCTACGCGAATCTCCATTACAGGGATTTCAGCCCAGCCCTTCGATACAAGTATGATGAGACAACGCACATGACAGGAAAAAAACTGATATTTCAGCACAGAGAGTTGAAAAAAAAAACTGAAATTACGTCATACGCACAAAAAAAAAGCTGCCACAACAGCCCCATGTTTCCCTAAACGGCTGAAATCACAGGCTTTTTACCCCTAATCAGCCTTTTTTCGCTGACTTCTGAGGGCCTGACTGCAAGGCAATCACGTTTCCATAGTACATGATTAGTCTCTTATCAATCACCCCCCATACCACCACCATGAAACCGGTGCCATATGAAAAGCCAACTTTCCTACACGACACTCTTGCTCACTATCAGCTGAATCAACCTCATTGGAAAAGTTTCTAGGAGAGTGAAGGCAAGGCAACCAGCGGAGTGATGGCTTATCCGTCAGCACAAAATTGACAGGTACGGGGGTGTGCCTGGGGCGTCATTGAGTATCAGATGCTGCAGGCAGGCGAGCTGGGAGAGAAGAATCTCTGGCTGTTGCTGCAAGGCGTTGCAGAAAATCAGCTCCAGTCTGCGCAGCCGAGACAAGGCGCTCATCCCCTGAGGCAGTGCCGTCAGCTGAGGTGCTTCAACAGTAAGTGACGTTAGCGAGCGGAGCTCCACTATGCTTCCTGGCAGCTTCTCCAGTGACCAAGAAAGAAGCTCCAGCTGCCGCAGCTGCGGCAATGCTGCCCCCATGTTTTTTGGGAGGCTGTAAAGTCCAGGCGCCTCTATCAGCAAGCAGTGCAGGCAAGGGAGAAAGGTAAAGGAAATTGGTAATTCCTGCCTCTCACTTCCAAACCGCATCTCCAGCTTCTCCAGTTTCTCCAGCTTGCCCCCCTACCCCCCCTGCTGCCCCTGCCCCCCTGCTGCCCCTGCCCCCCCTGCTGCCCCTGCTTCCCCTGCTGCCCCTGCTCCCCCTTCTGCCCCTGCTCCCCGTGCTGCCCCTGCTTCCCCTGCTCCCCCTCCTGCCCCTGCCCCCCTTGCTCCCACTGCCCTCCTTGCCCCATCGGTCCCACGGCAGGCCCGCAGCGCACCCCAACGCGGTTCAGCTTCAGCACCCTAAGCTGCCACAACCCAGATATATCCACCACATGGGAAGAACCTTCCACGAAGGGCCCCAAAAAAAGGGTCTCAAGAGAGGGTGGCAGAGCATCAGGGGGGTTACTCAGCTCCTCGCACTCCGTGAGCACCAGCCTCTTCAGCCCCACCAGCATATCCAGCCGAGGGGGCACTTGGAGGAGTGCCTGGCAGCCCCTCCACCTCCAAGGTCCGCAGGCTCGTGAGCCGTGTGAGTGAGTCAGGGAGCGTGCTGATGGGGAGATCAACGATCTTCAGCTCCCGCAGCCTGCTCAGCTCGCCCAGGGCTGGCAGCTCTCCTCCAAAGCATGCGCTCAGCTCAAGGCTCGTGAGGAAGGAGAGATCGGTGAAGGAGCGTGGAAGGGGCTGGTGCTGGCACTCATGCAACTGGAGAGACTCTAGCCATGCAAGGGCCCCAAGGTCCTCTGGCAAGGCAAGGGTCTCCGATCTTGAGAAACAGAGCGCCTTGAGAGCAGTCAAGTGGCAGAATCCTGCGGGCAGCTTCAAAAGCGGGTGGCACTCAACTAAAAAGAGTGCCTCGAGAGATGTAAGATGACAGAAGGAAGGAGGGAATGCAGTGAATGACAAACTTTCCAGCACCAGTAATCTGAGGGCAGGCAGGTGGCCAAAGTTGGAGGGTAAGGTGAAGTCATCACACGTGGAGACAATGAGCTCCTCCAAATGGCTTAGAGCAGTGAAGCTTTCAGGCAGGTGAGCGAAATAGTAGCACTCGCGAATGGTCAGCTTGCGAAGGCACGGCAGCAGGTGTCCTATGGGCTCAGGAAGGGTCTCTAGCTCGCTGCAGTTGGTGATGAGCAGCTCCTCCAGCCCGGTGAACCAAGGCGATGCTGATGGGACGATGGTGTCAAGGTCGGGACAAGACAGCATGAAATTGAGCGATTTCAGGCAGGGTAGAAGAGTCATGCTTGCAGCACCCGCAGGCTGATGGTTTTCATGAGGCACTAAGGTGAACAGATGGGTGAGTCGTGGGAGGTGCAGGAGGCTGGCCAGGTGGTGGTGGTTCCAGGGGAAGGTGACGTACACGGTGGTCAGGGCAGTGAGGCTTGCGAAACCGGGATGTTCAACGGCTGAGGGGTTGGTGAGAAGAAAGGTGTGCAGATGCTTCAAGCGAAAAAGGGAGTCTGGTAGCTCTACTTCAGGGCGAAGGCAGAAGAGGGTAACCTGCTCCAATCTGAAGAGCTCGTGAAAGAACCGATCCAAGTCGTTGGTAGTGATCCGATGCTCCTCCTTCCAGCGATAATGCTTCACCCGGTACCCACGCTCATCAGGCAAACGCCAGCTCCTTCCCACGTGGAGAGCCGTCAGTTGCGGGCATGAAGACGCGAGGTGAGCGAGGAAGGCGTCGTCGAGCGACTTGACGCTGCTGTCGCCCAAATGGAGATGGGTGAGGTTGGGGAAGCATGTGACGGCGACTGAGAGTTTTTCCAGGGACACCAGGAGGTCTGCCTTAACGGAGAGCGTGGTGACGTGATGCTTTTCGATGCTTCAATGCCGCCCACAAGTCTCGCCTGAGTCGCTGCTGCATACTTGTCGAAACGCAGGGGAGTTTTTGGGAAGTCAGCTACGTTCGACCCAACCGGCATGTTTGAGGCAACCGCGACCGGGCCCCAAAATAAGGGGTACGTAACACGCTCTTAGGGTTTTGACGAAATACGAGTTTCAAGTGGGACGATCTCATCCACAGAGTGCGTCTCATGTGACTGGTCCGCCTCGGACCAGTCTGTTGCTAAGAGGGTGTCTCAAATCCCTCGGTCCACCCTGGCTCTATGCGGTCGATGGGGACCAGTCCACCAAACCACTTCGGACCCAAGCGTGGACCCGCTCCCTGAGCGAATGTGGACCGAGGGTTAGCAAACCAGCACCCTCGTTTTAGCGGGCGAAAGTGATTATAATGGAAAGGATCCCCTGGTTCGGCGAGCCGGTCCACGTCGGACCCCTGAACAGTCATAGTGTTGGCGAACACTCACAAACTCACCTCGCTCAGTCGCAAAACTTGGCAGCATGCGCAAATGTACTGTACAGTCTTGCGTCCTGGTAACCCAGTTTTTCTAGAAAATGTACAGCTACGCTCGCCAACACGCTACTGTAGATTGCATATGCGGACCCAACAACAATGAGTTCGAAGCTGATTTGCTCGGTTGGTCCACACTGGTCCGTCGGACCAATCCTGGGTATTTCTGGAGGCATAATATCAGTGGCGGACCAGTCCGGGGCGGACTCGCGGACCTGTCGAAGACCGGTCCTAAAATCTGCATGCCTTGTCCGGGATTATGGTTCGACTGACCCACTTCACAGACCAGGCGTGGACCAGACACGGACTGGTCCACATGATACATCGCGCCACGGGTTGTACAGATTTCGCGAGCTGCAACAGTAACGACGAAAATCAGACATGCTGAAATCGAGTTACCTTATTTCTGTGCCAGGCCAATTCTCCATCCCGTCTAGCGCGAAAATTATAAATGGCGAGAAGTTCGCAAACGAAAGTGGGAGCTGCTACAGTTTTTGGACCAGCCACTGGATGCTCTGCCGACCAGATCAATGGCACGCCGTAGTGCCATTCGATTTCTGTAACGGGGTTGAAACTCCCCCAACCCGGTCCGTCGCTGGTTCTCGAGCTGGTCCGCGTCGGACCACATGGACTCGTGCATTTGAGACACGTCCTAAGGAAAGAGCCATGGGCGGGGCCAGACAGTAGAGAGCAAGGAGAGGGAGCAGAGGCAAGAGCTGAGCAAAAGAAACGTGTAACAGGAGCTGACGAACTATGAGACGGGCGGAACCGCTACCTCAGCTATAGAAGAGAGGAAAGGTAGGTCGTCATATGTTGCTCCCTAGAGGCCAGACGACTCATGTTTCCTGGTAAGAGCTCAATAAAATCGCGTGAGAACGAAGTACCTGACGAGCGAGAAGAGGCGGCGTCGTCCAAGGGACTTACAATGTAACGCATTTAGCGAATCGCTACTATCCGCACGATCCGTAGTACAGCTATTCTGTGTAATCGGCGAAAGTGATGCATTAGGGCACAAAGGAAACGGCACGGGAAGCGACGGGACGGAACGCAACGGGGAAGGGGTTGGACGGGACAGAGAGAAGTTTACGAGACGGGAAGGAGTTGCTCTAGACGGGAAGGGACGAAAGGGGACAGAATGGGATAATCGATGAAACGGGATTGGACGGGAGGGGACGCGACGAGAGGAGCCGGGACGGGACGGCGGGACGGGATGAGAGGGGATGGGGCGGAGCAGGACGGGTTGGGCCGGTTGGGGACGGGAAGCGATGGATCGGACAGGAGAGCGAGAGTGGACGGGCTTGGATTGGAAAGGAACGGGAAGGGGAGGGACGGGGACGGGAAGGGGCGAGGCAGGACCATGGGTTGGGAAGAGACCGGTAGGAACGGAGGGGGAAGGGATGAATAGGAAGGGCAGGGAGGGCAGGGGAGGGGAGGGCAGGAGATGGCAGGGAACTGGGCAGGTTAGGGCACAGGGCTGGAGAAAGCAAGGAGGGGGGGGGGAGGAGGGGAGGGCAGGACAGGGCAGGGGAGGACAGGGGAGGGCAGCAGGGGAGGGGAGGACAGCAGGGGAGGGGAGGGGAGGGGAGGGGAGGGGAAGTGAGCTGAGGTACGGTGGGGGGAGCGAAGGTAACGGGGAGTGAGTGACGTGAGAGAAGAGCGATGTCATTGCTGCTACAACTTGTGAGTGCCTGCATCTCCCATGCTCTCCACAACCCTTCAATCCAACCCTCCCCTCTTTCTTACGTGTGGGTGGCAGGAACAGGTGTAGCTGGGTGCATGTGATGTGAGAGCAATCTACCTGTGCAGCGGGCCCCAAGTCGCTTGGATGAAGGTGGCTTCCTAGTCAACGAGTTGATACCAACCCGCAACTCTATTGACCTGACTTGGGGGGTGCATTTCGCTACCCACAGAAGGCGAGAGCAGCAGTTGGGTTGCGATGGAGGTGGTGTTGTCTTCACGTGCGAAGCTCAAGCCAGCAGCCAAGGGCCCCGCGATAGACGGCATGATCAGCATGGTGAGGTGCGATGGGGTCAGCATGGTGAGGTGCGATGGGGTCAGCATGGTGAGGTGCGATGGGGTCAGCATGGTGAGGTGCGATGGGGCCAGCATGGTGAGGTTCGATGGGGCCAGCATGGTGAGGTGCGATGGGGCCAGCATGGTGAGGTTCGATGGGGCCAGCATGGTGAGGTGCGATGGGGTCAGCATGGTGAGGTGCGATGGGGCCAGCATGGTGAGGTGCGATGGGGTCAGCATGGTGAGGTGCGATGGGGTCAGCATGGTGAGGTGCGATGGGGTCAGCATGGTGAGGTGCGATGGGGCCAGCATGGTGAGGTGCGATGGGGTCAGCATGGTGAGGTGCGATGGGGCCAGCATGGTGAGGTGCGATGGGGTCAGCATGGTGAGGTGCGATGGGGTCAGCATGGTGAGGTGCGATGGGGTCAGCATGGTGAGGTGCGATGGGGTCAGCATGGTGAGGTGCGATGGGGTCAGCATGGTGAGGTGCGATGGGGTCAGCATGGTACGCGGCACTGGATACGGCTTGATCGTACTGTGCGCGTGTGCGATGGTTCGACCGCTGTAGCGCTGTGCACTTCCCCCCGTGCGCCCCTTCACCACTCGCCTTGGACGTGATGGAACGGTTGGTGCGCTGCAAGAGGCAGAAAGAACGCGAGCAGGAGTGGCACGCCGTGGTGGCGCTGCTGACAGCACCCGACATGTCCACGATGGCGCGCAGCTGAAGCTCTGCTGGGGGCAGGCAGACGTGGACAGTAGGGAAGCGATAAAGAGAGCAGGGAAGCAATGAAGTGAGGAAGCAGGAAATGAATGAAGCGTGGAGCAGAGCCTCGTGGCAGCGGGCTGTCCCTTGTGCGTGCAGGCCTTGAGCATCTGTCATGCACGTGCATGGACGTGTGTGTATGGAGATGTGTCCATGCATGTGTGTGCATCCATGTGCTTGTGTGTGGGGCATGTGATTGTGTGTGCATGGATGAGTGTGCGTGCATGTGTTGTTGCCCTTTTCACATACACACAGACCCCCACGTCCTTTTCTTGGGTGCCGGCCAACCCATCAGCAGCAGCAAGACTCGATGTGCCACTTGCCAGCATTAAGTGTGAGACTCTTGTTGTGCCTCGTGCGTCTTGCTTGCATCCACTGAGCACATACATGAGAGTTGCCCTCGCCTCGCCTCGCCTCGCCTTGCCTTGCCTCGCCTCGCCTTGCCTTGCCTTGCGTTTCCTTGCCTTGCCTTGTCTTCACCGCCCTCCACACGTGCGGCCTGCTGTTTCTCCTGCTGCCATTCCGCTCTCAGGCCGCCTTTGTTCTCCTCGCTCTGCCGCACTCGTGTCATAGCTTCTCCCATTGCTCCTGTCCCCACTCACACATGTGTGTGTGTGTGTGTGGCATGGCACGGCATGGCATGGCACTGCATGATGGCATGCATGTTGAATGGCGTGGCGTGGCATGGTATGCATGGGTGAGCAGCGCACAGGTGGAGCAAGGAGACACCCACAGCCACAACAGCGCTGCTCAAGTTCAGCCCCCATGCCGACCCTGCTGTGCGTGTGCCCTGCCACTCCCCCTCACCCTCTCTCCTGCTCTCTCATCCCCTCACTCCCTCACACTCTCCTCTTTCACCCCTCACCTCTTCACCTCCTCGTGCCCTTACCCCCTCACCCCCTTCCCTTGTCCCCTTTCCAACTCCCTCACACCCTCAACCCCTTACCCCTTCACCCGCTCACTCCACTCCCTGACGCCCTCACACGCCCCCCATCCCCACCATGCTGGCCCCCTCCCCATCCCCGCATCCCCCCTCCCACGCCCTCATACCCCATCCCACGCCCTCATCCCCACCATGTCCTCATGCTCATCCCTTCCCTTCCTCCCATGTCACACCTGCATCCGCTCCCATAAATCACACCCTCGCATTCCTGTGAGTCGCATGAACCATGCTGTGAGTCGCATGGCTGTGAGTCGCATGGACCATGCTGAGAGTCGCATGGACCATGCTGAGAGTCGCATGGACCATGCTGAGAGTCGCATGGACCATGCTGAGAGTCGCATGGACCATGCTGTGAGTCGCATGGACCATGCTGTGAGTCGCATGGACCATGCTGTGAGTCGCATGGACCATGCTGTGAGTCGCATGGACCATGCTGAGAGTCGCATGGACCATGCTGAGAGTCGCATGGACCATGCTGAGAGTCGCATGGACCATGCTGAGAGTCGCATGGACCATGCTGTGAGTCGCATGGACCATGCTGTGAGTCGCATGGACCATGCTGTGAGTCGCATGGACCATGCTGTGAGTCGCATGGACCATGCTGTGAGTCGCATGGACCATGCTGTGAGTCGCATGGACCATGCTGTGAGTCGCATGGACCATGCTGTGAGTCGCATGGACCATGCTGTGAGTCGCATGGACCATGCTGTGAGTCGCATGGACCATGCTGTGAGTCGCATGGACCCTGCTGTGAGTCGCATGGACCATGCTGTGAGTCGCATGGACCATGCTGTGAGTCGCATGGACCATGCTGTGAGTCGCATGGACCATGCTGTGAGTCGCATGGACCATGCTGTGAGTCGCATGGACCATGCTGTGAGTCGCATGGACCATGCTGTGAGTCGCATGGACCATGCTGTGAGTCGCATGGACCATGCTGTGAGTCGCATGGACCATGCTGTGAGTCGCATGGACCATGCTGTGAGTCGCATGGACCATGCTGTGAGTCGCATGGACCATGCTGTGAGTCGCATGGACCATGCTGTGAGTCGCATGGACCATGCTGTGAGTCGCATGGACCATGCTGTGAGTTGCATGGACCATGCTGTGAGTCGCATGGACCATGCTGTGAGTCGCATGGACCATGCTGTGAGTCGCATGGACCATGCTGTGAGTCGCATGGACCATGCTGTGAGTCGCATGGACCGTGCTGTGAGTCGCATGGACCATGCTGTGAGTCGCATGGACCATGCTGTGAGTCGCATGGACCATGCTGAGAGGAAGCCTGTGCCGAGTGTCGTTGCATGCCATGCCTCTCCTCTCCCACTACCTAACCTCGCCTTTGCACTGTGCTCTTACACTTTCCGCACATGTGTGTGTGTGTCATGTGTGTCGTGCAGGCAGAGGGTGGCTACATGTTTGTCTTCTCCTCATTCGCTGATCGCGACAAGGCCAGAGATGTGTACAGTAAGTGACCACTGCCCTAAAATGGCTATCCCGCCGCATGCCCCACTCCACCAATTCCCCTCGCCTTCTTCTCTCACCTCGTCTCTACCTCTGCTGTGCTCTCCACGTCAGGATAGCATTCGTTACATGTTAGCATAGGTCTAAGTCGAGCCGGCTGTTTCCGAGCCAGTACAAGCTGACGGGCGGACAACCCAAGCCGCCCTCCTGAACTGCCTGCGTGCATCACAGACGAGGCAAGAGAGCACCTGATCCACCTGGTGCCCACCTGATCCACCTGGTGCCCACCTGATCCACCTGGTGCCCACCTGATCCACCTGGTGCCCACCTGATCCACCTGGTGCCCACCTGATCCACCTCGTGCCCACCTGATCCACCTGGTGCCCACCTGATCCACCTCGTGCCCACCTGATCCACCTCGTGCCCACTGCCCACAGCTTGCACACATGAGGATGGGGCAAGGAAGACCATCGTGGCACACATGGGACACACACACACACACACGCACACGCACACACGCACACACACACACACACACACGCGCGCGCGCGCGCGCACGCGCGCACACACGCGCGCACACACACACACACACACACACACAGACACACACACACACACACACACACAGACACACACACACACACACACACACACACACACACACACACACACACACACACACACACACACACACACACACACACACACACACACACACACACATATGAGGATGAGGCGGTCAAAACGTCAGCACAAGCTGTAGAGAGGGGACGGTTGGGTCTAGCTGCTCGAGTGGGTGTGTGCAGTTGCAGGCTTGAATGCGTGATCACAGGACAGGGCTGTAATCTGCGGCATCACAGAATGTCACCCTGGGACGAGAGGAAGGGAGGGTTCAAGCAACGTATCACCGGGTTGCCCAAGCAACGTATCACCGGGTTTTCCAAGCAACGTATCACCGGGTTGTCCAAGCAACGTATCACCGGGTTGTCCAAGCAACGTATCACCGGGTTGTTCAAGCAATGTATCACCGGGTTGTCCAAGCGGTTTTGGTGTACTGCAAGGCAAGCGTTCTGTGCATGGACGCCATTCGCTCCATCCGTCGGTTCCATAGCTGCGCCACCTGTTGTGACTTACCCTGCCTCACCATCCCTTTTGCATCACGGCAGGTGCCTACCAGGCCAAGTTCCAGAGCACGTCAGCAGCACCCTCCGCCCCCACGCCATCCACTCCTCCACCCACCGCTCCCTCCGGCTCCGCGTCACCACTCCTCCCCCCTGCCCACGCTGCTGCCGCTGCCGCTGCCGCTGCTTCTGCAGCTGCTGCCGCTGCAGCAGCAGCAGCAGCTAGTGGGGCGAGCGCCGGGCCTGTACATGGTATGCCGCCCGGTTTGCCGCCTGGTCTGCCGCCCGGGCTGCCTGGTGCATTGGCAATCGAGCTGCTGGACCCGGCAGAGCTGCAGCGACGACAGAAGCTGCTGCAGTCCGACGCGTGCGTGTTAGGGAGGGGAGAGGGAAGTGCAGGGGTGCATGGGGGGGAGAGGGAAGCGCAGGGGTGCATGGGGGGGAGAGGGAAGCGCAGGGGTGCATGGGGGGGAGAGGGAAGCGCAGGGGTGCATGGGGGGGAGAGGGAAGTGCAGGGGTGCATGGGGGGGAGAGGGAAGCGCAGGGGTGCATGGGGGGGAGAGGGAAGCGCAGGGGTGCATGGGGGGGAGAGGGAAGCGCAGGGGTGCATGGGGGGGAGAGGGAAGCGCAGGGGTGCATGGGGGGGAGAGGGAAGCGCAGGGGTGCATGGGGGGGAGAGGGAAGCGCAGGGGTGCATGGGGGGGAGAGGGAAGCGCAGGGGTGCATGGGGGGGAGTGAATGCAGTGAATGGGGGAAGAGCGAGACGAGCGAGACTTGGTTGGTTGTTTAAACACACTACCGGCACACGGAATGCCTTACTCACTCTGCGTGTGGATGTGCATGTTTGTTTGTATGCGTGCGCATGTCTGTGTGTATGCGTTTGCATGTCTGTGTGTGCACTGCACGCACACATGAAGGCACGCATGTACATGCGGTGCAGGTGCCTTCCCATCCGACCATGCTATTTCCAAGGTTGATACCGTTTCCTGTCCATGCTGTTTACCCTCCATGCTGTTTACCCTCCATGCTGTTTACCCTCCATGCACTGTGCTGCACGGCGCACACAGCAAGTTGAGGCGGCTGCATCAGGAGCTGGTCATGACGGGTGCGCTCACCGAGTCCGAGTTCTGGGCCGCCAGGAAGGTGGGTGGGTGGGCCGGCAGGAAGGTGGGGTGCATGGCTTGTGGGCGATTGTCATGAAAGGGTGGGAGATTGATTGTGTGTGGGAAGTCACGTCACTGTCACCATTCCACAGTGACTGGTTTGTGGCGAGGACTGCCAGGGTCGATCTGAGGTGGAGAGGGCATATTCTTGATACGCTGTGGAATGGGTGGGAGATTGATTGGTGCTGCACATAGAACTCCAGTGACGTGACTCCCCAAACACAATCAATCTCCCACCCTTTCCACTACCAGCATTCCACCCTCGTTTCCTACCCTTCTTGATACGCCTGCCCACCCCTTGCCTCTCACTCTTGCCCTCGCCTCATCCCTCTGTCCTCCTTGAACGTGTGCCGTCCAATCACCACCACTGCATCCGGCCGGCCCATCCGGCCAACCCATCTTGCCAACTCCCCACGGTGTGCCATGCATGGCATGGCATGGCGTGGCATGGCATGGCATGGCGTGGAGGAGGAGCGGAGGAAGCGCAAGCAGCGGGTGGGCGTGGCGAGTGCCATGCTGGCAGACGTCCGAGGCGTCACCGATGGCCGGGTGGGTGACGGACGGCCGGGTGGGTGACGGACGGCCGGGTGGGTGGCAGACGGCAGGGTGGGTGGCAGACTGCAGGGTGGGTGGCAGACTGCAGGGTGGGTGGCAGACTGCAGGGTGGGTGGCAGACTGCAGGGTGGGTGGCAGACTGCAGGGTGGGTGGCAGACTGCAGGGTGGGTGGTGGACAGCAGGGTGGGTGGCAGACTGCAGGGTTATGGTAGGTAGGTAGGGTTTCACTGGAGCAGGAACGGAGGGGGGGTTCAGCATGGCAGCCTTCTCTGTGGCGTCCTGTGTGATAGATGTGGGTGGGTGTGGCGTCCTGTGTGATAGATGTGGGTGGGTGTGGCGTCCTGTGTGATAGATGTGGGTGGGTGTGGCGTCCTGTGTGATAGATGTGGGTGGGTGTGGCGTCCTGTGTGATAGATGTGGGTGGGTGTGGCGTCCTGTGTGATAGATGTGGGTGGGTGTGGCGTCCTGTGTGATAGATGTGGGTGGGTGTGGCGTCCTGTGTGATAGATGTGGGTGGGTGTGGCGTCCTGTGTGATAGATGTGGGTGGGTGTGGCGTCCTGTGTGATAGATGTGGGTGGGTGTGGCGTCCTGTGTGATAGATGTGGGTGGGTGTGGCGTCCTGTGTGATAGATGTGGGTGGGTGTGGCGTCCTGTGTGATAGATGTGGGTGGGTGTGGCGTCCTGTGTGATAGATGTGGGTGGGTGTGGCGTCCTGTGTGATAGATGTGGGTGGGTGTGGCGTCCTGTGGCGCCCAGCGAGATGAGAGCATGAGGTCACTGGCGCTGGATCAAGTGCGGACTAGCCATCCTGCACCCATGCGTCAGCTCCATGGGCCACAACTCACCTGCTCCTCACGTGCTCGTTTGTCTATGTTTGCTGTGCGCTGTGTGTGTGCATTGCATGTGCACGTATCCCTCCACCACAGAGCAACACCATCACGTTCAACCTTACGCCGCAGATCATCCAACAGGTGGCCACTCGTGCCGTCCAGCGCCCTCATCGCATCGCATCGCACACCCTCCCTCAACATTTGGCCTCTCTTCTCTTCTCTTCTACTCTCCCAGCTCGTTGCCGGGCTACTTGCTGCCATCATTCATTCTCATGCGTCGGCCCCACTGTGCATGCCGCCACGCCAATTCCAATGTCCACTCGCATCTATCCTAGCGTGTTGAACCACGCATCTCGCGTGTTGAACCACGCATCTCGCCACTCACAGCTGGTGCACCGTCTATGCGCTTTCCCCACTGGCATCTTCCCCCTTCCCCCTTCCCCCTTCCCCCTTCCCCCTTCCCCCTTCCCCCTTCCCCCTTCCCCACCCCCACCCGCACTGGTTGGCGCAGATCTTTCTGGAGAAGCCAGCGGTGCACCGCGCCTTCATGGACCTCGTGCCCGCACGGGTGGGTGCTGGCTGCCGGGCACCCAGGGAGCGGGGGAGGGTGGTTGGCTGGGAGGGAAGAAGCAGCGTGTTAGTTTCTGTCTTTTAGTGACTCATGATTCTGTGACTCGCATATGCTTGTCATCTTGCCCTTACTTCTCTCTGCCTTACCACTTCCATGCAAGCCATCAAGTCTCCCAGTCATCCCCTCCCTCTCTTCTCACGCAACTCTTGCTCCCCTTTCCTTGCCCCCTCACTACCTCCCTCCCTCAGATGTCCGGAGAGGCGATATGGGGCAAGCATTACCGCGTGCAGTTCCTACTCCATGCAAGCTGTCACATCACATCTCCCACTCTCCCCCTCCTCTCCTCATCCCCCTTCACCCCCCACCTTCCCCACCCTGAAGATGACGGAGAAGGCCTTCTGGGGCAAGTACTACAGGGCGGAGTACCTCTTTCGGACGCGCAACGTGGCGGCAGCGGAAGCGGAGGCAGCGGACGATGACGAGCTGGCTCTCTTCGTGCGCGACGACCCTCACCTGCACGCCCAAGCCCGCCAAAAGGTGCCTTGCCTCCTCTCCCGATAGCTTTCCTGCCCGCTAGCCTTCCAGCCCGCCACCTTCCTGTCCGGTCCGATCCATCACGACCCGACTCCGTGTGTTCTACAGCAGCCGAGTGAGCTGAAAGCGACGTGGGGACCTGCTCTTCTTGACAGTTTGTGGAAGTATTTTTTTGATAAACCGCCTGGTGGATGGCGCCCAGCGGCATTCTTTATCTTACCTAAGCTCCATAAGAAAGTGCCCGTGGGGCGTCCGATCGCCGCTTCACACTCCTGGGTTACTACGAATGTGAGCAGATGGTTAGATTCGCAACTAAGACCGCTACTACTGAAACGCGCTACCTACCTACGCGACTCCCTCTCGCTACTGACGAAGCTAGAATCAACGGCCTTCTCGCCCAAAATTCTTCTGGCTACGTACAATGTTACCTCGCTCTATCCTAGCATTTCCATGGACCGAGGACTTGATGCAGTTAGTAGCTTTCTGATGAGGGACCAGACACAGCTCTCTTCTCCACTTATGGCCCTGCTGGGGTGGGTCATGAGAAACTCATTCGTTGAGTTTGACGGCCGAGTGTATCACCAAGTGTGAGGCACGGCGATGGGAACTCCTGTAGCTGTCTGTTTTGCCATACTCTTCATGAGCCGCCTTGATGAGCTGCTGAGGGATAGGTGGACTGGGGTGGCACCAAGTTACCACGTCCGATACATTCACGATGGCCTCATTCTCTGGCCAGGTACGCGGGCAGATTTAGAATGTACCGAAATCTCCTCATTCTCCTACCCTTCTCCTCGTTTCACCCCCGGCACTGTAAGGAGGGATTCATTTGTGCCGACCTGCAACGTTGCAGCATTCAACATCAGCAACGCGACGACCTTCTGAACGACGAAACTCGCTTTCTTCCAGCGGCTTCGTGACTGGGGCTACCCACCTGCTTTTCTGCGACCGATCTTGAGCAGCGTCATCTTGGCACACCGTGCGGCACTCTTCGCCAACCAACTCCTTCCACAAAACTCCCCTCCCTCTGACTGCCGACCCCTAGTTCTCAAGACACGCTACACACCTGTGTCGGCTCGTCTCGGGCTGGGGGTCGTTTTGAGATGTCTCAAAAGTTGTCTACTACGCGGATTTTTTATAGAGGGTTGTTTTGTTGCTTGGAAAACCGTTTGTACCTTACAACGGTTACTGGTGCGCGTGAGGCTGCCTGAGCACCAGCTGGCGAACTGTGTTACTTCAACGCTATGCCACGAGGAATGAAGACCCTGAAGACTTGGACTTTTCTAGGTCGTCAACCAGATTTTCGGCCACGGTTGCGTCAACCTGGATATTTGTTTTCCGGGGCGTAGTGTTTGCCTAAACGCTTCGTCTTCCTCATTCTCTTTCATTTCCACTTGCACTGATGAAGGTGTGATTGGGGCCTGTCCCGTCCACCGAAACTAGTTTGCCTCGGTCTTTTAGACTGCTGCTCGCTTAATGAAATGGCTGAAGGTACTCCTGTCCTCATCCCCCCATCAGGTGCAGCGTGTGGACCCAACGCTCAACGTGCTGGCGGACGTCAGCGACGACTACTCCTCCCTCCTCGTGCGTCTTCGCCTCTCCATGCCCCCGTGCCCTCTTGCCTGCCTGCCTTGCCTTCCAGTGGCCCCGTGCCCGCCAGCTTGGGGAGGGGGGTGGGGTCGGTGGGTGGATGCGTGCGAGGGGCTGAAAGGCTGTGCGGGGCTTTGTGGTGCTCACTGGGGTTCCTTGCTCGCTTGGTTGCGGTGCTCTCGCTTTTCTATACCTCTCATATCCCCTGTGCCTCACCCCTGTGCCTCACCCCTGTGCCGCACACCCTCTGCCGTCTGCTGAGCCTCTGTGCATGGTATGATCAGGGCCACGGCATTCTCAGGGATGGCCGCAAGGAGTCACCCGCTGTGGAGGGCGAGGGGGAGGGGGAGGGCGAGAAGGAGGGCGCAGCAGGGCAGGAGGGTACAGGCGGGGGTGGGCAGTTGAGCAGGAGTGGCAGCGCTGGTGGTGCGGCTGCTGCAGGCAGTAGCGGTGCGGGGGCGGGGGGGCAGGTGCGCATGAGGCGCACGATATTCCGCGACATCAACCAGCACGCTGCTGTCGTGCTGCAGGGCCGCCTGCTCCGTGAGTGCCCCGCCTGCTCCGTGAGTGCCCCGCCTGCTCCGTGAGTGCCCCGCCTGCTCCGTGAGTGCCCCGCCTGCTCCGTGAGTGCCCCGCCTGCTCCGTGAGTGCCCCGCCTGCTCCGTGAGTGCCCCGCCTGCTCCGTGAGTGCCCCGCCTGCTCCGTGAGTGCCCCGCCTGCTCCGTGAGTGCCCCGCCTGCTCCGTGAGTGCCCCGCCTGCTCCGTGAGTGCCCCGCCTGCTCCGTGAGTGCCCCGCCTGCTCCGTGAGTGCCCCGCCTGCTCCGTGAGTGCCCCGCCTGCCCCGTGAGTGCCCCGCCTGCTCCGTGAGTGCCCCGCCTGCTCCGTGAGTGCCCCGCCTGCTCCGTGAGTGCCCCGCCTGCTCCGTGAGTGCCCCGCCTGCTCCGTGAGTGCCCCGCCTGCTCCGTGAGTGCCCCGCCTGCCCGCTATGCAGGATCAGCACACTCACTGCCGCCACTGACGCCGATTGCCCCCTCTTACTTGCTTCCTGCTCGGCGGGCCACAGCACACCTGAGCTGACCTCCCTGCCGCCCTGCACTGCTGCTCTGCTCTTCCCTGTCTCGCTCACCTGCCACTCACCCTCGCCCTCCTCTCCTCCCTGGCGTCCCTCATAGCCCCTCATGCCTGTAATGCCATCTTTCATTCCATTCCATGCCCACCCTGCTCCATGTGCGTCTCATGCATGCCCCATACCCACCTCCCATTGGTGGTGCGCGAGCAGAGGACGTGGCGGACACCAGGGAGCTCGCCACTACTGTTCACCCTCACCCTCCTTCTGTCGTCTTTCCCCTGGCCCCCCACCCGCCCCCCCTTACGTGCGCGGGCAGATGAGGACATGGCGGCTATGTTGGAAAAGTTGCACCCAGCGCATTATACGCAAGCGTATATACGCTTGCGTATAGTACGTTATGCGCTGAGTGATTGACTTTGAAAGTCGCAAAAAGTACGCTGCCCGGGCAGCAAAAAGTTTTTACCAGGCAGACGAAAAAAACCTCGGGGGGGGGGGGGGGGGGAGGGGAGGGGTGGTTGTACCATACGTTTTTTGTTTGGGTTTTCCTGAATTTTATATATTGAAAAAACCTGACATTCACAACTAACACATGCAGAAGAACTACTACTAACACTAAAAGTCTACATCTCCTCCCCCCCCCCCCCCCCCCCTCCCCCCCAACCACCATCCGCCCATGCTACACTACTCTACCCCACCCCCTACTCCCACCCTCTACTCCCCCCGTCCCTTCCTTCCTCCTCTACTTGTACTCATCCTCCAGCTCATCCTCCTCCAGAACCTCCTTGTACCCTTCCAGCAAGGGGGGCTCAGGGATGTTCCCCGGGAGAACCGTCACCCCCTCAGGCCCCTTGTGCCAGTTGCGCACAATGTTCCAATTTTGCGCAACATACACGAGGTCCCGACACTTCTCGGACCCCAACCTGTTGCGCTTGGCAGTGTGGATCGATTCCCACACTGCCCAGTTCCTCTCACACGCCGATGCGGACACTGGCTGAGAGAGAACGCGGCAGGCGAGCGTTGTCAGCTCGGGGTGGTCCGTCCCGTGCCACGTCCACCACTGGACGGCCGTCTTCTTACCGGCCTTCACGAGCTCACGGTCAGAGATGGCGTCGGGTAGGCGGAAGCTCCCCTGAAGGGTGTTGAATGCCGTCAGGCCGTCCTGGATGACGTGGGATGCACGCAGCTCCTCGCCCTCCTTGCGCGTGACGGTCTGCCCCCCGAAGTGACGAGCGACGAAAGCCTTGAAGACGCGCGTACACTCCAGGTCAGTCCGGAAGATGCCTTCCTCTTGGTTGACCGGATTGAGGATCCGGCCAACCATGTGCATGGCACACGCCATGCTATGGTCCCAGCGCTTTTGGACGATGTTGGTCACCTCCGTGCGTTCCGTGCTGGACAGCACCAAGCCCGCCTCCTCCTCCTCCAGCTTCGCATTGATGTCTTCCGTGAGCTGGAGCATCAGATCATAAATCTTGCCCATCATGCCCGTGGCCGTCGAGTCGGTCTTGCGCATGACGACAAAGGGGATCTTCAGGAGGGCGACAAAGAACTCCGTCCCTTTCCACCACACGGCATCCATGATCATGGCTTCGAAGGGCTCGACCGGCGGCTTCCTCCCCTTCGCCCAATCCCGCCACTCCGGGCTCAGCACCATCTGCGTCAATGCATTCCGCACCTCGCAAAGCCGCTGCACCGCGATGAATTGCGTGCCAAATCTGGTGCCCGCCGGCTTCAGCACCTGCTTCCCCTTCCCTCCATTCACCTGCGGGGATCTCATGTAACCTTTGGTGAAATGGTGGGCACGCACAAAGGTAATAATCACCCCCGCCTTAGCCACAATGTCCTTCGCCCAATCCATTTTCCCAATGTCCTCCATGAGCAGATCCATGACGTAAGTAGCGCACGGCACATGCTCAATGTGAGGATATTCTAGCATGAGTTCCCTACATGCAGCCGCATAATTGCTGCCCCCATCCATGCAGAAGGCAACTATGTTGGCGGGCCCCACCTTCTCAATGATCGGGCGCAAAACCGATGCAATGTAACCTCCCGTCTTCGTCTCCAACTTACAGTCGATGCTTTCGGCAAACACAGCACCGGAATCGTTGATGAGCAGGATGTTGGCTTGGGGACGGCCACTTTTGTCCGTCGTCATGTCCGAACCTATCGTCACGCCATCCCGCTTCCAGCTCGCAGTGATGGGAGCGAGGCCCTTCTCGATCTTTCCGCGGCAGCGCGCAAGGCCGGCGCCACCAACATACCGCCGCTTCGGCGGAACGTAGCCATGGCCCGCGTCCGTGATGCAGCGCACAGCGTTGCGCCAAAGAGGGTGATCGGCGATATGCTCCGGGAGGTGAAGTGCCGCCCACATGAGGCAGATGGCGTCGTCTGCCGAGTCCTTCGCACACGACGCCCCTTCCCCGTAGAAGTCTTCGATGCACTGCTTCTTCGATCCACCCGCACACGCACACGCCTCGATCGCCATCTCCTCCGCCTTCTTCTTCCCTTCCCTGCGGGCGTGTTTGCCTTCGTACAATTCGCGGACCGCGCCGCGGTCAGCAGCAGGGATAGGCGCCTTGCAAAGACGGACGTCCTTCCGTTTCAGCCCTTTCCAGCGCGTGATGTGTTGCGCACAACGGAAGGCGCCGCCTACGAACTTAAGCTTGCAGTACCGGCATATGCGGACAGTACGCTCAGGACCATTCGAGGACCCTTCGGTAGAGGTAATGAAATGCTTAAAAATAACATGGGTGTTCACAGGAACATCCCCGTCGTCCGCCATGGTCGCGTCATTCAAAACACTAGGAGCCTCACTAGTGGCACTCGCGGGAGTACCAGTAGGAGTCGACATCAAGTGGAGCTGAGCGGGAGTGTTGAGAGAGAATGAATGAGGAGAGAGATACTACAGATGACGGGAATGAGCTTACCTTATAGTCCAGG
Source organism: Closterium sp. Yama58-4 (assembly GCA_947470075.1). Classification (NCBI taxonomy): domain Eukaryota; kingdom Viridiplantae; phylum Streptophyta; class Zygnematophyceae; order Desmidiales; family Closteriaceae; genus Closterium; species Closterium sp. Yama58-4. The sequence goes on from CANIUD010000594.1 coordinate 84,456, forward strand.
ATGTGGTTGAACCACCTACGCTGGTTGACGACATTCGTGTTTGTGTGTTGGAGTCGCGCGATAGCATAGGGTGCAATGCAGTTCCAATTTTCCCACGTCCCCAAATTTTGACAGGTGTGGGTGACAATGTGTTTGGGACGTGCGTACAAATTGGGTTGGGACGTGCGTACATTTTGAGTCGCGTCGCACATTCGCAATTCGTGCGCGACTATTGAAATCTGTTTTTTTTTTTCCGGTCAGCCCGAACATTTCCCTGCGAATATATGTACGAATTGCGTACACCGTATATTCGTAAACGACTATACGGTGTGCGCTTATGGTTTCTGGCGACTTTTCCAACATAGCATGGCGGACAGACACCAGGGGAGCTCGCCACTGCAATCACCCTCAGCCCCTGTTCCTCCTTTCCCATGCCTATCCACCCGCCTGCCATGCCCACCCTGGCCGCATGTGCGTGTGCGTGGGAGCGCAGAGGAGGACGTGGCGGACACCAGGGAGCTCGCCACTGCCGTCGCCGAGGCCACCGCCCTCATCGCTGGTGGGTTGGGGGACAGGGGGTTAGGGGGGAGGGCGCAGGGGGGAGGGCTTAAGTGGAAGTGAAGGAATCCAAGTTGTGCTAAAAGACAGTTAGAAAAAGATGCATTAGCTCAAAAGTGCACAAGGTTCTAAAAGCAAGAGGTTGGTAGGAGAAGAACACGAATCCAAGTGGCCTAATGGGAGGGAAGAGCACCCAACGAATCAACCCTCGTGGCGTGGTGGGCAACTATGATAGGAAAGACGCAACCAGGACGCTGCGTCCTGCGTCTGGACGCAGCGTCCGGACGCTAGGACGCAGGACGCGCGTCCAGACGCAGGACGCACGGCGAAATTTTTTTCGGGCAGCCTGATTTTTTTTTTTTTTCGATCGCGATTTTGACATTCGCGATTTCGGCGCGAAAGTCGAAATCGCGAAATTTCGACCCCCCAACCCAATTTGCCATTGTAAACCAGCCCCCCCAGCATTTCATAACAACTCATGCAAAATGGATTTCACTCAAACCTCTCAACCACTTCACATCTACGAAACCCAACCTTTGTGGCCCACCACCACCACCAAGCACATTTAGCAATGCAACTAGGGTTGGTTTCTCATTTTCCCCACCCAACCAATTCTCTTTCGTAAACCCTTTGAGGTTTTAGTTTAGCTTACTACCTAAACTCCGTCATGGCTTCATGGTTGACTTGATGCAGTGCAGTGGTAGTTTAATACGGATGGTCGTAAATGGTTGGATTAAACTTAATGTGTGTGAGACCTTGTGAAATGTGTGACGCGTGACTCACCTTAATCTTAAATTTTGGGGGGAAAAATTGAGGTTGGGGAAAAATTTGCATTGAAAAGTGTGGTATGTCCCCCCCCCCCCTCTCTCAAGCCCTATACATTTTTTTTGGCCTGCCCGGGGGTTTTTTTTTGCCCTGCCCAGGCTTGCGTCTTCTGGTGCGTCTTTTAGGTCCAGGTTCTGCGTCCTGCGTCTGGACGCATTCGTCTGGACGCATTCGTCCAGGACGCAGGACGCGTCTTTCCTATCATGGGCAACCCACCAAAGTTGGGTGCCCCCCCCAGATGGAGCAATGATGGTTGGACACCCCACTTGACCAACACGGATGGGACCAATTCTAAGCTAGGAGAACACCCCAATTAGGGTGTTCGCCCACTCTACACCCACTCGCACTGGGGGGAGGGCGGGTGGGGGAGGCAGGTGGGGGAGGCTGGTGTGACATGAGGGATGAAGAGGGCGAAAGAGAGATGAAGGATTGGAAGGGAAATGAGTTGCTGAAAAATAAACAGAGTGGTGTGGCGTGGTGTGGTGGTGTGGGAAGGAAAGCATGGAGGTATGAGGTGGAGGAAAGGTCAGGTGAGTGCACAGTGGGGTGTGGCGAAGCTGTGCTGCAGTGGCACATGAGGTGGAATGAATGGCATGCTATGGTGCACTGCACGCAATGCAGCAAGCAAGTCACTTTGTATGACTTCACTTCCAAGTTATTTTTTTGGAAAGCCACCAGCGTCCCCACTTCTTCACACCTGCTCCTTCACACCTGCTCCCTCATCCAACTCCCTCATCCAACTCCCTCATCCAACTCCCTCATCCAACTTCCCTGCTTCCTCACACGTCCCGTCCTCCCTCTTTATGACAAACCCTCCCATCTTACCCCCTTCCCCCCTACTGGCAGGCACGGGAGGGGAGCGGCAGGGGGCGGAGGAGTGGCGGAGGGAGAGGGCGCGCGAGATGGCAGTGATGGCGGACCTGCAAGGGGACGCCCCACCCACCACCATCCCGCTCACCATCCAGGCACGTGGGGTGGAGCACGCAAGTGGCACGCTGCATGTGTGATTTGGCATGTCTGATGGGGGCATGTGGCATGTCTGATGGGGGCATGTGGCATGTCTGATGGGGGCATGTGGCATGTCTGATGGGGGGCATGTGGCATGTCTGATGGGGGGCATGTGGCATGTCTGATGGGGGGCATGTGGCATGTCTGATGGGGGGCATGTGGCATGTCTGATGGGGGGCATGTGGCATGTCTGATGGGGGCATGTGGCATGTCTGATGGGGGCATGTGGCATGTCTGATGGGGGCATGTGGCATGTCTGATGGGGGCATGTGGCATGTCTGATGGGGGGCATGTGGCATGTCTGATGGGGGCATGTGGCATGTCTGATGGGGGGCATGTGGCATGTCTGATGGGGGCATGTGGCATGTCTGATGGGGGGCATGTGGCATGTCTGATGGGGGGCATGTGGCATGTCTGATGGGGGGCATGTGGCACGTGCCACGTGGCGCACGCATGTGCCATCGGCTCACCACTCACTCTCGCTCACTCTTGTGCTCACTCACTCTCAGCTTCCCTCGCTCTCACCACTGCCTCCACCTTCCTCCTTCCTGGTTTTGTTAACATATTCAACCTTTGCACTCACGTCTGCACTTACACACCTCCCTTCGTTCATCCACCGCTCCCCACCCCACCCATCTGTACCCCCCTCTAATCCACCCTTCACACGGCAGGACCCACGCAAGTACTTTGATGCCGCCACACAGAGGGACACAGCACAGCAGCAGCCACCCGGACCGCGAGCGCCAGATGCAATGGATCTGGACAGCCCTGCCCCCACCTCTGCCTCTGACTCAACGCCAGCTGGCGCACATGCCACGTTGGCAGACTCGCTGGCAGCGTTTCGGAGTGAGCTGGCAGCGGCAGCAGGGGCGGGGGGAGGCAGCAGGGGGCAGGGGGGACGTGGTGGTGGAGGCAAGGGAGGCGCGACTGTGATGGCGCCTGCTGCTGCTGCTCATGTGAGTGGCTGAGCGGAGAATATCAAGTCAACTGTCAACGTGCCCTCACACCATCACCACCAACTCATGTCCATTGCTCACTGCTCTTGGCAAGCCTCCCGCCTCCCCCACCCCACCTGTTCCCACCCCCCCCTCCCATCCGACTCCAACTCATGTCCAACACTCGCTGCGACAACCCACCCACCCACCTCTTCACCGGGCGGCAGGAGGTGGAGGAGTTTGGGCGGCAGGTGGCGGTGGCAAGGCGGGGAGTGGGGGAGGCAGCGGAACAGTCACTCCTGAAGCAGCTGCCTGACGCCCTGCGCTCCGCCCTGCTCGCCGTGGGTACCTTGTTGCCCCCTCATGCCCCCACCATTCGTGTGGGCGGTCGTTGCTGCTAGCAGTGGGTGCCACATTGCTTCTTCATGCCGCCACCCCATTCCATGGCACACAGAGCATGGGGGATGCAGGGCAGAGGGGGGCAGGGTGTAGCGAGCAAGGTGTTAATGGGAAGCGGTGCGCATGTGGCTTGGCATGACATGTTTTGTGATGATCCTCTGCAACTATCCATGCTCCGTGCTTGCTTGCCAATCTATCATCACCCCATAACCCCATGGCCCCCACCCCGTGCCCCCCACCCCCACCCCATGCCCCCATGGCGCAGCACGGAGAGGCAGTGAAGGAGCTGCTGTCACACTTCTGGGCCACCTACCCCATCACCAGTGCTGCCCTGCTCGCCAAGGTATGCACCCCATCCCATCCCGGACCCCACCCACCCCTCCCCACCCCTCCCCACCCCTCCCCACCCTGCCCCACCCCACCCCACTCCGCCCCACTTCCCGCCTCCTCACCGTGCCCCCCTTTGCCTCATCCCGTCCCATGTGCCCTCCTCGCTCCCTGTGACTACCTGAGCCTTTACAAAAGAATATGAGCTCTAAAATGATAACTTTTTTTTTTTGTACCAAGATTTTTGCGAGCACGGTTAAAAAAGCGGCCGTTTTTTTTTTTTTTTTTTTCGTTTACTGTAGGAGACAGTATCATGAAAAATGGTTCTTTGAAATGGTTTAAAACGATTCCAGGAGGCGTTTTCTGTTTATCTGACAAAACTGCCACTTCATGGGACCAAATTGAACCCGAAATTCAGCAGGATGAAGGGGACGGACCTCTTCTTGCATGTGTGCGGTTGTTGGCATTATTAAAAAAAGTAATTGACCTTTTTTTTCCCCTCTTGGAGTGAACAGAGTTCTCTAACAAAAAACAGCCCTGTTTTGGGAAATCGCCGTAAAAAACGGACCGTGTTTTACGAAAATGGTTTTTTTTTAACCTTGTTTGCGAGGTTTGTCTAATTTCTATCTGGTGCAACAATCGCAGGGAAGTTATTCAAACCAGATATGAATGTGCAGCAGACCTGTCTATTCTTGTGATTTAGCATAGGGCGTAAAGCCACTTGCTGCGATAATCTCTTGTTCTACTTGCATGCTGCCATCCTGAAACGCAAGTCACTGATGTAGCCATCCTTACTGGTGTGCAAGCTTGCGTCCTCACTTCTCGCTCCACCTCCCTGCACCGCACCCCATGCTCCCCACCTCCTCTACCACACCCACCATGGCCGCCAGGCGGAGCGGCACAAGGAGGGCATCAGCAAGCTGTATGACCGCCTGCAGGTCACTCACACCCTCCCTTCTCAATGCCTGCTGCAATTGCTGCTTCGCCTTCCCCCCTCTTCGCCCTGCTGCTCTGCTGCTGCTGCTTGCTCCCTTTTCTTCCCCTTCTGTATTCTCCTTCCCCTAACGCCCATGTGACTCTTTCCCCACCTGTCCCCACCTCCTAGTGCAGAAGCTAAAGGACGGAGCAGACGGGGCCAACCGCCATCTCCTTTCACAGCTGCTACAGCCCTTCTTCCAGGTGCACTTGCTGCTACAGCCCTTCTTCCAGGTGCACTTGCTGCTACAGCCCTTCTTCCAGGTGCACTTGCTGCTACAGCCCTTCTTCCAGGTGCACTTGCTGCTACAGCCCTTCTTCCAGGTGCACTTGCTGCTACAGCCCTTCTTCCAGGTGCACTTGCTGCTACAGCCCTTCTTCCAGGTGCACTTGCTGCTACAGCCCTTCTTCCAGGTGCACTTGCTGCTACAGCCCTTCTTCCAGGTGCACTTGCTGCTACAGCCCTTCTTCCAGGTGCACTTGCTGCTACAGCCCTTCTTCCAGGTGCACTTGCTGCTACAGCCCTTCTTCCAGGTGCACTTGCTGCTACAGCCCTTCTTCCAGGTGCACTTGCTGCTACAGCCCTTCTTCCAGGTGCACTTGCTGCTACAGCCCTTCTTCCAGGTGCACTTGCTGCTACAGCCCTTCTTCCAGGTGCACTTGCTGCTACAGCCCCTCGTCCAGGTGCACTTGCTGCTACAGCCCTTCTTCCAGGTGCACTTGCTGCTACAGCCCTTCTTCCAGGTGCACTTGCTGCTACAGCCCTTCTTCCAGGTGCACTTGCTGCTACAGCCCTTCTTCCAGGTGCACTTGCTGCTACAGCCCTTCTTCCAGGTGCACTTGCTGCTACAGCCCCTCGTCCAGGTGCACTTGCTGCTACAGCCCTTCTTCCAGGTGCACTTGCTGCTACAGCCCTTCTTCCAGGTGCACTTGCTGCTACAGCCCTTCTTCCAGGTGCACTTGCTGCTACAGCCCTTCTTCCAGGTGCACTTGCTGCTACAGCCCTTCTTCCAGGTGCACTTGCTGCTACAGCCCTTCTTCCAGGTGCACTTGCTGCTACAGCCCTTCTTCCAGGTGCACTTGCTGCTACAGCCCTTCTTCCAGGTGCACTTGCTGCTACAGCCCTTCTTCCAGGTGCACTTGCTGCTACAGCCCTTCTTCCAGGTGCACTTGCTGCTACAGCCCTTCTTCCAGGTGCACTTGCTGCTACAGCCCTTCTTCCAGGTGCACTTGCTGCTACAGCCCTTCTTCCAGGTGCACTTGCTGCTACAGCCCTTCTTCCAGGTGCACTTGCTGCTACAGCCCTTCTTCCAGGTGCACTTGCTGCTACAGCCCTTCTTCCAGGTGCACTTGCTGCTACAGCCCTTCTTCCAGGTGCACTTGCTGCTACAGCCCCTCGTCCAGGTGCACTTGCTGCTACAGCCCTTCTTCCAGGTGCACTTGCTGCTACAGCCCTTCTTTCAGTTGCACTTGCTGCTACAGCCCTTCTTCCAGGTGCACTTGCTGCTACAGCCCTTCTTCCAGGTGCACTTGCTGCTACAGCCCTTCTTCCAGGTGCACTTGCTGCTACAGCCCTTCTTCCAGGTGCACTTGCTGCTACAGCCCTTCTTCCAGGTGCACTTGCTGCTACAGCCCTTCTTCCAGGTGCACTTGCTGCTACAGCCCTTCTTCCAGGTGCACTTGCTGCTACAGCCCTTCTTCCAGGTGCACTTGCTGCTACAGCCCTTCTTCCAGGTGCACTTGCTGCTACAGCCCTTCTTCCAGGTGCACTTGCTGCTACAGCCCTTCTTCCAGGTGCACTTGCTGCTACAGCCCTTCTTCCAGGTGCACTTGCTGCTACAGCCCTTCTTCCAGGTGCACTTGCTGCTACAGCCCTTCTTCCAGGTGCACTTGCTGCTACAGCCCTTCTTCCAGGTGCACTTGCTGCTACAGCCCTTCTTCCAGGTGCACTTGCTGCTACAGCCCTTCTTCCAGTTTCACTTGCTGCTACAGCCCTTCTTCCAGGTGCACTTGCTGCTACAGCCCTTCTTCCAGGTGCACTTGCTGCTACAGCCCCTCGTCCAGGTGCACTTGCTGCTACAGCCCTTCTTCCAGGTGCACTTGCTGCTACAGCCCTTCTTCCAGGTGCACTTGCTGCTACAGCCCTTCTTCCAGGTGCACTTGCTGCTACAGCCCCTCGTCCAGGTGCACTTGCTGCTACAGCCCTTCTTCCAGGTGCACTTGCTGCTACAGCCCTTCTTCCAGGTGCACTTGCTGCTACAGCCCTTCTTCCAGGTGCACTTGCTGCTACAGCCCTTCTTCCAGGTGCACTTGCTGCTACAGCCCTTCTTCCAGGTGCACTTGCTGCTACAGCCCTTCTTCCAGGTGCACTTGCTGCTACAGCCCTTCTTCCAGGTGCACTTGCTGCTACAGCCCTTCTTCCAGTTTCACTTGCTGCTACAGCCCTTCTTCCAGGTGCACTTGCTGCTACAGCCCTTCTTCCAGGTGCACTTGCTGCTACAGCCCCTCGTCCAGGTGCACTTGCTGCTACAGCCCTTCTTCCAGGTGCACTTGCTGCTACAGCCCTTCTTCCAGGTGCACTTGCTGCTACAGCCCTTCTTCCAGGTGCACTTGCTGCTACAGCCCTTCTTCCAGGTGCACTTGCTGCTACAGCCCTTCTTCCAGGTGCACTTGCTGCTACAGCCCTTCTTCCAGGTGCACTTGCTGCTACAGCCCTTCTTCCAGGTGCACTTGCTGCTACAGCCCCTCGTCCAGGTGCACTTGCTGCTACAGCCCTTCTTCCAGGTGCACTTGCTGCTACAGCCCCTCGTCCAGGTGCACTTGCTGCTACAGCCCTTCTTCCAGGTGCACTTGCTGCTACAGCCCTTCTTCCAGGTGCACTTGCTGCTACAGCCCTTCTTCCAGGTGCACTTGCTGCTACAGCCCTTCTTCCAGGTGCACTTGCTGCTACAGCCCTTCTTCCAGGTGCACTTGCTGCTACAGCCCCTCGTCCAGGTGCACTTGCTGCTACAGCCCTTCTTCCAGGTGCACTTGCTGCTACAGCCCCTCGTCCAGGTGCACTTGCTGCTACAGCCCTTCTTCCAGGTGCACTTGCTGCTACAGCCCCTCGTCCAGGTGCACTTGCTGCTACAGCCCTTCTTCCAGGTGCACTTGCTGCTACAGCCCTTTTGACATTTGGGTGCTGCGGGGGAGAGGCACCACCCAAGCTGCCTGCCTGCTCTTCACAACCCGCACATCGCTCCTCTCACTTCTCCCCTTCATCCCGTTCCCTCCCTTCCCCTCCCACCGCGACCACCTCGCTCTGCGGGTGGGCCCACACCCCACCCCACCCCACCCCACCACACGGCGCCACCAGAGTTTGGATGCGGCGTTGGCGCACTTTGAGGTGGACAACGCGAGGCGCCAGCAGAGGCGGCAACGTTTGGGGGCAGCAGCAGGGCGGGCACCCGTGGCAGTTGGGCAGAGATAGGGTGGTGGGCGCCCCTGGCAGTGGGGCGCAGATGTGTTTGTGTGTGGCATCTCATGTGTCTTCAAACCACGGGCCTTTTGTGTGTCTATGGAATTTGTATTTTCAAACCCGTTTTGACCTCTTTTTTCTGCAATGCGTTGATATAGAGAAGCATCTAAATCTTTAAATGCAACAGCATACCGGCAGCAGTGTAAATGGCGGCTGAGACGGTATTGCCCCGCTGCATTTACTGTAGGCAAAAGAGACAACACAGAAAAGCAAAAGGGGATCCTGTCCTGACAGGGAACTACTGCTCTTGATAAGTGTTAATAATATACATTCGAGTGTACCGTATGGCTCCGGATTATAGCGCTGGTGCGATTATAAAAAATTGCTTCTTTTCAAGGGGGCGCTATTAATTGAGTTTAGGGTATAAGCGCATGTGCTTAAACGACAAATACAAAGTTATACTTTTAGGGTATCAAATTGTTCATTTCATTGTTGCCATTTGAACCGAGTCGAAATAATTTCGCGTCACAAAGCAGAATCACGTGCAAGCGATTCGACTTCCAGCACAATGGGCAAAGTTTCAGTCATGTTGGGGATTGATCATATTGGGGCCTCGGATTAGCAGAAAGATGGCCAACTTGGGGCCTCGTGATTCGCGAGCCTACGATGAAGGCCCGAAGCAACCCACAAGCCTAGGCAGCTAGGCCGAGCTCGCCAGGTCACCACCTGCTGGCTTGGGTTTGACGGATTTCGCTAGCACCCTGGTTGACGGGAGCAGCGATCGTCAGCCCATTCACAATGGGCAGTACGGATACTTCAGCAAAATAACCTAGAAATAAACATTTTAGCCCAAAAATGTTATCGCAGTGGTAAAAATAATAAAACTCAATCGTATGGCGTAAAATTGGGGAGACATCAACCCTAAACACATGCGACAAGGTGTTTAGGGTTGATGCCTCCCTGACCGGATGCATGCCCGTCTGGGGTTTATTTTTTTTGCCAGCTTGTCCGTTCAGAAATCCGTCACCTTGTGTGGTAAGGTCTGACGGAGCGCGTGGGTAAGGCCCGCAACTGGTTAGTGACAGGTCCGGACCAGGTTCGACACTTCGCGATACACGAGGCCCCAAGTTTGCTCTATTTCTAGAGCTTTGGGGCCCCAATCTGATCATTTCCCAGTCATGTTACCGTAGCACATCCTGCATGGACTTGCAGCCAGTCAGGTCTTCGAGAGTCAAGCGAAGTGAAAATTAAATTGGACTCGCTACAAAAATGAAATGCGTTGCCGTTTTTAAGCACGATTTTATATCTAAATTGTACGTGCGCTTATATTTCAAGTACATGTTTTCAGGAGGTGCGCTTATAATTGAGTAATGGCCATAAGTACCATGCTCCAGATAGAAGCGCCGGCACTTTTAATACCGTCATACCCCGGATAGAAGCGCCCCTGGGGTTGTAATAAAACACTGTTTTTTAGGGGGTGCGCTTATAATCGAGGAAATTTATAAGCGCCGGCGTTTATAAAATGGCAAAAATGAAATTAAGTTTGTTTTGCACCAAACTGTAGATCTCAGTTTGCCCATTGTAATCGAGTCGAAAATATATGGGGTCGCGAATCTGATTCTCGCGCAGCTTGGCAGGGATTGATTCCCTGCCAACACATGCTGACTAAGTGACAGCACGTGCTGACTAGACGCGCAGAAAGAGAGATGTGAGTGGGAAACTGAAATTGTACTTCGTTTCCCTGCTAAGGTGAAATTCGTTTCTGTACAACGGTACTGATTTTCAAATAAAAATCGACATACGCTTATAATAAATCACGGATTTTTACTGGGTGCCTTTATAATCGAGGACCGGATATAAGCGCCCTCATCCTTTTATAAGCGCCGGCGCTTATCCGAGGCCTGCGCTTCTATCCGGGGTCTTACGGTAGGATGAAGCTTATATCCGGGGCTATACGGTACCAATCGACAAATGAATTACCGACCTTCTGCCGATACTCGGCTTCTTCGCGCGACTGGTACTCGTCGTTGTTGAACATCAGCCCTGCGTAGGCGTCGAAGATCAGCTCTGCGGAGATCGGCGTCTTCGGCAATCGCCCGGTCTGCTATTTGTCGATGAAACGCGGACGCAGCGTGTCGATGTAGGCTTGCTGGTAAAGCCACAACTTCCGCGCAGGTCGGTCGCGTACGATCTCCAGCCCGAGGTACTTTTGCACCGACCGGGCTGATCTCGCGGAGCTCGAAAGCGGCCTCCAGCAGCTCCTTCAGCTCCTTCTGTCAGAATGTTACTTGTCTAGCCTGCAGTGGGGTACTCAACAGTGAGTACAACCCTTTAGGGTTTCCTACTTGTATCCCAACTCTTGCTAGTTCAACCACCTCATTCTCACCATTCTCCTTCGCATACCCAAAACCCTAGTCCTAGGGCACATCCTACTACCTCTTAGTGTGGGCCTAGGCTACTAAGCCTAGGCCCCACTCCTAGTATTCATGACATGGTATCTAGAGCCAGTACGTTCCTGCCGCTTACCTCCATGGGCCCACCACCTGCTTCCGCTGCCGTACCGTCCGCCGCGCGCCCCGTGGTGCGCGGCGGCGAAACCCTAATTTTTCATCCCGCCGCGCGCTCGGAGCGTGCGGCGGTTTTCTGCCCGCCGTGCGCCCCGAGGCGCGCGGCGGTTTTCTGCCCGCCGTGCGCCCCGAGGCGCGCGGCGGCTTTCTGCCCCGTCACTCCGCGAGTCGCCCCCGGGAGGAGCTGCGACGGGCGACGGGGACCCGCGCGTCGCCCCCCGTCGCCCGTCGTGGCCCGTGCGACCTCCGTAGGGCCCGCGCGCGGCCCGTCCAGCCTGCGCGCGGCCCGTACGGGCTGCGCCAGGCCCGCGCGCGGCCCGTACGGGCTGCGCCAGGCCCGCGCGCGGCCCGTACGGGCTGCGCCAGGCCCGCGCGCGGCCCGTACGGACTGCGCCAGGCCAGGGCGCGCCTCGAGCCGCCCGCCACTGCAGCAGCAGCCCCTGGAGCCGCCCGCCACTGCAGCAGCAGCCCCTGGAGCCGCCCGCAACTGCAGCAGCAGCCCCTGGAGCCGCCAGCACCTGCAGCAGCAGCCCCTGGAGCCGCCAGCACCTGCAGCAGCAGCCCCTGGAGCCGCCCGCAACTGCTGCAGCAGCCCCTGGAGCCGCCAGCAACTGCAGCAGCAGCCCCTGGAGCCGCCCGCCACTGCAGCAGCCGCCCCTGGAGCCGCCCGCCACTGCAGCAGCCGCCCCTGGAGTCGCCCGCCACAGCAGCAGCCGCCCCTGGAGCAGCCGCCCCTGCAGCAGCCGCCCCTGGAGCCGCCCGCCACTGCAGCAGCCACCACTGGAGTCGCCCGCCACAGCAGCAGCCGCCCCTGGAGCAGCCGCCCCTGCAGCAGCCGCCCCTGGAGCCGCCAGCAACTGCAGCAGCCGCCCCTGGAGCAGCCGCCCCTGCAGCAGCCGCCCCTGGACCTCAGAAGCCGCCCCTGGACCCGGTACGCTCTGCTGCTGCCCGATGCTGCCCGTGCCTGTGCTGCCCGTGCCTTGTCCCTCGAGCCTACTACCTACCTACCTGTGCCTGTGCCTGTGCCTGTGCCTGTGCCTGTGCCTCTGCCTGTGCCTGTGCCTGTGCCTGTGCCTGCTCGTGCCTTGTGCCTCGAGCCTACTACCTACCTGCCTGTGCCTGTGCCTGTGCCTCTGCCTGTGCCTGTGCCTGTGCCTGCTCGTGCCTTGTGCCTCGAGCCTACTACCTACCTGCCTGTGCCTGTGCCTGTGCCTCTGCCTGTGCCTGTGCCTGTGCCTGCTCGTGCCTTGTGCCTCGAGCCTACTACCTACCTACCTGTGCCTGTGCCTGTGCCTGTGCCTCTGCCTGTGCCTGTGCCTGCTCGTGCCTTGTGCCTCGAGCCTACTACCTACCTGCCTGTGCCTGTGCCTGTGCCTGTGCCTCTGCCTGTGCCTGTGCCTGTGCCTGTGCCTGCTCGTGCCTTGTGCCTCGAGCCTCGTGCCTACCTACCTACCTGCCTATGCCTGTGCCTGTGCCTGTGCCTCTGCCTGTGCCTGTGCCTGTGCCTGTGCCTGTGCCTCGTGCCGTGTGCCTCGTGCCTCGTGCCCGCGCCCTCGTGCGCTCTGCTACTGTCTGCGCCCTCGTGCGCACTGTTCTGCTCTGCCCCCCCCCCCCCCCCCCCCCCCCCCCCCCACCACAAGGGGTGTGGGGGTGGCTGGTGTGGGGGTGCTCCGTTTGCGTCGCTCCTTTCCTCCTCCTCCTCCTTCCTCGTCTCCCACTGCTGCAGCTGCCGCTGAGGGGGGTGGATGTGTGGGAGCCGAGGGTTTAGGGTTTCAGGAGTGAAGGGGGAGTGGAGCTAGGGGTGAAGCAGTGGGTGTGTGGGGGGTGTGTGGGACAGTTGGGGGAGGTTGACCGGAGGCTGCCGTCTTGTCGTCTGCAGCACCTGAAGTCCGGGGCTCTGTCTCGGTAGCGCAGAGTGAGTGCTACACCAGTCGCCCGTGGGTCCGATGCTCCTGCCGCAGCTGCAGAGCCTGTTACTCCTGTATTCCGGGGTGCTTACCTCGGTAGCCACTGAGAGCTTGTGCTGCACCAGTTATCTGAGTCAGCCGCCATGTGACTGCAGCTCCAAACGACGTCTCCTATCTTCTCTCCCCTCACAGTCTCTCCTCCTCCTCACTTGCCCGTTGTGACTACCACTAGCTTTGCTCATAGTTGTGAACTTTAAACTGTTGCTTCTTGAACTTGTGCTCAGAATGTGTGGTGACATTGTGATCCACCCTAAGCTTGTACTACTTTGCTTGCTCTGCTGATTGCACCCCACTTTGGCTATGGGGGTGTGTCAGAATGTTACTTGTCTAGCCTGCAGTGGGGTACTCAACAGTGAGTACAACCCTTTAGGGTTTCCTACTTGTATCCCAACTCTTGCTAGTTCAACCACCTCATTCTCACCATTCTCCTTCGCATACCCAAAACCCTAGTCCTAGGGCACATCCTACTACCTCTTAGTGTGGGCCTAGGCTACTAAGCCTAGGCCCCACTCCTAGTATTCATGACACCTTCAACATCGCAGTGCTACTGTTGGCAGCAAGCATGTCGTGACGTAGACGAGCACCCAACACGCCACTCTGTCGTCGCCGACATTGAAGTAGAGCGTTTCATCGACCTGACTCTTCTTTCAGTCGGCGCCGGTCAGCACTGCATCGAGCGCCGAGTACCACAACAGCGGACTCTGCTTCAGGCCGTACAGGCTTTTCAGCAGCTTGCAGACGCGGCCGGTGCCGTCGTTGTAGTAGTCTGGTTGGTACATGTAGAGGACTCGATCCAGCTTGCTCTGCAGGAACGCGCTCTTCATGCCGAGCTGCATCAGATGCAGGTCGAGGACGGCGACGATGCTGAGGAAAATCCTCAGCGTGACGTAGCTCCCCTCCGACTCGTACGTTTCGTCGTAGTCTGCGTTTTAGACCTACGTAAAGCCTTTCACTAGTAGGCGGGCCTTCTCACAGGCGACCGTGTCATCGACATGGTACTTCGTCATAAGCACCCAGAGGTTCTTCATGATGCTGATACCGAGCGGACGCTCAACCACCTCCCACGTCCCGTTGGCAATGAGGCTCCTGATTTCCTCATCCATGGCGGCCTTCACCGCCTTGCCCTTCTAGCTCGCCAACGCCTCCTTCACCGTCATGTTGGCGATGTCCTTGCGGTGCTCCGGATCGGCGTGCACGTCAGGGTCGAGCTCGGGTAAGTCGACGTCGGCCTGTGCATTGTCGAGCAGCATGCTGTAGGAGGTCGGCGGCAGGCAAGCATGGTAGCTCAGCTTCTCGCGAGGCTTGCCAAAATTAGAGTGTATGGAACGTCGCAGATCATGTTTGTCGGCGGAGACTTCCACCACATCGCTGTCGCTAGATTGCTCCCCCGTCGACAGCTCCCCTTCATCGCCGCCGACGACTTCCACAACGTCGCTCGACATGCCATCGTCGATCTGATCCACAATTTCTCCTCTGCCAATTTTTCCTCTGCCGTTGGCTCCCCTGCCAATTTCTCCTCTGCCGTCGGCTCCTCTGACAACTTCTCTTTTGCCGCCGGCTCCTCTGCCGATGTCGGAACCTTGTCGACAACTCCCATGTCGTCTACAGCTTCCAGGCACTGACCTTCTCGGCGTCACGTCGGCCACTGGTGATGCAACCAGTCGGAGCTGCAGGCAACGCACCAATTCTCCCCTTATCGCCTACGACCGACGTAGATCCCTCAGGAAGGTCGACGGCGGGCGGTGAAGGGGAGGGCGACGATGTCGCCGACGGGGGCACACTGTGTCAACGAGAACGGACTGGAATGATGAACTAGCAAGGATTGTGAGTACAAATATGAAACCCTAATGTTGTGACCCCCCTATAGGCTAACCCACTACAGCCTACACAAATACAACATGTATAATGTTTGACACACCCCCATAGGCAAAGTGGGGGAGACCTAGGGGTCACAAGACCAGTCAAGGCAAAGCAAGGCAACAACAAGCTCAGGGTGGATCTCAAGGATTCCACACAAATTCCGAGCACAAGCTAGTGGTCACAAGACCAGTTCACATGCAGGTTTATAACAGAGCAAGAGATACAGTGATCACAACCTAGCAAGAGTAAACATGTAGGTATAGATATATATAGTGATCACAGTACAAGCAAAGTCAAGAGGTAAGTAAGTGAGGTCCAGTAGGCACAAGGCCTAGTAGAGTGCAGAAGCGCTGATGGTCACGAGGCTGAAGCGCCTTGGTGAACACATCAGCAGTGTTGGCCTCAGTGGCCACGTAGCGAATACAAAGCTGACCGCGCTGCTGCAGCTCACGAGCAAGGAAGTACCGCAGGGCGATGTGCTTCGTTCTGTGCTCCAGTCTGTGCTCCTCACACAAGGCAATGGCAGCCTTGTTGTCGACGTACAGTACTGGAGGAGAACGAGGCCGCTCTCCGAGGTCGGTCAGCAGGTAGGTCAGCCAGCGTAGCTCCTGGGCAGCCATGGCTGTAGCGTAGATCTCAGCCTCGCAACTGGAGCCGAGAACAGAAGAAGAGCGTGTAGAGCGCCAAGAAACTGAGCCAGAGCCAAGGCTGAAGGTGTAACCCTGAGACGACCGCTGAGTGGCCTGGTCGTCTGCCCAAGAAGCGTCTGAGTGCCCTGTGAGAACAACTCGGTCTCGCCCTCCAAGCACAAGCCCCATGCCCGACGTACTGCACAAGTAGCGCAACACCCTCTTAGCGGCATCCATGTGCTCCTTCCTGTGACGGCCAGGAGCGACATAGCGTGCAAGGATGCTAAGAGGGTATGCAAGGCCAGGTCGAGTGCAGGTCATCAGGTACATGAGGCAGCCCACAAGCTCTGGATACGGGCCACTCGGCTCTACGGACTCATCCGAAGGCAGAGCTGAGAGCGAGTGACCGGTAGGCAGAGGAGTGGACTGAGGCGAGGAGTACGTGAAGCGGAAGCGCTGGAGAACCTGCTGCACCATGTGTGACTGAGTCAGGGTGATGGTGCGCCGTGCTCTGTCCCGGGTGATCCGCAAGCCAAGATAGCTTGTCAGCTCACCCAGGTCTGTGCACGTGTGTCTCCTCTGCAGCTCCGACTTCACGTAGGCGAGTCCTGCAGTGTCAGCAGTGGCAAAGACCAAGTCGTCGACGTACACGAGGATGTAGAACGGCGGCAGCGAAGTGTCTGTGCGCAGGAACAGCGACGGGTCAGCTGTAGAAGGCGCGAACCCAAGAGCCGCAAGTGTAGTCCTCAGTGTGTCGTGCCACTCACGCGGAGCCTGGCGGAGACCGTAGACCGGCCGCTGAAGCCTCCACTGGGTACCAGGAGGAAACGACCCAGTGAAGCCAGGTGGGCGGCGCAGCCAGATCTCCTCGTGCAGGCTGCCCTGCAAGAAAGCAGTGCTGAAGTCAAGTGAGTGAAGCTCGTAGTCGCGGTGAGCGGCTATGTGCAGCAGCACCCGAAGAGTAGTCATCTTTGGGGTGGGGGAGAAGGTCTGGAAGAAGTCAACTCCCTCTCGCTGACTGAAGCCTCGAGCCACGTAACGCGCCTTGAAGACAGGCGGAGAACCCGGCGGCCGCTTCACCCTGAAAATCCACATGCCACTGACGATGTTCGCCCAAGGAGGGGGAACCTCGTCGACGTAGGTGCGTGTGGACTTCCAGGAAGCCATCTCGGCGTCCATGGCTGTCTGCCACTGAGAGGAGTAGGGACCCGCCATCGCCTCAGCGTAAGTGCGCGGGGTCGGGATGTCTGGTGCATCCGGGTCTCCCTCAGGGGCAACTAGCAAGGACACGAGACGGGGCAAAGCAGCAGCAAGACACTGGAACTCCTCCTGTCTGTCCTCAAGGACGTCCGTGCCAAGAGCACACTCACCCCCGACGGACGGAGGACAGACAGACTCAGACTCAGACTCAGCAACAAGGCTAGCAGCGTAGTCTAGACGACAGGCAGCAGCAAAGTCAACCAACTCAGCGACCAGAGCAGACGCAGCCGAGGACTCAAAGGTAGGGTCAGTGACAACAGTAGCGAGGAGACGCGTGACAGTAGGGTGCTCAGCACGATACCGGTCAGACTCAGGGGCCGGAACGTCAGGCAAAGAGGACGCAGGAGGAGACGGTAGAGGGACACGCTGAGGAGCAGTAGAGGGACGCAGAGTCATGTAGTGAGTGCCTGGGACAGGAGGAGGACGCTCACGACGGACACGACTACCAGTGCGAGCAGGACGAACAGGCGACGCAGGACGAGACTCAGGCTCACGACGCTCTGTAAGACCTCCTGTGGGACCAGTGTAAGGAGAGGGAGCAGGGAGAGGCGAGGTAGGCGGTAACAGTGACTGCGGCTGGACAGGCGGAGGACACTCTACGGAGGGAGGAGGACAAGGAGGAGGAGCCTGCCCAAGAACCTGCTGAAGGAGCGGTACGAAGTACGGTCGCGGCCGCGCAGCGTCTCCAGAAGCAGAAGAGACTCCAGCGGCCGGGTCCTCAGTACCAGTAGGAGCTCCAGCGTCCGGGTCCACAGCACCAGCAGCAGCTCCACCGGCCGGGTCCTCAGCACCAGTAGTAGCTCCAACGCCCGGGTCCTCAGCAGCAGCAGCAGCGCCACCGCTCGGGTCCTCAGCTCCAGCAGCAGCTCCACCGTCCGAGTCCTCAGCACCAGCAGCAGCTCCACCGCCCGGGTCCTCAGCACCAGTAGAAGCTCCAACGTCCGGGTCCTCAGCACCAGCAGCAGCGCCACCGCCCGGGTCCTCAGCTCCAGCAGCAGCTCCAACGTCCGAGTCCTCAGCACCAGCAGCAGCTCCACCAGGCGGGTCCGCAGCACCAGCAGCAGCTCCAACGTCCGGGTCCTCAGCACCAGCAGCAGCGCCACCCCCAGGGTCCGCAGCACCAGGAGCACCACTCCGAAGACTGCAGCGCCGTGTGTACCACTCGCGGATCTGCTGAATGGGGGGGAGCTCCCGGGTAGGAGGGGAAGTACCAGGACGAGCTCCAGCAGCACCTCTGCGGAGGCGGCAGTACTCGAGGTACCTCTCCTGCAGCTGCTGGGAGGAGAGGGCTCCTCCAGGTGTAGCACGCTCAGGCTCAGCACCCCCGGACTCAGCACCCCCAGACTCAGCACCCCCAGGCTCAGCACCTCCAGGCTCCGCACCTCCAGGCTCCGCACCCCCAGACTCAGCACTCCCAGGCTCAGCACCCCCAGATGCAGCACCCCCAGGCTCAGCACCCCTAGCAGGACGAGAGTCAACAGCTACCTCGACAGGCTCACCCGGGTCTACCTGGGACACACCTGAGGGAGCGGCACCCTGAGGGGGGAGGGGGTCTGGTACCTCAGCACCTGGAGCGAGGAAGAGAGGTGGGGGGGGGAGCGGGGCAGTGCGGTAGGGGAAGAGGCGGTAGTAGGGGACGGACTCGTCAAAAGTGACGTCCTGAGAGGCCAGGACACGACGCGAGGTGGGGTGGTAGAACTGCCAGCCAGGGGCGTCCGGGACAAAGCCAAGGAAGACGCAGGGGACAGCGCGACGGGAGAGCTTGTCCGCGGACGTGTCGCGGACAAAAGCTCGGGATCCCCAGACCCGAAAACGCGACGCATCGCCAGCCTCTCCCGTCCAACGCAGTGTCGGAGAAGTCTCGGGCAAGGAGACACGGGGCCAGAGGTTGAGCTGATGCGCAGCGTATCGGACTGCAAACGGCCACAGAAAATGGGGGGCAGCCGCATGGCTCAAGGAGGTACGAGCGACCTCCATGACCAGGCCAATGCGGCGCTCAGCAACCCCATTCTGCTGTGGAGAGGCCGGAAGCGTGTACGACTGCTCAATGCCCTCCTGCTGACAGAAGGCCTCCAAGAGGCCAGAGGTAAACTCCCCACCTCTGTCAGAGTGCAGACGCAGGACAGGGAAGTCGGAGCGGAAACGCTCACTGAGCTGGAGACGAGATCTGCGGATCCAGGGGATCAATACATCAGGGACGTCACCCTTGGCGCGCAAGGGGAAGACCGTGGTGAAGCGCGAGAAGTCGTCAACAACAATCAGGAAGTACCTCTCCTGACCCTGGCCACGGACGCGGGCTGGGCCCCACACGTCCAAGTGGAGCGTCTGCAAAGGAGCAGTCGTCGGGGGAAAGGAGGAGGAGTGAGGAGCGGCGCGCTGCCGCCCCTCGACACAGGGAATACAGGGAGGAGCAGGCGAGTCTGGAAGGGGAGGGAGTACCCTGGGAAGACCAGCAACAAGGTCCCGTTTGTGCATGGCCCGAAGGCGCTGCACAGACGGGTGACCAAGGCGGTGGTGCCAAAGGACAGTCTCATGCGCCAGAGAGCGACACGAGCAGGGGGCGGACAGCTGACCTGACGCAGACGCAGACGCGGACGCAGCTACCTGAGGGGACTCAGTGGTCAGTGTGTAAAGGTCCGACCCCGGCTCCCGAGTGAAGGTAGCCAGGTGGCGACCCGTCCGAGCACACGTGCAGTGTGTCACGCGCTCGTAGGCGGGGGTGAACTGGTGAACACCCCCGTCCTGGAGCGCACTACCTGCCACCAAGTTCGTAGAGAACGAGGGGAGGTAGAGACCTGACAGCGTGCCGGACGGGACCGCCGGACAAGGAAGGACAGTGGAGGAGGTCGCAATGACCGGACCCCCAGAGGGGTCAGCAAGGGAGACAACAACTGGCCGAGCGAGTGGCTCAAGGACAGTGCGGTCACGAAAGAAGGAGCGAGAAGCACCTGAGTCCAGTGTGAAGGTGTGCAGTGCTGCAGTCGACTCAGTACCAGGGGGCACGGACGCACTAGCACCTAGGGCTGCAGCCTCACCAGGACCTGTGGGAGCAGACGCACTAGCACCTAGAGCGGCAGCCGGACTGGCCTGAATGCCCGGGTCGGGCGGAACACGCAAGTACTGAGCACCCTCTCCACTAATAGACATCGCATACATGGCAGTGAGAATAGCATCAAAGTCTAAAGCCCAAATATCAACACCCCTCTTTTCCAGATCAGCCCAGCGCGGCAGCTCAGTGGCAGCAGGAAACTGAGTGCGCCACGCGTCGGTAAGGCGCGCGAAGCAGCGCTGCGTGGGGTGCGGCCTCCCACACTGCTGGCCGCTGCGGTCACCTGTGCGAATGACGTACGTGCAGGTAAAGCCACGCTGCGCATACCACTCACGGGCGGCCTGAAGCGTCGGGGCGGGCTGCTGACTCTGCCCTCCGCCAGTGCCTCCACGACCACCACCCCCACCGCCGCCGCCCCGGCCACCTCCACCCCTGCCGCCGCCACGACCACCTCCGCCTCCGCTGCCGCCTCCGCCACCACTCCCACCGCTGCTGTCTCCTCCCCCACTGCCGCCACTAGTCTCCCCAGCCGCGCCTCCACTCCCACCGCCTCCACCCCCACCTCCTCCGCCGCCACCCCCACCCCTGCCCCCTTTGTTCCTGCGGCGCCCGCTCGAAGCAGACGCGGTCCCGACCTTCTCAGCACCAAGAAGGTCGACAGCAGCAGCAGAGGCGACAGAGGGGAGGAGGGGGGAAGGGGAACACCCCTCAAAGAACGGGGTGCGGGGGTCGCCACGAGAGGTGCCTACAGCGACGATGCTCGCCTCAGCTGCAAGCAGTTCCTTCTCGAGGAGGGCAACAGTGAGCTCAGTGGGGGAGCGAGAGAGGAAGTGGTCCCTGACTGCGCGCAGAGAGTCAGGGAGGCGGGTGACGATGTGGTAGAGAGTGATCCAGAGCGGGGGGGGGTTGCTAGTGAGAAACTCGGCAGGCATAGCAGCGCGAAAGCGGGCCTCACTAGTCTTAAGGTGGGTGATGAGGTCTGCGACAGTGTGAAAGGAGGCTAGGTCGGGGAACAGGTAGGGGAGAGTGAGGCGGCCTAGCGTGGCAGAAGCGGGTGAGGAGTAGCGGGCAACTACAGCGGTGTAGAGGTCCTTAGCAGTCTTGCACTGGCCGAAGTGCTCGCGCTCGTCTAGCGGCAGGGAGTTGCAAATAGCAAAGCGAGCGTGCGCATCACGGGTCTGCCACTGGGAACGCAGAGTGCTGTCAGCAGACGAGTCAGGGGCAGTGGCATGGCCTAGGGCGTGGTCGTACAGTGAGATATCTTCCTTGGCAGTGAGCTGTAGGAACAGGTGCAGGTCATCTAGCCAGGTTTCGAACTTCACTGGACGGCCCTCGGCATCGAAAGCTAGAACTGGAGGACTAGCCATAGTGACAGTAGCAGTAGCAGTAGTAGCAGTAGTAACAGTAGTAGTAGGAATCAGGCCGCTGGAAAGGTGTGCGGAGGGTCAACGGGGCCGGCGGGGCCGCTAGGCAAGGCGCGGGCGGGGTCGACTGTCCGTAGTGGCACACGAGCGGCAGTAGTAGGTAGCGTGGCAGCAGGAGCTGCAACGGCGCACTGGTGGCAGCTGCAGTGGCAGCAGTGTGCGCGGTAGGTAGAAAATAAACAACAGTGAGAGCGAGTGCCTCGCGGGCGGCGGCTGCAGAAGCGCACGGGCGGCAGCGGCGCACGGGCAGCGGCAGCGCACGGGCAGCGGCAGCGTAGGGGCAGCGACGGCGCACGGGCAGCGGCGGCGCACAGGCAGCGGCGGCGCTCGGGAGGCAGCGGTGCGCAAGCAGCAGCGGAAGCAGCGGCGTACGAGCGGCTGCGGGCAGCGGGGCGTGCGCGAGCAGGCGACGGGCGGCTGCGGGGCGTGCGCGAGCAGGCGACGGGCGGCTGCGGGCGGGCGGCCGCTGCGACGGCGGGCTGCGGGCCTGCGGGGCGTGCGCGAGCAGGCGACGGGCGGCTGCGGGGCGTGCGCGAGCAGGCTACGAGCGGCTGCGGGGCGTGCGCGAGTAGGCGACGGGCCGCGCGCGAGGGAAATAAGGCGCGCGCGGGCAGCAGGCGGGGCGCACGTATGAAAACGACCGCGCGCGAGCGGCTAAGGGGCGGCGCGACGGGGCCTTAAGGGGCGGGTCGCGGGTCGCGGGATGTAGGGGCCGTTAAAAAAAAAAAAAAAAATTCGAGGCGCCCTAGGTAGGTAGGTAGGTAGGTAGGGAACGGTGGGCCCTTAAAAAAAACGGTCCTAGCGAAGGACCTGCTCTGAAACCATGTCAACGAGAACGGACTGGAATGATGAACTAGCAAGGATTGTGAGTACAAATATGAAACCCTAATGTTGTGACCCCCCTATAGGCTAACCCACTACAGCCTACACAAATACAACATGTATAATGTTTGACACACTGGGGATACTGGGAGGAGGGAGTGGGGCGTCTTTGTCGTCCTCGTCATTATGCTCGTCGACTCCGGCGAGCAATGGAGGCATCGCCGAGGAGGAATCTGGCGGCGCGGCAGATGGCGTCCTCGTCGACGCTGGCCCGTACTCCGCCTTCCAATTCTCCATCGACCGTGTCTCGTAGAAGATCGTTTCGACCGTTGTGACAACTTTGTTGTCGGTCAAGTCGAGCACCTCCCAGCCCTTGCTCTCCGGCATCACCCCGAGGTGGAGAGCCTAGCGGGCTTTCAGCGCCAGCTTCCTGCCGCGCTGCTACTCGGGGACCATGAACTGCACCATGCAGCCCCACACCCTTGCCGACATCAGATCATGTTTCTTCTCGAACAACAGCTCATACAACGTCGTCCTCGAGGGAGTTGCGACGCAGTGACGCACGTTCGAGGCAGTTGCGCACCCGCACAGCCTGTCGCAGAGCAAGGTGCCACCAGTGGTGCTGCACGCCCATATGAAACAGCATCGTCCGCACGGCCTTTACAACCGTACGCATCTCCCGCTCCATCATGCCGTTCTGCTGCGGGGTGTAGGGGCACGTCGGGTTGTGGAGGATCCCCTTGTCCTCGACGAGGTCAGTGAAGTCTCGATCGAGAAATTCCCCTCCGCGGTCTTCTTCTTTACCGTCTTCGACGTCAGCCGCTCCACCACCTTCAGCCACTTTTTGAGAACGACCAGCACGTCGTTCTTCTTCGCAATCGGCCAAACCCACACATAGCGGGTCTTCCTGTCCTTCAACAGAAGAAAGTAGAGGCTGCCAACGTTGACGACCATTCGAAATAGTCCACAGATGTAAATGTTCACCACGTCGAGCGCAACCTCGACGTCAGATCCTTGGTCGGAAAATGTGTGCCGCGCCAGCTTGCCACCGACGCAGGAAGCACACGGCAGATCTGTTGTGGTCAACTGCTTGATCTGCTTGATCTGCTTGTCGCCGAGCTCTTGATCGTGTCGACGCCGACGTGCGCGAGCCTCGCGTGCCACATGTCAGACGTTGAATACGTCGCCGACGCAATCGTCCGCAGAGCCACAACCTCTGTCGAGGACGTCGACGACTTCGTTGAGCAGGGGCGCAGGTCGGTGCAGAGAACTCTGCCGGTGTTGCGCGCTTGACCAAGGACACTGCCTATAGCAGACAGCAGCATCATCTCTTTGTCGTCATCCTACAGCTTCATGCCGTTGTCCTTGAGTTGGCCGGCCGATAGGAGGTTCGCCTAGACACCCGGAACGTAGAGTACGTCGGGGATGAGCACCTGCTTCCCGGCCTCCCCTTGCAGGGCGACAGTGCCGCGACTTTGAACACTCTGAAGTGCCCCGTTGAAGCCGCGCACGTGACGCACGTCGCCGCTCGGCTGCATGTCGACGATGTTGGGTGCAAATTCATATTGAACGACATCTTGCCGTCAATTTGTACGAGTATGTGTGTGTGAATGCATTTGGGTGTGAATGGAATGTTCGTGCGTTTGTTTGCTTTCGCAATTTTCGCTTGATGCATTTGCAGGTACTCGCGCAATGTGCGCTTCAGCACAACATTGTACGCGCTATGAACAGTGCAAGCAGAAAGGACGAGCTCGCAAAGGAACCCAAGATGGAAGCTTTGCGGTTCGGTTGAATGGATTGCGCAGATTCAGTTCTATCCAACTTGAAATTGTACTGTTTTGTTTGGTTGACTATAGTGTAGCAGGGCAGGCACTATAGGGGTACAATTTAGGTGAAGGTTGGATGTTGTTTGTCTGTATCTGCATGCTACAGGACCAGGGGAAACCAGCGGAACCAGCATTTGGCTGGTTGGGCAAAGACAAAACAGGTTCTGTTTTTAGAACCTGAACCTGGTTGTTGTTTTCCCAGGTTGGAAAAACTGAACCAGAGGTTGTTTACCAACCTACCACCTGCTATTTTGTCCAGCCAGGTTGGTTCTATTGCTTGGAATTATTTGGGATCATCCCAGGTTCTTCCCAGGTTGATTCCCAAGGTCCTTGCTAGCTAGAACTTTTTATTCCTTCTCTGTTTGTACCTGAATATAGTCAATTGATTCAAGCGAATTCCTTCCTCGCTGGAGTTTCGTTTCTGCGCTATTTGACGGCGGAATGCTACCCGAGTCAACGCTAGTATGCTAGCATTCCAACGCTAGGCAAACGCTGTCCGAGCCATAACTTAGTAATGGCAGAACTTTTCGCGAGGCAACTTGGCTTATTTAAAAGCTCTTGGAGCGAGCTTCGTTATAGCGAATTCTCAGCTTAATCCGATCGACGATCTGCACGGCACGCTGCGCGACGTTCAAGGTACTCTCGTTATTTTGGCTAAGTCATTCTTAACTCCTCTCTCTACAAACTCGGACCCGAGGATAGGGGCTGGTCTTGTACCAGGCACCCAGGGACCCTTGGAGGTGACCCCGAGGAGATGTTTTAAGTTTGATTAAGTCTTAATAGCCTGAGTTTATTAGGCCCTTACACCAGCAAGCTGGTATTAGAGCTGCGTTTTAGCGATCCTCGTTATAGGTAGCTATGGCGGGCAATACCTCGGCGGGAGCTGGTGAATCTTCAGCCCAAGATCGTAGCGGCAGCCAAGATTCTGGTGTTTCGGCACCAAGGGGAGCGCGAACAAACCAGGGCTCGCTGATCAAGGAGGTGCTGAAGAACTTCACCGTCGAGAAGTTCAATTGTGAGGGCTATGATGATTGGGCCTGGAAAATGCAACTCTACTTCCGTCAGATTGGATTGCTGAAACTAATGATTGGAGAGGAGCCTAGACCGAGTGACCCCGCCCTGCAGGAAGATTGGGACGAGCGCGCCTCGGCTGGCTACTATTTGATGTCGCAGAGTTTGGAGCTGAACCAGCGTCCCCACATTATGCACCTGCTGCCGGAGGTTGATTGCGGTCCAAAGGCGTGGACCGTGTTGAAGGAGCTGCACGCCCCTACCTCCGTTGTTGCGACGCTCATGATGGAGAGGGAGCTGTCCGCGTTGCGCTTGAGCGAGGGAGAGCCCGTACAACCTGTTCTGGACAAGATGCGTGATCTCTACGCGAAGCTGGCGATTGCGGGAATCACCTACCCGGAGCAGACCAAGTGCCTGAAGATGCTCTCCCTACCGCTGGAATCATGGCTTCAATTCACGAGTGGAAGGAGCCTACCGAAGAACCAGAGCTTGTGGACGCTCGAGTGGGTGCGGACGAGGATTCTGGAGGAGGATTTCCGTCGCCGCCAACTGAGGGGTGGAGACGACGGCAGCAGCGGCTACGGGATGCAAGAGAGCCGACGTGGCTTCGGTGGTGCTGGGCGCGGTGCAAAGAAGGACGACGACTCCAACGACCAACAAGGAGGTACCGGTTGGGGTCGCGGTGCGAAATCTGGACATGGGGGCAAGTCGGGTGCTGGTGGCAAAATGAAAGGGAGTTGCTGGTATTGTGAGAAGGAGGACACCCCTGGTTTTTGTGCTATAAGAAACCCGATGGATGGACCCCCCAGAATCGTCACCAGGATGGCGGCACGCGGAGGAACCAGAAAAACGGCGCAAGCATGGTCGCTGATTCATCCGACAACAACCCGAAGGGCAACGGCGGTGCGGAGAAGAAGAAGGAGCGCACTGCGGGCCAATTCTTCCATATTGGAGAGCAGGGGGAGCAAGGAGACGCCTCTGCCAAGGTTGGAGCAGAGCTGCACCCCCTGGACTATTGGGTGTTGGACACGGGCGCTGCTTGGACGATGACGCCGCGCAAAGACCTGCTGGACGACGTACGCGCTGCACCGATTAACGAAGTGTGCTCCGCCTCTGGACACACGCTGAAGGTGGCTGGTGCGGGACGAGCTGCGTTTAAGGGAGCAGATGGCAAGCCGGTGGTGCTGCACGATGTTCTCCTCGTCCCCGACCTCAAGGCCAACCTCATCTCCCTCCGTAAGCTTGCCAAGGCTGGGGTGAGCACTAGCACGGATGGGGCTCGCACGTATAAGGGGCAGCTGGGCAATCGGGTGCTTTGGGATCTTCACGAGAGCAAGGACGTGTACAGATCCATGTGGCAGCTGCCGGCGTTGGCGTGGCACGGTGGGGGGCAGGCTAGAGAGGGGTCTGCATTCCAAGAGGGAGTGCAACGCCATTGGAGGGGTTGGTGTGAAAGTGTCAGCCAGATCTGGGGAGACAGATTGGGCAACGGCACACCGACGCTTGGGGCATGTGGCAATGCCCTTATTGAAGCAGCTGGAGAAAGATGGAGCCGTTAAGGGCTTGAAGCTGAACGGACAGCCACCCGATGAGAACTGTGAAATCTGTTTGCCTGCTTTAAAGTTCACCTGTTTCCCTTTCCATAGTGTGGTAGGCAGGAGCAAGAAGCCGTTGGAGCTGGTCCACATGGACTTGGTGGGGCCGCTGCCGGTGCAAGGGCACAAGGGGGAGCGGTATTTCCTTACAATTGTGGATGATTGGAGCAGACTGATGTGGGCGTATCCGCTGAAGCAGAAGGACCACGCCGCCTCTACGATACGGGACGATTGGCTGCCGTTCGTGGAGAAGCAGGCGGAGTGTGTAGTGAAGCGGATTAGGACAGACCGGGGTGGTGAGTTCCTTGGAGCTGAAATGACGGCTTGGCTCAAGAAGCAGGGCATTTAGAGGGAGCTGACCACGGCTTACACCCCATAGTCCAATGTTGTAGCAGAACGGGCAAACCGGACCATTCTGGAGACAGCTAGGGCACTGCTCATAGAATCTGGGCTGAGCAATTCTATGTGGCCTCATGCTGTCCGGCACGCTACCGTCGCTAGGAACAGGGTGCTCACCAAGGTTGGGGATGACTCGTGGGTGCCTTTGGAGAGGTGGCTTGGGAGGAAGCCGCCGGTGGACATGCTGAGGGTGTTCGGTTGCATGGCAGTCGCCCACGTCCCCAAGACCTACCGCAGTAAGTTGGGGGCAAGTGCAATCTGGTGTGTGCATTTGGGGCTGGCTGCTGAGAGCAAGGGATGGCTGCTGTGGGAACCATCCAAGGGTGTGTTGTTTGACAGCAGGGATGTGAAATTCATTGAGGGCATGATGTATGGGAGCTGGGAGAAACAGCCGGAGGCCCGGGTGTCCCAGCAGATGGAGCAGATCACCATGCAGCTGGACCTGACTCCTAGTGTGTGGGAGGAGGGAGAGGAGGCAGCTGCGGGAAATGGTGATGGAGAGAAGGTACAGGAGGCATCTTCTGGTGGAGAAAATGGTGTGGAAAGTGGCGGCAGCACTAAGGGAGCTGCTGGATCCGAGGGAGGAGAGCAGCAGCAGGGGAAAACTAAGAAGCCGAAGGGTATCGTTATGAGGGGATGGGAGACACCCGTCTCCAGGCCAGGACGTACCCGTATGGCTACTAAGAAGCTGACTGCAGGAACTGATGCAGCAGAGCAGCAGCTAGGGACCGAAGAGGCATTGCTGATTCTACCGCATGGCTATGACCCGGATAATGAGGATGGACCTGCGTACTGTTTTCTTGCCCCTGCACCAGAGGAACCAGCTAGCATGGAAGAGGCATTAGCTGGACCAGATAGGGACAAGTGGCTGGCTTCTAGGGATGCTGAGTACCAGAGCCTGCTAGAGAATGGGACATGGGATCTGGTGGTGCTGCCTGATGGGAAGAAAGCGATACAATGCAAGTGGGTGCTGAGGATCAAGACCGATGACAAGGGGCAGGTCACCATCTACAAGAGTAGGCTGGTGGCTAAGGGGTTTATGCAGAAGGAGAAGCAGGACTTCAACGAGATCTTTGCTACCATTGCCAACCCCCCTACCCTCCGTGTCTTGTTGGCAAATGCAGCTGTTAGTGGGAAATTCATCATTCAGATGGATATATCAACGGCATTCCTCAACGGGATTTTAGAGGAGGAGGTGTTCATGACGCAGCCGCCTGGGTATGAGGATGGTACGGGCAGGGTGTGCAAGCTGAAAAAGTCCATCTACGGCTTGAAGCAGGCGCCACGCTGCTGGTACCAGAAGTTGGCAACTGTTTTAGAGGAGATGGGATTCAGGACCAGCAGCTGTGATGAGAGCCTCTTTCTCAAGGGCGAGGGGGAGGAGCTGGTGCTGTTTCTGGTCTACGTGGACGACATTCTTCTCTTCAGCAGCAGCATGAAGGAGATCCAGAAAGTGCAGCAGCAACTGATGGAAAACTTCAAGTGCAAGAACCTTGGGGAGGTAAAGTACTACCTCGGGATGCACGTGGAGAGAGATCCTGATCACAGGTGGTTGAAGCTGCACCAGGAGAAGTTCATCAAGGAGCTGGGGGAGAAGTATGGGATTGAGAATGAGCGCAAGGTTGCAACTCCCCTGCTAGCAGAATTCAAGCTTGTGAAGGCTGCAGAGGATGAAGGGGTTGAAGCCGAGGAGCAGCAGCAATTTCAGTCCTTGGTGGGCAGCCTCTTGTACGCAGCAGTTCACACGAGGCCCGACATCTCTTTCTCGGTTGGGCAGCTGGCTAGGGTGGTGCAGAATCCATCAGAGGAGCAGGTGGATGCAGCTGAGCGTGTGGTGAAGTACCTGAACTCTCACCCAAGCATTGGAGTTCAATACTCCGCATCTGCACAGGTGAAGCAGAAAGGGGTGGAGGTGCTGAAAGAGAAGGGGGAGAGGCTTGGAGAAGGCAAGCTCTTTCTAACTTGCTTCACTGATGCTACTTGGGCTTCTGAGAAGGAGGATTCCTCATCTGTGGGAGGATATATCTGCGTAGTTGGGGGAGGACCTGTTAGTTGGAGGTCCAAGAAGCAGACGGAGACAGCACTCTCTTCCGTAGAATCAGAGTACATGGCGATGTTCCATGGGGTGAAGGAGGTGATTTGGCTGAGGAGGCTGTTAGAGGAGATTGGTCAGGAGCAGAAAGTTGCTACGCCGCTGTTTTGTGATAGCAAGGGGGCTCTTGGGATGGCCAGGAACGCTGTGCTTCATGGGCTAAACAAGCACATGCGTATCAAGTGGCACTAGCTGCGTAAGGAGGTGAAGAGGGGGACGGTGAATCCGATCTACATCAAGACTCACCAGCAGCCAGCAGACTTTCTCACCAAGAGGCTTGCGGATGAGCCTCATTGGCGTTATGTGCGCATGAGTGGAATGAGCATAAACTAGCATGGAATGATGGGGATGCAGCCGGCAGGCTGAGGGGGAGTGTGTTGGGTGCAAATTCATATTGCACGACATCCTGCCGTCTGTTTGTACAAGTATGCGTGTGTGAATGCATTTGGGTGTGAATGGAATGTTCGTGTGTTTGTTTGCTTTCGCAATTTTTGCTTGATGCATTTGCAGGTACTCGCGCAATGTGCGCTTCGGCACAACATTGTACGCGCTATGAATAGTGCAAGCAGAAAGGACGAGCTCGCAAAGGAACTCAAGATGGAAGCTTTGCGGTTCGGTTGAATGGATTGCGCAGATTCAGTTCTATCCAACTCGAAATTTTAATGTTTTGTTGGTTGACTATAGTGTAGCAGGGCAGGCACTATAGGGGTACAATTTAGGTGAAGGTTGGATGTTGTTTGCCTGTATCTGCATGCTACAGGGCCAGGGGAAACCAGCGGAACCAGCATTTGGCTGGTTGGGCAAAGACAAAACAGGTTCTGTTTTTAGAACCTGAACCTGGTTGTTGTTTTCCCAGGTTGGAAAAATAGAACCAGAGGTTGTTTACCAACCTACCACCTGCTATTTTGTCCAGCCAGGTTGGTTCTATTGCTTGGAATTATTTGGGATCATCCCAGGTTCTTCCCAGGTTGATTCCCAAGGTCCTTGCTAGCTAGAACTATTTATTCCTTCTCTGTTTGTACCTGAATATAGTCAATTGATTCAAGCAAATTCCTTCCTCGCTGGAATTTCGTTTCTGCGCTATTTGACGGCGGAATGCTACCCGAGTCAACGCTAGTATGCTAGCACTCCCACGCTAGGCAAACGCTGTCCGAGCCATAACTTAGTAATGGCAGAACTTTTTGCGAGGCAACTTGGCTTATTTTAAAGCTCTTTGAGTGAGCTTCGATATAGCGAATTCTCAGCTTAATCCGATCGACGGTCTGCACGGCACGCTGCGCGACGTTCAAGGTACTCTCGTTATTTTGGCTAAGTCATTCTTAACTCCTCTCTCTACAAACTCGGACCCGAGGATAGGGGCTGGTCTTGTACCAGGCACCCAGGGACCCTTGGAGGTGACCCCGAGGAGAGGTTTGAAGTTTGATTAAGTCTTAATAGCCTGAGTTTATTAGGCCCTTACACCAACAGACGAAGGCCTCCCGCATTCCCATCAGGTGATGGGAGCAGCCGCTGTCGAGCAGCACTACCGTTGGGTTTGCCTCCATAGCGGCGACGACCGCCTTGAAGTGCTCGCCGGCCTCCAGCGCCAGCGAGATCATCGGCTCCACCATGCCGACCATCGAGGACGAGGCCTCCTTCTCGCCACGTGCATTGCAGCTGGAAGAGTCGACGTCCTTCGCCGAAAACTTCTTTGACTCATGCTTCTCATTGCACGGCTGATTGTCTCAATGACGACGACCACCATTTAACCTTCTGCGGTTGGCGTCACGGTCATCGTCAGACTCGTCTCGGCAGTCGCATGAGGGGTGGTCAGGAACATCGCAGATGTAGCAGCGACGTCTTTCTTGACTCGAGCCACCGCCTCACCTCCCTTCGCCGACTTCGCGCGGTCGGCACTCTCTGTCGACTTCGTGTTCGACGACTTCCCGCCACTTCCTTCGCCAGATTTCACACGCTGCCCCAGTTGGTGTCCCTTCTTCGATAGGGCGACGTAGTTGGCCTGCGGAAGTAGTTCCGTGGGCCTCTCAGACTCCTGCATGAACTCATCGTTGATGATCTGGCTCGACAGCGTATCTTCGTTGAGCGACTCACACGCGCCGGACATTGCGAGCATCCAGCGCATCAGATTGTAGCCCGTTGGAAGACCCTAGATGACATGCGTGACATACGACGCCACCGAGTAGTCGAGACCAGCCATCCGCAGTTCGGCCAAAATTCGCCAAGCTCAATTGCAGTACTTGGTTGCCGACTCCTCTCGCCCATGCAAATGTTGGTCAAATGTTGTTCCAGTTGGCCGATGTAGAGGTTGTCGGTCGCCTTGTAGGTGTGCATGATGAGCTGTCACGCTTGAAAGCCGACATCCACTCGAGTTCTGCACGGCTGCAAGGCGATTTGCACCAGCGGCGAGTAGCACCTCTAAATGACCATGAAGGTCAGAAGTTGAGCAGTGCGAAACTCCGACCAGAGCCCGACGTCCTCCTCGTCCAGCGCCAACACGTCACCGTCGAAGAACTTCTTCAATCCGGCGATCTCTTGCTGAGGCTCGATGGACTCCGTCCATGTGATCAAGTGATGTAGTGTCAAACATATATGTTTAAATTGCGCTAGGCTGTAGGGGGTTTAGCTTTAGGGGG
Organism: Closterium sp. Yama58-4; assembly: GCA_947470075.1. Classification (NCBI taxonomy): domain Eukaryota; kingdom Viridiplantae; phylum Streptophyta; class Zygnematophyceae; order Desmidiales; family Closteriaceae; genus Closterium; species Closterium sp. Yama58-4. The sequence continues at coordinate 116,053 of CANIUD010000594.1, forward strand.
TACAACAATTCTCTCGACATTGTACTTGTACCCCCTCCCCCCTTGACCTAATGTAACCATCCTTAGCTTCTAACATGGTCTTAGAGTAGGTTTTGTTCTAAGACCTTTTTTTTTTTAGGGCCCACCAAAGTAGCTCCGTTCTGCACGGCAGTTGTGTTTACCCAGCCCGGCCCGTCATTTCTGCCCTGCCCAGCACGCCATCGCGCTGCTGCCCTGCCCTGCCCAGCGCGCTATCGCGCTGCCCTGCCCAAACCCGCGCGCTGTCGCGCTGCCCAGTGCGCCCGCCCGCCTGCTGCCACGCACGCTGCCCGCACTACCCGCGCTGCCCGCGCGCTGCCTGCACGCTTCTCGCACACTGCCCGCGCTGGTCGCAAGCCGCTCGCACGCTGCTCGCGCTGCCCGCACGGTGCCCGCACGTCGCCCGCGCTGCCCTGTGCCGCCTGCGCTGCCTGCACGCTGCCGGCTCGCCCTTCGCTGCCCTGCGCGCTGCATTGCTCGCGCTGCCCTACACTGCCCTGCGTGCGCATTGCCCTGCGCCGCCCGCTCGCGCCCCTGCCCTGCCGTGCTTGCACTGTCAAGCCGCTGCCCTGCTTGTGCGGCTGCTTCTGCTGCCTGCACCGCCAGCTAGCGCACCTGCTGCTGCTGCTTGTGAGCTGCCGAGCCGCGCCGCCCAACTGAGCCGCCCGGCCGAGCCGCCCTGCCGAGCCGCCCTGCTGAGCCACCCCCCCTGCACTAGTGCTGCCCTTGCCCCGCGCACCAGTGCCATTCTGCACCAGTCCAGCAGCTACTGCCGCCCTTACTGCTGCTACTGCCACTACTGCTGCTACTGTTGCTGCTGCTGTTACTGCTGCTATGTCGACTCCCACTGTGCTCACCTTTGATGCCGAGGGCCACCCGATAGATTTTGTGACCTGGCTAGAGGACCTCCACTGGTACCTGCATAGCTTTACTCGGGAGGATGTCTCTCTCTTTGAGCATACCTCGGGGTCCCTCGCTTCCCCTGCTGCCTCAGCTGACCGCATAGACCGGTCCAAGTGGACTTATCGTGACGCTAATGCCACTCTTGCTGTCCGTAGTCACCTTCCGCGACCAGCGTACCCAATTTTGCCAGGTTAAGAAAACCAAGGCGCTTTACGACGCTGTAATCAAGCGCTACTCGTCCCCGTTGTCTGCCACTGTAGGCCGTCTGGCACTGCCATTCCTCTTTCATGGGTTGTCAGACTTCACCACTGTAGCTGATCTCCTGACTCACCTGCGCTCACTTGGGACCCGCTACACTGCCGCCCTCGAGCCTGCCTTTCTGGCTGAGAACAAGCCACCCATGTATCTCACCCTTTACAACAACGGCAATGGGTGTGTATGTCACCCTTTACACACCCCTTGCCGTTGTATCTCACCCTTTATCATCACGGCAATGGGTGTGTATGTCGCGCCTACAGGTCATGAGAATCATCACGTATCTTTGAGTAGGTATTTTGATCCTCATGCCTCTGCCCATTTCTTCTTCTTGTGCGGCTGGTGTAGGTGACTCTGCTTCGGCTCCGGTGAGTCCTTCGCTCTCGTCTTGCTTCGCTCTTCCTCACACCCAATCAGTATTGCACCTTCATCTAGCAAGCTATTCATCTCCCCCGTTGCTTCGTCACTGCTGTCCGCATCAAACAGTCGCCAAGGATCACTCGTTTCACTGGTAGTTGGCGGCTGCTGGTCATCCTTTGCTTGGTCACTCTTCTGGCCATTAGTTGCTGCATCTCCCGGCTGCCCTTCAGGCTCCGCTCCAGTGTCAACCTGAGGCGTCGGAGTAGTCTCCCACGCCCAAGTCACGGGTGAGTCGTCGTCCCCTAGCTCGGCTGCACTTACTTCACTTGCTGTCCCTATCCCATCAGCCCCACTTCCCAGCAGTTCTTGGACTGGTTGAGGTGTGGTAGACTTGTCAGTTGCTGCAGAAACCTTTGCCCCGTCCTTCCACTCTCGGTAATTGAGATTTTCGTAGAAAATAACGTCACGGGTTGCTGTCACCTTGCCGTTGTCCACGTTCTTAATCACCCATCCTTTGCTCACTGGACACATTCCCAAATGAACCCCCCACTTGGTCCGTGGCAGGAGCTTATGATCGGGGCCATGCATCCCCACACACGAAGGAACTCCAAGCTTGGCTTCCGATGGTAAATTGCTTCGTGAGGCGTGATGTCTGCTGCAAGTCCCGTAGTAGGTAAGCGATTTTTCAGCCAGCACGCCATCCCCAAAGCGTCGCCCCAATAGGAGAGGGGAAGTCTGCTATCCGATAGCATGCTTCGCACACTCTCCAACAACGATCGATTCACTCGCTCTGCCACGCTGTTGTGTTGCGGGGTGTAGGGTATGGTAAGTTGGCGTCGAATGCCCTTAGCGCACAAGTAGGAGTTGAAGTCCGCATTGATAAATTCGCCTTCGTTGTCCGTTCGTAGCACCTTGAGCTGCTTCCCACTTTGCCTCTCTTCCGCCAACCAATCAATGAAGCTTGGAAGTGCTTCAGACTTCTCTTCAATCTCGATCGCCCATGTATGCCTCGTCCCAAGGTTGGTGAACGTTATGAATAACTTGCTGCAGTGCCGGGATGCTACTCGCATAGGTCCGCATATGTCGGCCGCAACGATCTCGAGCGTGTCATATGGCTGCTGAGTACCGTGCCTAGGGTGTGGTTTTCTCGTGGACTTTCCTTCCACGCACGCGCCACACTTCAGCTTCTCCTTTTCCCCCTTGGATACATTCACCCCAACAGCCATGTCCTTATCCAAGAGCTCGTTGATGCGCTGGTCCCTCGCGTGTCCCATCCTCCTATGGAACGTTTCCATGTTGATGCCTTCCACTGCTGCAGCTAGCGGTGGAGTTTGTTGCTGTAGCACCGCCACCGGTATCTTGTTTAGCATGGCCCGTAGTTCCTCCCGTGCCACTTTCCCTTCCTCTGGTTCAGCTTGAAAGGTTGCCTCTGCTGCCTTGTTGTACTCCTTCAAACGCATCTCATACAGCCCTTCCCTGCATGTGCCTTCCGCAACCACCTTCCAATTGGAGTCGAACACCCACAGCTTGCCATTGTCGCTAAATGTCTTGCACCCACTGCTGTCCAATTGTGATTGACTTATTAGGTTTAGGGTCAGCTTCTCTACGAGTAGCACGCTGTCCAGTTTTAGCTCCCCGTACGGACTTTGCTGCACCAAGTCCCCTTCTCCCTTGACAGGTAGCTGTCCCTCATCGCCGAGCAAAACGTAAGGTATGTTCGAGGGTCGAAAACTCCGCAAACAGCCCGCACGGTGTTTCATATGTTGTGTGCAACCACTGTCCAGAAACCAACTTGTTTCTTTCAGCCCCTTCGCCAACAGGCACACTTCAGAAGCTCGTGCTACGTTCGCCTTGTGAGCGCCTCCCAAGATCTCATCACCTTCGCATTTCTCTGCTTCTGCTGCATTTGTCCTTGGTGGTGCTGTTGTTTGCTGTTGTCCTCCCCTACAGTTCTTGCTAACTGGGTTGGTGAAGCACTTGAATGCCTTGTGTCCGTACTTGCCACAATGACTGCAGTTTCCAAGAAACAACCCTCGTGGTCTCGCTCCTTCCCTGTTTGCTGCATCATTGCTATTCGGTTTTCTCTTGAAGTTGCGGCTGCGTGGATTGGAGTAACACTCTGCTGCCTTATGCCCTTTCTTCCCGCAGTGAAAGCAAGGGCCAAATCCCCTTGTTGCCTTTGACGCTTTCAGCAATGCCGGTTTTTTCCTCGGCAGATTCCACGAGTGTCTCCCTCTGTATTCCGTTGTAGCGGATTTGCTCGAGTGACTGCAACATCTCAAGCAAGCGGGTGATGTCCTTCGGTGGATTGCAGGTGAGCACTCCTTTCTCTCCCACCCAGTCCTTAGGTAGGCCGTTGATGATGTAGCTGACCATGAGGCTTTCCGGTTCTGCTGCCCCCATAGCCGCTAGACACTTGTTGTAGCTCTTAGCGCCATTTACGCAGTCGATGACGCTCTCTGCTGGCTCCATGCCGAGCAGCAGTAGCTTCCTCTTTATCGCAGTCAGGTTCGTGTCACTCCGCCCGAGGTACACCGCATCCATATAGCTCCATGCCTTCTCGGCAGAATTCAGGTCGTCCTCGAATTGGTCAAGGCCTACAGCGATAGCATCCGAAACTGAATGACACAACTGGAAATAAGCTTCCTCACTCTTTCTCCAGTATGCTGCCTTGACTTGTGCAGGTGCCGTTTCAGGTGGAGGTGCGTCTTCCTCCCCTTTCGTCGGATGGTAGAGCCGCCAGAGCCCCACCTCGCGTGCACGCCGGATGAAATTTAATCTCCACCGGCCATAATCGCTTCCGTTGAAGCGTTGCGCTTCACTCAAGCCTATCGTTGGCTTGGCCACCGTTTGCCCTTGCACCAAGGCCTCCAAGAGTGTTTGCAGCCGGGAGCCGTCTATGTTCACCGAGGAACCAGAGCTCGCTTCACCGCCGCCGTTTCCCATGCCTTTGGAATTCGCCTTTCGTCGACGAAATTCGCCAAGTCACTCCGCACACTAAATGTGCTAATTACGAATCCAAATGTGCCTATAACGAGGCTCTGATACCAGCTGTTACTTGGCGATAGTCTCTGGCCACTATGTAGGTTGACAGGTTTCAGCATTTAGTCTTTGGATTTGCAGTTGGATTCTCACGGGAAATTGGTAATGACATTGCAAAACAGAACAAGCAATATATATCCAACCAATTTCAGTTATGTGCGACTCGTGTAACGCGTCCGCCGCGTCTCATATCGCGTCGCACGCGAAACCGCGTGGTAACCGAAACTGACACCGAAACCAGCAAACCGAAGTTACAGTGATCACGGTGCGTTGTGGTTGGCCCAATTCCAGCCACGAATGTTCTCGACATTTCCTACACATCGCAACTAGATATTCCACTCGTTTTCCCCTGCTTCCTTTCTATTTCTTCTCCCGATTCTTCTTGAACTCCTTGCTGCCATAGTTCCTTCGTCCTACACCCAATCGTCCTTCGTCTTGCCCCAATCGAACTCTTTCGTCCTTCGCGTGTGGCAGCCGCAAACCACCTCAACATACTGTTGGAGTAAGAAGGGAGTAGGTGCAGCAGTATCGCACCAGCCACTGCTGAAGCAACACCATCAGCACTATCGCGTTAGCCCATATAGGGCACGTAGGTCAACAGTCGAAAGTCAACTGTCGCGAATGTTGATTGACCTGGACCGAACGGTTACAAGCGAAGGAATTACAAAAGACGTTACTGTCTCTACAGTTACAGACGACAACCTGATAACTCAATGATCGCTAGCACTGTAACGATGTATTACGGTTAATAAGGGAATGCACCCCTTAGAGTACATGGCTAACTAGGATCAATATAAACATGTGTAATGCTTTCTTTTTAATCAATCTTATCATTTACATTCACTATGGAAAAAGGTTCCTACCACTAAAGACTTCCGCTACTCACGCAGGAGAACCTATCCTATCCAAAGGATCCTATTCTAACAGGCCCTAGGGAAGTTTCTACACGTTCCCAAGAAGGAGCTAAGGCAGGGCTGTTTTAATCAGAGTAACTACTCTGATTGCTCTGAGATTTCAAACCCATCAACTTGTTGTGACTGAAATTTCAGAATTATGTTTTCTCAACACTGATCCATACAGAGCATCAATTTTAGGGACCATAAATCCTTGTATACACTATCAGAGTAGTAATATTACGGTCCCTCTCCTTACAGAGTATGAGTCCTGTGGACCCTGATTGAGACATTATCCGGGCGAAGGTTCCAAGAAAGTTTGTATGAGTACCCCCCATGTGCACGGTTATGAAGTTGCATGCCCTAATGTGATGTATGTACGCCTTTCACACGCAGTAATGACGTAATACCGACAACACACACCACGCTTCATTGTACAAGTTCGTTGTACAGCACAGCTGTCACTTTGCCAATACACCCCGAACCATCATTGTTTCTGCCACGCGCACCGCGCAATGCACAGCAAGTGTCTCTCATTGGCGAGAGACACTTGTTGGCATTTGGCGCTGGCAGCAAAGCTGTCCTTCAACGTATTCGGCCTTGCATGATGGGCTGAATACATTGACGACTCGGGCCATCAGTTTCGTGACGCCGCGGGGTTTCTTGCTCGGAACCCCTTCTTCTCCAATGGCTTCTTGCTTCGCCCTCCCATCCTTTGTACAGCAGTTGCAGCTGGTATTTCCAGTTGGTTTTTTTCCATTCGCTCACATCCTCTCGTTCCCTCAATCTTAGCTTCACGTCGCCATGGAAGGCCACCAGGCCGATGACGATTCTCCTCAGGGTGGCTCAGATGAGCCACCATTACCGCTGAAACCTACGGAGCCCGTCGCTTTGGGATTGATTTTCTTAGGCCTAGCGCTGCTCCAGTTACACCCGATCCTCCTAGGTCCGGCGTCCTAGACTCTGCAGCGAGGGAAAGTACACCGACCGAGCTTCCCCGTCCCGCCACTTTCACACTACCCCCGGCTGTTGCTTCGTGCAGTAAATCTCCCCCGCCAGCCGTGCCAAGTCCCATTTCAAATACTGTGCACGTCACTGTAGATCCTCTGTCGGCTTCTTCCTGCCCAAAGAGAGTGCGGACTAGGAAGTGGCCGCAGAGTACCTTGCTCATTGCAGGCCGCCGTGTTTCGCCGCCGTGTTCCGCCGCCGTGTTCCGCCGCCTAACCCCCCGGCTGCTCCACCACCTGCACCTGAGCCTACGGATGTTCCTATCCGTGCAGACACCGGGTTGCCCGATCTGTTGAAGAAGGAGCTCATCGAGCAGATGTACCTAAAGGAGAGTATTAATTACGAAACCAAATGGTTGGCATGTTTTCGTGGCTTGTTTTGGGTAAGACGAATCATGGATACCCTACGTGAAGTGTAGCGTGTGCATGTCGCACGGGAAGAAGAACACTCGCTATTTAAGGCCATGTAATGACGGTGATCGTGATCTGTAGACGCAGACATTCCGGATTCACAAGCACACAAATGCTCACACGGCGGCAGTTAAGTGGCAGATGGACATTGCGGGGGGCATCGCCATGGGGCAGCAGATGATTGCAAACTTCATCAACTCGGACGTCGAGGGTAGGCGCGCTATTCGGCTCATGCGGTCGGTGCAGTTTCAGTGCCAGTGCAACGTGCCGATCACCATGTTTCCGAAGGTGATGCGAGCAGGACACGCCCAACATACCGCGGCGGTCTTACGGGGTGTACCTCACTCGGTAACAACCCTTTTGCGTGGTTCAAAGGTTATCGTTTTGTGCTTATTGTTTCTCTATCATTACCGTAGTTGACATCTATTGCTATATCATGTGCAGATACGGTTTCCAGTAGATGGTTCACAGCATCAGCACTTACCTGACGAGGGTGCAAATGCAGCAGATCCTAGATTCGTCATTTCTCGGCCTCAGTTGCCACGAGAGTACCGATCGCACGCGAGGGAAGCACATGATTGTCTACCTCACATTTCTAAAGGACTGTCAAATCGTCACAAGTTCTTCACCCTGCAAAAATCTGATGCAGGGTCCCTGCTCGAGGTGCTCTTGAATCATCTCTGCTCTGCAGCCGTCAATGTGTCCAAGATTGTGGGAGTCAACAGACGGGGCGTCGGTCATGTTGGGGAAGGCTAACGGTTTGGTGGCGCAGATAGGGGAGCACGTCTCTAATCTGTTCTTCTGTCACTGCATCGCCAACAGGTGACTTTGTAGTTTTGAACTGCAGTAACTGGCACACGTTCTAATCAATTTTTGCCCTTGCTAAAATTGCCATGCCTTCAACAGGGAAGCATTTGCTGTGAAGGACGCTGCGATGTCGAACCCGAACCTGGATATGGTGGACAAGGTGGTGCGCACAGTGGCGGCAGGACTAGGAAAGTCGTGCATATGGAGTTAACGGTTTAAGTACCTGCACCGAGTCATCTACAACACCAACCTCGAGGTGCAGGGCATCCATACTGTGCGCTGACTGTCAAGAGGCGATGCGGTGCGTCGGCTGCACAAGGTCCTGGGTGCGTGCATCGTTCTGCTCTACGAGAACAACCACAAGGCGTACGAGATCGTGACAAGCTACAATTTCCAATTCTGCCTGTTTTTCCTTGCTGACATCCTCGCAGACATGAACGACCTCAACCGATGTTTCTAGAAGCGTGAGGTAAGCATCTATTGTCACATCATGCCACTTCTCTTTAAGCAATATGTTTCCGTTGATGTGGCCGTTGGACGTGACAGAGATTTCCAAGACCATCGACAAGACAACGTCGGATCTGACGAACCAATACTTGGAGAATGAACGACAGTTCGGTGGCGAAGGCAAGTGCTGGCCGGTTAACTTATTGCAACTGCACAGGCATGGCGGAGGCAAGAAGGTGCGGGTGCGCGCTGTGGACGGGGAGGGTCGCCCGATCAACCACATATATACCACGCACGAAAGGCAGCTCCCGGGGCATAAGTACAGTAGCACCTACACCGACTTGTCAAACATTGTATGTTTATATTGTGTAGGCTATAGTGGGTTTAGCCTTAGAGGGTACACAAACTTAGGGTTTCCTACTTGTACCCAACTTCCTGCTAGTTCATTCATTCTCGTTCTATTCTAAGATTCTAACACGACTGTGCGAAGTTGTGCCGAAGGTTCGCCCACGATTGCGTCGACAACCTCAACGAGAGGCTGGATGACCTGCAGAGGCTGGGAAGGGGCCGAAGATTACGGCGCAATGGGAGCGGAAGTGTCATAAATGGCTTCACGGATGCAGCAAGCTGTTTTGCAACAATCTGCGGAATTCGATCTGAAGGCCGCAGAGCGGCTGGGAGCTCCCGACATGGAGGGTGATCATGGAGTGTAACAAATTTCTTGGGGAGCGCTGACTCGAAGAGGTAAGCAAGTGCAGTTGACCTGCATCGACCTAGTGTTAGACCGGCGAGGACGTGACAGCATGGACGGACCACAGATCACTACAGTACTTTCATGCACAACCCCCTTTAACGCACTGGCTCGACTTCCTCTAATCGAATTTCCACTACACTGTCATCTATAAAAAGGGTGTTCAACTAACGCCGACGCACTGACCCGCCTGACAGCCCAAATAAATGCAATACTACTCGTCCAGACCAGCCCACTGCTCACTAGACCAAGTACACATGGCTATCAGACTGACCCATTCTTCACAGGAGGAAACTCGCAGCAGTTTGCAGCAGCACGTGTAATGTGATGCCATCATTTGCATTCACGTCTTTCTGCCTTTCATCATATCTTCCTATCTTGCATGCGTGGTGTGCGCGTACGAAAGAATTTGCGTTTGGTTTGGTTTGCACTTTGTGAATGTGTGTGTGAATGTTATTTTGTTTGAGCAGATATCTGAAATGACTTCTTTGCTCAAGAGCTTCTCGGCGAACCAAGAATTGTCACGATCGGAGTACGGATGAGAAATATACGAACGGTTGAAGTTCGTATGCTTTTATGTTTGGTTGCGTCGACAAGGGAATTTGTGGGTTGACTTTTTTTGGGGTACTGACCATTGGGGTTGGGAAAATTCGTCACCATCACTGTAGTTTCTACCTAGTGGTTGGGAGAAGCCAAACCAGGTTGGCAACTGTGGGCAATTTGTGTGAAGTGGAAGGCATGGGTTGGAAAAGTGACAACTTTTTGTCGACGGCGTCTCTCGTAAAGGCGACATTTCTGTCCAAAATTATAGTCCAACGATTTTGAGATATTTCGGCCCCTATCCTTCATAGACTCCGTAAAAGCCAGCACCGACCGCATCTGGGTACTAGGCTACACCATACTGCGGAAGGTACTATTACAGGAGGCACATGACGGAGTGAAAAAAATACAACAGCAGCTGCAACAATATTATTACTGGCCCGAGCTGTTGATCGACGTACAATGATACGTGGCATCGTGTCCCACCTGCCACGTCATGAAGTCGTCGCGGCAATGACCGCCGGGGCAGTTGCAACCCCGAGAGCGTGCTTGGCAGCAGGTGAAGATGGACTTAATCACGGGGCTACCGGCTGGAGCAAGTGGGAACGACGCGATCCTGGTCGTCGTCGATCGGCTGATGAAGATGGCCCATTTTGCAGCCTGCAAGAAGTCGACCTCAATTGAAGAAATGGCCCTACTCTACATCGCCATCGTCATTCGACTAGACGGGATACCCGGAGCAATCATCTACGACCGTGATACGAAATTCACCAGCAACTTCTGTCGGAACTTGTGGCAGCAGTTCGGAACGAGACTATAGTTCAGTTCATTGTATCACCCCGAAACCGACGGCCACACACAACGGACCAATCAGACCATGGAGCTGTTAATCTCAGCCACGTGCGACGACCCAGCAACTTGGGAGCAACAGTTGCCACTCATTGAATTCGCGTACAACAATTCCACGTCAGCCACGATGCATCAGTCACCTACCTCAAGTACGGACAGAACCCCACAGTACCCATGACGCCAAACCCCAACAACCCAGTCCAAAGCGCGCAACAGTTCCCTGAAGTTTACAGGTCGTCTAGACCCGAGCAGCAGGCGCCGATCGCCACCACCGACCCATCACTTACCGGCCCGACGACCTCGTACTACTCGACACTCAGAATCTCCGCCTGTTCGTCACCCAAAATTATGCCCACATTTTTGCGGGCTATTTCGTGTCTGCCAGATGATTACACCCGTTACCGCCCACCTCCTTCTACTCGCTAATCGGTGTGTCAGCCCATCGTTCCACTTCAGCCTCTTCCGCCCATACGTCACGTCAACGAGTCAACCACCACGCAGCCGCCCATCCAGCATGATGCGACCAACGACAGAGCCCAACATTACACCTGAAAAGATACTGAGCCACCGAGTTCGTGACCCACGTGGAGCCCGCAAGATCGATTTGCGAGAAAGATTGCACACCCACGGAAGATAACTAGGTTCCCCGGAACCATCCTTACCGAGTATCTGCGCAGCCGCAATTTCTGGGATGTGCACGCACTCTCGTACGGGGCCCTCCTTGGGATGTGGGTAGTCTAAGGAAAAATCCTTTCCCTTACTTCGTGCCCCTGCTCATTGCGCACATGACTATTCTCACCAACAGTACCCAACAGTACACCGTTACCACTCGCGACATAAGGCAATCATCGCCTTGTCAACGTACAGATCCGGTGCAGAACGAGGCCGTTCACCCAAGTCGATGAGCAAGAAGGTCAGCCAGCATAACTACTGTGCAACTATAGCCCCAGCGTCGATCTCGGCCTCACAGGTGGAGCCGAGCACAGAAGATGAACGTGTGGACCTCAACGAAACAGAACCAGTGCCAAGATTGAAAGTGTAGCCCTGCGTGGACCTGGAAGTCGCCTGGTTGTCAGCCCACAAAGCACCTAAGTGTCATGTGAGCAAAAATGAGCCCCGTCCTCCATGGACAAGCCCCAAGCCTGATAGCGCAGCACCCTCCTAGCAGCCCGCCAGTGCTCTAATCGGTGTCTCCCGAGCACAACGTAGCGCGCCAGGATGGTAAGAGGGTACGCGAGGTCGCGCCAAATGCTCGTCATCAGGTATATAAAGCAACCCACAAGCTCTGGATACGAACCACTCTGCTCTACGGACTCGTCCAATAGTGGAGCTGAGAGAGAGTGGCCCGTAGGCAGAGAAGTGGGCTGTGGCGAGGAGAACTGAAAGCCGAAGCACAGAAGGACCTGCAACACCATATGTGACTGAGTCAGAGTGATGGTGTGCATTGTTCTGTTCTTGGTGATGTGCAAGCCAAGATAGCTTTTGAGGTCACACAGATCAATGTAGGTGTGTCTCTTCTGTAGCTCAGTCTTCATGAAGGCGAATGCCTCACGGTCAGCCGTCGCAAAGACCACGTGGTCGACGCAAAGTAGAGTCCGAGCGAAAAAAACAGGGACGTGTCAGTAGTCGAAGGAGCGAATCCAAGAGCCGCAAGTGCCGTCCTTAGTGTGTCGTGCCACTCACGAGGCGTTTGACGGAGACCGTCGACTGGCCGCCGGAGACTCCACTGGGTACCCTCAGGAAACGACCTACTATAGCCAGGTAGGCGTAGCTAGATCTCCTTGTGGAGACTGCCCTGCAATGATGCCGTCGAAAAGTTGAGCAACTGTTGCTCGTAGTCACGATGTGCTGCAACGTGCAGTAACACCCGAAGAGTGGTTATCTTCTCGCTGCACGTGCACACTCAAACACAGGGTCAGGAACGTTAGGGAGAGACGATGGGGGAGGTGACAGTAAAACAACAGACTGTGAAACAGAGGAAGGACGAAGGGTCAGGGTGTGAGTACAAGGAGAAGGAGGAGGGCGAACATGGGGAGTACGATGAACGCGACCAAGATGTGAGGTAGGACGAGACGCAGAATAACGACGCTCAGTCAGGGAGTCTGTCAACGGAGAGAAACGAGGAGGAACTGGCGGAGGAGAGCCATGAGGTTACTTTGCCTGAGACAGGTCAGGCGGCGGAAGCAGTAGAGAAGGAGTAGTACCAATGGTAGGCGGCTCTGCAAAGTCAGACGAAGGGCTGAGAAGGTGGTGAAGCGCCAACCCATGGGGTAGCAGCGACGACTGCGATCGCTCTCAGAACAACGGTCGTCGCTGTAGCGGCTGCGCAACACCCCAAGAACTTTCTCCTCTAGTACTCGCACCAGGAACACCTCCAGCGCAAGTGCCTCTAGCTCCTCGAGCTCCAGTACCTCCAGCTCCAGAATGTCAAGCACCTCCAGCTACAGCACTTCTAGCACCAAAACCTCCAGCACCTCTAGCTCCAGTGCCTCCAGCACTAGAACCTCCAGCAACGGACCCAGGTAGTGGCAGCAGTGACTGTTGCTGTAACCAAAACAAGGGCCTCGCGACAGTGGTGCAACTAACCTGCGAAACCTCGAGCAGTAGTACCATCGACTCCACCACCACGAGGACGCTCAGCATCCCCTGAGACAGCATCCTCAGGGTCAGCAGCCCAGGAACCAGCACCTCCAGAGTCAGCACCCCCAGGATTAGCACCCTAAGAGCCCTCACCTCCAGAGTCACCACCCCCACGACCAGCTCCCCCAGAGCCCACACCTCCAGAGTCACCACCCCCAACAGCACCGGGGTCCATAGCTACAGGCTGCATAGTAGGCGAAGACGACCGAGGCAGAAAACCAGGAGGTGTCTCCAAGCGCGGTGAGCGACGAGAGACCGTTGTGTCGTAAGCAGCAGGGTCACTCCCCTCAGCCAGGCCAATAGGGTGACCTGAGACACACCTGAGGGAGCAGGACGCAGGGGGGAGGGGGGGGGGGAGGGGATGTATCTAGGGGAAACCTGGAACCAGGAAGAGGGGCGGGAGGGGGGGTGAGAACCGGGAAACCGCGGTAGGGGAAGAGACGGTAGTAGGGGACAAACCGACTCACCCAACGACAAAACGTGGGAGGGCAGGATGCGGCGAGTGGCTGGGTGGAAAAACTGCCAATCCGGCGCCTCGACAGGAAAGCCAAGGAAGACACAGCGAATGGTGTGAGGAGAGAGCTTGCCCGCGGTAGGATCGCGAAAAAGGGCAAGCGAACCCCAGACCCAAAATGCCGACGCATCGACAACCTTCCCCATCCAAAAGAGGGTAGGCGAGGTCTCTGGCTTGGAGACACGGGGCCAGAGGTCGAGCTGATGCGCGGCCTATTGGGCCGCAAACGGCCACAAAAATGGGCCGCAATTGCATGGATCATGGAGGTGCGAGCAACCTCCATGATCAAGCCAATGCAGCGCATAGTGATCCCATTCTAGCGTGGAGAGGCCAGAAGCGTGAAAGAGTGGGTGATGGCCTCCTTACGACAAAATTCCTCAAGGAGATCATAGGCAAACTCGCCACCATGGCCCGAGTGCACACGGAGCACCGGGAGGTCCTGCCGGAACCGTGTGCTCAGCTGGCAAGGAACAGCACGGATTGAAGGGATCAGAACAACACAGACGTCGCCCTTATGATCAAAGGGAATCCCATGGTGTAGCGTGTGAAAACGTTGATGACCAGCAGAAAGTAGTGCTTCTGGCGCGGCCCACTGACGGGGGCGGGGCCCCACACGTCCATGTGGAGTGTCTGCAGAGGAAACGAGGAGAAGTGAGGGGCAGTGCGCTGCCACCCCTCGACGCAGGGAGTGCACGACGGTGCAAGCGACGGTGGGAACGGGGGGAGGGACCGCGGGAGCCCAGAGATAGGGCAACGCGAGTACATGCGACGGAGACACTGAAGAGAGGGGTGACCAAGACGGTGGTGCCAGAGGAGAGATGTGCGTGAGTAACCGACACGAGCAAGACGCCGCTTCCTGACTTGACGCAGCCACCTGAGCAGACTCAGTTTGCAGTATGTACAGTCTAGACCCAGGTCTCCATGTGAACGTGGTAAGGTGGTCTCCAGTGTCTGTGTCCATACAAATCGCCACGCACTCGCCCCCAGGAGTGGTGGTGGTGACCATCAGATCCTGGAGGTGAGCGGTACTCACCAAATTCGTAGGGAACGACGGGAGGTGGAAACCTATGAGGGAGCTAGAGGGGGATGCTGGACACGGGAGAACAATGGAGCCACGTGCAACTACTGGTCTTGACGAGGGGTTGGCCAGGGTGACAGGGACGGGTGTCGGGAGCGGTGTGACTGCGGTGCAATCGTGGAAGAAGCACCAAGACGCACCGTAATCCAGTGTGAACGTGTGCAAAACCCCCGCATGAACTTCACCTGTGCTAGCCAGCTCACCAGCACCTACACTAGCAGTCTCTTCACCACCAAACGCAGCTCCCTGAATCGCCGTACCTGGGCCTCCACCTCGACTGCCACCCGAGCCCCCACCGCCACTCCCGCCACCCCCACTACCTCCACCACCCCCGCCACCCCCACCGCCACCTCCACCACCCCGGCCACCCCCACTGCTACTGCCACCACCACCACCACCCCCACCGCTCCCAGCCCTAGTACGCGCACCCCTGCCGCGGTGCCTCTTGCTAGGAACATTCGCAGCACCGACCTTCGCAGCACCAAGGAAGTCAACAGCAATAGTAGAGGCAACAGAAGGCCGGAGAAGGGAAGGGAAGCACCCCCCAAGGAAAGAGGGGCTGGAAGAACCACGGGAGGGCAGCTACAACGCGGGCACTGGTCTCGGCCTTGAGGAGACGGAGACAAGGGTGAGCTTAGTGGGGTCTAGGGAGAGGAAGTGGTCTCGTACGATGCGAAGAGAGTCAGGGAGGTGGGCGTGAGGAAGTAGAGAGTGAGATACATGAGGGGCTGGTTCTCAACTAGAAACTCTGGCTTGAGAGCAGCACGGTAGCGGGTGTCAAGGGAGCACAGGTGAGTCATGAGGTCGGCTACACTGGTGAAGTCAGACAGCTCAGGGAAGAGAAACGGCAGCGCAAGACGGCCTAGGGTGACAGATGAGGGGAAGGAGTAGAGCCAAACCATTGTTTCGTAGAGAGCCAGGGCCGACGTCACCTGGCGAAAATGGGCCCTTTGATCGAGCAAGATGTGAGCGCGGACTGCAAGCTGGGCGGTGGCGTCGCGTGCCCTCCACGGCGTGCAGTCAATGCGGTCAGCCTGATACTGCTGCTGCACCTCCTCCCCAGCGTCAGCAGCAGGCTCAGTTGAAGCCTTACGGGGCTTAGGGGACTCCGATGTGTGCTCGAACAGGGAGACGCCGTCCCTAGTGACACTCTGGAGGTAAAGGTGCAGGTCCTCTAGCCAGGACTCGAACTCAATAGGGCGCCCCTCTGCGTCAAATGCTAGTACGTGATGGCGGCTTGGGTTGACGCGACAGAACGGGCGGCATCGAAGGCGGGCAGCAGGCACCGTGGCGTCAACGGGGCCAGCGGCGCGGTGCCAGCTCGGGCGGTAGCGTGAGCGGCAGCGCGGGCGGCAGCGCGGGCAGGCAGGAGTGTGCAGGACAGCGCGGGTGGCGTGCAGGCGGCAGCACGCGGTGCAGTGCGGGTGGCAGGCGGCAACGCGGGCTGCGTCGCGTCAGCGCACGGGGGAACACGGATGGCAGGTGGCAGTGCGAGGAGCAGCGTGTGGGGCAGCGCGGGCGGCGGCGCGGGCTGCAGTGTGGCAGTGCGTGGGGCAGCGCGGGCAGCGTCGCATCTGCGCACTGGGCAGCGCAGCAGCACGGGCGGTAGCACTGCAGCATAACACAAACAGCAGCGCAGCGGGGCAACGCAGGGTAGTGCGTGCGGGGCAGTGCGGTAACACGGGGCAGCGCGTGCAGGGCAGCGCAGGGCAGTGCGGCGTGCAGGGGGCAGCGTGTTCAGCAGCTACAAAGTAGTGGCAGAAGCGCGACAGTAGAGTAGTAGGGCAGTGCACGCGCAGAGGCAGCAAAGCAGTCGGAACGAACCTATTCTATGATACTATGTAAAATTGTGAAAGAGTGGAAGGATCAAACTAAGCAGCATGGGAGATATAGGTATGAACCCTAAAAGGGTTGTACCCCCTACAGTATGCCTCACTATAGCTTACAACACAAATATAACATTTGACTTGTTCGCATAGGGTTAATGTAGCGGAAGTGAGTGACCCCGGATTAGAATGAATTTAGAATGACTGAACTGATTATAACAAAAGCATACATAGGTTTATATATAAAATACAGGGAATACGAAACGACCTAGTCTAGCCATGTACCCTAAGAGGTACATCCCTTTATTGCAGCAAAACACCGTAAACCTAAAAATAGCCATATGATGCTTTTAGAGTTTAATCTTAATCAAGTATTGCAGCGGAAGTGTCTGGATTTCTGTACTAGTTGAATGTGAGAACAAGAATTGATAATAAAGAAAGAGTACAAAGACTATATAGTATAGCAAAGTACATATTTCGTAATGTAGCCATTCATGAACTGGACTATTTATCGAGTCGACTATTGAAGCGATACTTTCTTGTGTCACGCGAGCAGTCACGAGACTGTTCGCAAAACTGCATGTTGTCAGAATCCCAGTCACTAGACCACTGGGATAAAAGGGCTTGTTCCAAATGCGGGTCAGTGCGCCCAAACCCCCCTAGGCTAACATGCCTGTAACCTCCCTATGATCAATTGGGGATCTCCAGTGCAGGGGTGCACTACTGCAGGTGTCCTCCCTTCCTCCTTTCACCCCCCAGCCCTTTTCACTGCTTTGCTTCAATGTCTATCAACATTTCGTCCATTACTCATTTCGCATCCATCGCTGTGAAGCGGCTAAACTCCTTCACAGCAGCAACTAACCTCCTTCACAGCAGCAGCTAACCCCTTCACAGCAGCAGCTAAATCCATCACCCCTTGAAGCCGCTCCTTCACCCCTCCACTGCAGCCACTCCTTCACCCCTTTGCCCCATTTTTTCAGCAGCCAACTCCCTTCACCATTCCACTATGTTTTTTTGGGTTGCGAAGCAACCTATTCTTAAAATAGGCTAGTGGAGAAGTGTCGAGAGTATGAGAAGAAGATACAAAGTGTCGACCTAATCAAAGTGTTGTACCCTTTAAAGGGCAACTCACTGCAGCCTAGAATCACTAACTATATCTAAACGATATAGAACATTTGACACACCCCCATAGCCTAAGTGAGGGGCATCAAAGCAAGCAAGGCAAACAAACGGTCACAAGACCCGTCAAGAGAAGCAACAAGACAAACTCGGGGTGGATCTCAAGATCACCACGCATTCCGAGTACAGGCAAAATGGCCACAAGGCCAGTTCAAGAGTTCACAAATATATATAGATGCAACGACAAGCAGAGCAAAGCCACTACAGGTGAGCACTAGTGTCAACAAGCCCTAACTGCACACAGAACCTGTGGTGACGAAGGCCTTGGTGAAAATGTCAGCATTATTGCCCTCTGAGGGCACGAAGTCCAGGCGCGCCTGGCCGCGACGCTGCAGCTCTCGCAGGAGGAAGTACCTCACGTCAATATGCTTCACCCTACTCTCCAGTCGAGGCTCGCGACACAAGAGAATCATGGCCTTGTTGTCAGCGAACAAGGTCAGAGCAGAACGAGGCCGCTCACCAAGGTCAGTGAGCAAGAAGGTCAACCAGCGCAGCTCCTACGCAGCCATAGCACCGGCGTAAATCTCTGCCTCGGCACTGGACGTAGCCACGGACGACGACTGTGTAGACCTCCACGACACAGCTCCAGCTCCCAAGCTGAAGCAGTAACCCTGGGTCGAGCGCTGAGTCTCCACGTCGTCAGCGTAGGAAGAGTCGCAGTGACCGGTCAGCACAACTGGCTCTCTCCCACCAAGCACAAGTCCCATGCCTGATGTAGTCGCTAGGTACTTCGCCACCCTCACAGCAGCCGTCCAGTGAACGGGACGGTGTCTCCCAGTCGCAACAAAGCGAGAGAGGACGCTGAGGGGAAAGGCGAGGTCCGGACGCGTACAAGTCATCAGGTACATGAGGCAGCCCACAAGCTCTGCGTAGGGACCACTAGACTCAAAGGGCTCGTCGGGAAAGGGGCCAGTGAGACGGTGGTCAAGGGCAAGAGGAGTGGACTGTGTGGTGGAGAACTGAAACCTGAATTGCCGAAGGACCTGCTGCACCATGTGTGACTGAGTCAGTGTGATGGTGCGAGCGGCTCTGTCCCTGGTGATCTGCAGGCCAAGGTAGCGCTGCAGCTCACCGAGGTCAGTGCACGTGTGTCTCTTCTGCAGTTCGGACTTCACCTCCGCCAGTGCTGCCCTGTCAGCTGTAGCAAACACCAGGTCGTCGACGTAGACCAGGATAAAGAAGGGAGTGGAGCTAGTGCGAACAAACATCGACGGGTCAGCAGAGGAGGGACGAAACCCTAGGTCACAAAGCGTGGAGCGCAGAGTGTCGTGCCACTCACGGGGCGACTGGCGGAGACCGTAGACTGGTCGCCTCAGGCTCCACTGGGTCCCAGGTGGGAAGGTGTCAGTGAAACCAGGAGGACGGCGCAGCCAGATCTCCTCGTGTAGGCGGCCCTGGAGGAAGGCAGTGGAGAAGTCAAGAGAGTGCAGCTCGAAGTCTCGCAGTGCTGCTACGTGGAGTAACACCCGAAGAGTAGTCATCTTCGGGGTCGGGGCGAAGGTCTGGAAGAAGTCAACTCCCTCATGCTGACTGAAGCCTCTAGCCACGTAACGCGCCTTGAACACAGGCCGTGATCCAGGCGGCCACTTCACCTTGAAGAACCACATGCCATCGACAACGTTTGCCCCGGGAGGGGGAACAGCGTCGACGTAGGTGCCTGTGGATCTCCAAGACGCCAACTCTGAGTCCATGGCCGCTTTCCACTGAGAGGCCCACTCCCCTAACACTGCCTCACGGTACGTGCGAGGAGTCGGTATGTCAAGGGCATCGGGGTCTCCCTCAGGGGAAAGTAGCATGGCACAGAGAGAGGGGGAAGCAGCTGCCAAGAACTCCAACTCAAACTGTCTGTCCTCGAGGACGTCACAGCCAAGGGCAAACCCACCCCCGGCGGCCTCAGGACGGGCAGGCGGTGCAGCGACGACACGGGTGCCAAAGTCAAGGCGGCGGGTGGATGCAAAGGCAGTGACAGCGGCAGTGAGAGCGGAGACAGACGACGGAGAGGCACGAGGGTCGGTGACAAGAGAGGCGAGAATATGCGAGACAACAGGACGCACTGTACGGTTGTAGTCAGTGATAGGGGTAGAAAGGGAGGCTGTAAGAGCCGACTCAGGAGGTGAAGGGAGAACAGACACAGGAGGAGCACGACGAGGACTGGAACGAAACAAGGCGGTGCGAAGGTCGGCAAGAGGAGACGAAGGACGAGCACGCGGGGGACAACGAGCGGTCCAGTCGTGCGGGACAACAGGAGGAGGTGACGGTGACTGAGGACGAGTGAAAACAGCCAGAGACGACTCCAGAGTAGGAAACGTAGGACCGTAAGCGGGCAGTGACTGCGGGCGGACAAGAGGAGGGGAGGGAAGACCAAGGGCCCGAAGGCCACTCACTGGTGTGACCACGGGCTGCGGTGGCTGCTGCTGCTGCGGCTGCTGCTGCCGCTGCTGCTGCTGCTGCTGCTGCCGTTGCTACTCCAGCAGGTCCAACTGCCGCAGCTCCTGCCGCTCCCGCTCCAACCGCTCCTGCTCCTCGCGCGCACACCGGCAGGCCGCCTAGAAACGCGTGTCGTGGCGGTGGGGAGGCAGAGTGCCCTCCGCACACGTAGTGCCCCCAGCTCCAGTCTCCTCAGAACTAGCACCCCCAGTACCAGTGTTCCCAGAGGGGGTACCACCAGGGTCAAGGTCCCCAGCTCCAGCGCCCCGTGTCCTAGCACCCCCAGTGCCAGGACCTCCAACCCCAGCACCCCCAGAGGTAGTACCTCCAGTGCCAGCACCTCTAGCTCCAGCAGCCGCAGAACTAGCACCTCCAGTGCCAGCACCTCCAACTCTAGCACCCCCAGAGCTAGTGCCACCTGCGCCAGCACCTCCAACTCCAGCACCCCTCGAACGAGAACCCCCAGACCGAGTACCTCCAGTGGCTGCACCTCCAGCTCCAGCACCACCTGAGTCCACAGTAACCATATGTCAATGAAGATGGATGGATGCATGCACACATACACACATGCCAGACACATACGCACACACAATAAAACCGACAACTTCAATATTATACAAGTCACATGAGTGGACACAAATTAACCAATTCTACAAGCCGCCACTACGACGGTATCTTCCAGCTTTCCACATTGTGACTTGATTTTTTTAATGCTAGAGCTAGCTGAAAATACAGAACAAATGGGGAAACGTGGAACAGGGGAGAGGTGAAGGATATTGATTAGAATTGAAGAACAAAACTGCGAAATACAACAAGTATCAAAGGTACCACCGTGAATCAGAAATTATGAAGAAAGAAGTTACGATGCAGCTACGATTGGAAGAAATGACGGACTACATCAAGATATATGTAGACGAGAAATATGGTTATAGTAAAAAACTTCTCTATTTTGCACCATCCTAGTTTGAAAGACTGTAAGAAAATGAAGGCCAAGATTACAAGGTCCCAGCGGGTTCTAACGAAAAAAACAAAAGGTTATGATTCGTTCTCTAGTACGCTCTCCCTCTCGCTTTCTCAATCATTTTCCTTGTCGCTACTTTTATGCTCTTTCCTTCTCTCTCCCTCTCTCTTTCGTAAGATGATGTTCAAACACAAACTCCATAGCAAGCTAGGTCAAAATGGTCCGCAAAATAAAAACGTTGAAGTGAATGTTAGGAGGAAGATAAGGAGAACAGAAAGAACAAAGTAACATAAATAGAAGAACGGAGGATACCATAAACAAGGCAAAAACGGCGAAAGAATACAATATAAAACAATGAACATCTTTCTAACTCTTCCTTGCTCGCTCATTCAAACAAAGTCGGTAAGGAAAGGAGAGGAGGCTGATGTGAGATATATTGTATTTATTTCTACCTTTACATGCATACTCTCCTTCACATTCTTCCAACTCTCTTCACGCTCTCTTCCCCACACACTCTTTATCTCTCTTATTCTGTGCCTCTCTGGTATTCTTCATCACGTAGTATTTTCGCACATGACTACTCTCTCACTCTCTTTCACAATATAAACTCACCTCTATCTGCCCTGTCCAACTGCCTCATCTTATTGGAGGACTTGTGGCTGGACTTTGTTAAACTGAACATCGTCGATGGCATGTGGATTTTCAGGGTGAAGCGGCCGCCAGGTTCTCCGCCTGTCTTCAAGGCTCGTTACGTTGCTAGAGGCTTCAGTCAGCGTCAGGGGGTCGACTTCTTCCAGACCTTCTCCCCCACCCCGAAGATGACCACTCTTCGGGTTCTGCTGCACGTTGCTGCTCAGCGTGACTACGAGCTTCACTCTCTTGACTTCAGCACAGCGTTCCTGCAGGGCAGCCTGCACGAGGAGATCTGGCTGCGCCGCCCACCTGGCTTTACTGGGTCGTTTCCCCCTGGTACCCAGTGGAGTCTCCGCCGGCCAGTCTACGGTCTCCGCCAGGCGCCACGTGAGTGGCACGACACACTGAGGACTACTCTTGCGGCTCTTGGGTTCGCGCCGTCTACTGCTGACCCGTCGCTGTTTCTGCGCACAGACACGTCGCTGCCGCCGTTCTACATCCTCGTGTACGTCGACGACTTGGTCTTTGCTACTGCTGACACTGAGGCACTCGCTCGTGTGAAGTCGGAGCTGCAGAAGAGACACACCTGCACTGACCTGGGTGAACTGCGTAGCTACCTTGGCTTGCAGATCACCCGGGACAGAGCTCGCCGCACCATCACCCTGACTCAGTCACACATGGTGCAGCAGGTCCTTCAGCGCTTCGGCTTCCAGTTCTCCTCACCACAAGCCACACCTCTGGCTACCAGCCACTCGCTCTCAGCTCCACCTTCGGACGAGTCCGTAGAGCCGAGTGGCCCGTACCCAGAGCTTGTAGGCTGCCTCATGTACCTGATGACTTGCACGCGACCTGACCTCGCGTACCCTCTTAGCATCCTTGCTCGTTACGTTGCGCCTGGGAGACACAAGCGAGAGCACTGGGAGGCTGCTAAGAGGGTGCTGCGTTACCTGTGCAGTACATCAGGCATGGGGCTGGTGCTTGGAGGACGCGACAGAGTTGTCCTCACTGGTCACTCGGACGCCTCTTGGGTGGACGACCTGGCTACGCAGCGGTCGTCACAGGGTTACACCTTCAGCCTTGGCTCAGGTTCTGTCTCGTGGCGGTCCACCCGCTCTTCCTCTGTTCTTGGCTCTAGTTGTGAGGCTGAGATCTACGCCACAGCCATGGCTGCACAGGAGTTACGCTGGCTCACCTACCTGCTGACTGACTTGGGAGAGCGGCCTAGTTCTCCTCCAGTTCTGTATGGTGACAACAAGGCGGCTCTTGCCTTGTGTCAGGAGCACAGACTGGAGCACAGGACGAAGCACATTGCTCTTCGCTACTTTCTTGCTCGAGAGCTTCAGCAGCGCGGTCAGCTTCGGCTTGTGTACGTGGACTCGAAGGCCAACACTGCTGATATCTTCACCAAGGCGCTCCCGCCTAGTGATCATCAGCGGCACTGTACTTCTTTAGGCCTTGTGTCCACGTTTCCTCACTTGCTCACTGCTTGACATTTTTTGTACTGTACTTTATATATATCTTGTTGCTTGCTTGCTAGGTTTTGATCACTGTGTTGCTTGTCTTGTACTATATCTAGCACTGCATGTGAACTGGCCTTGTGGCCTTTACTTGTGCTCGGAGTGTGGTGACGTTGTGATCCACCCTGGGCTTTGCTTTGCTTTGCTGGACTGGTCTTGTGACCCTTTGTTCTCCCCCACTTTGCCTATGGGGGTGTGTTAAACTGTATTATGCTTGTAGGCTGTAGTGGGGTAGCCAATATGGGGTACAACCCCAACTAGGGTTTCATATTTGTACCCAAACTTCTGCTAGTTCATCCATTCTTGCCTAGTGATTCTGACAGACTTGGCATCTGAGGAGGAGTTTCCATTCAGATTGACGTGTCAGAATGTTGTAATTGTCTAGCCTGCAGTGGGGTACTCTATAGCGAGTACAACCCAAATTAGGGTTTCCTATATGTACCTTGCATGCTGCTAGTACAACCCCTCTTCTCTGTTCTATCTTTCGTTCTAAAATCTCGATATGGTATCAGAGCGTTCACGCTCCTGGCCTGTGGGCCCCACTGCTGCTTCCGCTGCCCTACTCTGTGTCGCGCGCCCCGTGGCGCGCGACCTTCACATTTTCATCCCGCCGCGCGCTCGGGGCGTGCGGCGGTTTTCTCCCCGCCGTGCGCACCGAGGCGCACGGCGGTTTCCTACCGTGGGGGACGCCCGCGGCCCCCCGATCCCGTCGCCCGCGGCCCTCCGGTCCCGTCCCCCGCGGCCCCGCGATCCCGTCGCCCTGGGGAGCCGCACGCGACCCCCCGCGGCCCCGTTTTCCCGTCGTGCCGCCCTGGGGAGCCGCGCGCGACCCCCCGCGGCCCCGATTTCCCGTCGTGCCGCCCTGGGGAGCCGCGCGCGACCCCCCGCGGCCCCGATTTCCCGTCGTGCCGCCCTGGGGAGCCGCGCGCGACCCCCCCGCGGCCCCGATTTCCCGTCGCGCCGCCCTGGGGAGCCGCGCGCGGCCCCTCGCTGCCCCGTGGTCGCGTTCTGGGGGCCGAGCGCCGTCCCCCTCGCCGTCCCCCGCGCTCCTTCCCCCGTTCCGCCCGTTTTTAGGGTTTGGGGGTGCGGAGTGTGGGGGTGGCAGCTCTGGGGGTGCCGTGTGTGTGCGCCGTCCCCTGCTCCTCCTCCTCCTCCGTCTCCCACTGCTGCAGCTGCCGCTGAGGGGGGTGGATGTGTGGGAGCCGAGGTTTAGGGTTTAAGGGGGGTGCCGTGGAAGTGGAGCTAGGGTGTCAGCAGGGGGTGTGTGAGAGGGGCGTGGGACGGTCGGGGGAGGTTGCGTGGAAGTAGCCGTCGT
This sequence comes from Closterium sp. Yama58-4, assembly GCA_947470075.1. NCBI lineage: Eukaryota > Viridiplantae > Streptophyta > Zygnematophyceae > Desmidiales > Closteriaceae > Closterium > Closterium sp. Yama58-4. The sequence goes on from CANIUD010000594.1 coordinate 140,426, forward strand.
GACGCCAGCAGCGCCAGTAGTCCGGATGCCCTCGCGCGTTTCGGTAGCCCAGCGAGCCTGCTTCGCCAGTTGCCTGTGGGTCAGTTGCTCCTGTGTGTGCTCGTCGTAGCCGCGGAGCCAGATACTCCCGTAGTCCGGTGCCCTCGTGCGCTCGGTAGCCACTGTGCACGCCGCTCCTGTTGCCCGTTGTGTCTGCAGCAGATCGCCCCTCACAGTCTCTCCTCCTCCTCACTTGCCCTCTGTGACTGCCTCTAGCTTTACTTGCATTTGTGGACTTGATCTATGACTGGTTATTTGCGCTGATTACACCCCACTTTGGCTATGGGGGTGTGTCAGAATGTTGTAATTGTCTAGCCTGCAGTGGGGTACTCTATAGCGAGTACAACCCAAATTAGGGTTTCCTATATGTACCTTGCATGCTGCTAGTACAACCCCTCTTCTCTGTTCTATCTTTCGTTCTACAATCTCGATATGACGAACATTCGTCACCTTCACACACTGTCAGTTGGAGTCATGAGGCTTCCAGACTTTTCCCCCTCCATTCTGCAAGCGCTGCGTCTCCTGTATCTACACTTGCCTGAATTGACAGAGCTCCCGGCAGCTATTGCAGAGCTCTAGAAGCTCATGAGGCTGAAGATAAATGCTCCAACGCTGAGTTCACTTTCTGATTCAATCGGAGCATTGTCTCGCATATGCAAGCTAATCCTGTCCACCTGCCCAGCTCTCACTCGCCTCCCTGATTCCCTCACGCAACTGTCCTTCCACCGCGTGCTTCGGGCTCACAATACCCGCATCACATCTCTTCCTCCCAACTTTGTGTAGCTGAGCAGATTGTAGACCCTAGATGTGCAGGGTTGCGAGCAGCTACAACCTTTTCTTGCAGATTTAATGCAGCTGGAACAGCTAGATAAATTGGATGTTAAGGATTGTGTGAACTTACAAGATAACTTTGGCTTGCTTCGCCTTGAGGGGGGGACTATGTGATATTGGCGAGGGATATATCGGAAGCGATTGATTTGATTTATACTTAATATGTGGATTGTTTATCCTTGTTGCAGCAACCCCATCATCTGCTCAACTACTACAAACATCAATGTGAATACATGTGTTGTATTGTCTAGGTTGTTGACACACCTAGTCCTCTTGTGTAGTCCTGTAGTACAGGACCAGGGGCTGATCGTGCCTGAACATGCCTGCAGGTGAACCCAAGGCAGTGAACCTGTAGTATGGGGAGAACGTGAGGGGTTATAAGGCCAACAGAGGGCTGAACAAGAGAGGGTTACAGAGGGGAAGGGGGCGTCGTGTCTGAGGCTAGGGAGATTTTCTGAGGCAAGCCACAGGACCACATGAGAAAACGAGTAAAGAAACTGAGCAGTGAGAGGAGAAGGCAACTGAAAAACCACGGTAGTTGCTGTCTTATAGCTCTCATCTTCCCCAGTTCTCCAGGCTCCCCGCTGCTGTTACTGCCTCACATGCTGCTACATAGAGTGAGGCAAGGCTAGAAGGTGTGCGAGGCGGCCGTCGCCCCTCGCCTCGGCAGGCGGCCGCTGTCAAACATTATACATGTTGTATTTGTGTAGGCTGTAGTGGGTTAGCCTATAGGGGGGTCACAACATTAGGGTTTCATATTTGTACTCACAATCCTTGCTAGTTCATCATTCCAGTCCGTTCTCGTTGACATGGTTTCAGAGCAGGTCCTTCGCTAGGACCGTTTTTTTTTAAGGGCCCACCGTTCCCTACCTACCTACCTACCTACCTACCTAGGGCGCCTCGAATTTTTTTTTTTTTACGGCCCCTACATCCCGCGACCCGCGACCCGCCCCTTAAGGCCCCGTCGCGCCGCCCCTTAGCCGCTCGCGCGCGGTCGTTTTCATACGTGCGCCCCGCCTGCTGCCCGCGCGCGCCTTATTTCCCTCGCGCGCGGCCCGTCGCCTACTCGCGCACGCCCCGCAGCCGCCCGTCGCCTGCTCGCGCACGCCCCGCAGCCGCCCGTCGCCTGCTCGCGCACGCCCCGCAGCCGCCCGTCGCCTGCTCGCGCACGCCCCGCAGGCCCGCAGCCCGCCGTCGCAGCGGCCGCCCGCCCGCAGCCGCCCGTCGCCTGCTCGCGCACGCCCCGCAGCCGCCCGTCGCCTGCTCGCGCACGCCCCGCTGCCCGCAGCCGCTCGTACGCCGCTGCTTCCGCTGCTGCTTGCGCACCGCTGCCTCCCGAGCTCCGCTGCTGCCTGTGCGCCGCCGCTGCCCGTGCGCCGTCGCTGCCCCTACGCTGCCGCTGCCCGTGCGCTGCCGCTGCCCGTGCGCCGCTGCCGCCCGTGCGCTTCTGCAGCCGCCGCCCGCGAGGCACTCGCTCTCACTGTTGTTTATTTTCTACCTACCGCGCACACTGCTGCCACTGCAGCTACCCCCAGTGCGCCGTTGCAGCTCCTGCTGCCACGCTACCTACTACTGCCGCTCGTGTGCCACTACGGACAGTCGACCCCGCCCGCGCCTTGCCTAGCGGCCCCGCCGGCCCCGTTGACCCTCCGCACACCTTTCCAGCGGCCTGATTCCTACTACTACCATTACTACTGCTACTACTACTACTGCTACTGTCACTATGGCTAGTCCTCCAGTTCTAGCTTTCGATGCCGAGGGCCGTCCAGTGAAGTTCGAAACCTGGCTAGATGACCTGCACCTGTTCCTACAGCTCACTGCCAAGGAAGATATCTCACTGTACGACCACGCCCTAGGCCATGCCACTGCCCCTGACTCGTCTGCTGACAGCACTCTGCGTTCCCAGTGGCAGACCCGTGATGCGCACGCTCGCTTTGCTATTCGCAACTCCCTGCCGCTAGACGAGCGCGAGCACTTCGGCCAGTGCAAGACTGCTAAGGACCTCTACACCGCTGTAGTTGCCCGCTACTCCTCACCCGCTTCTGCCACGCTAGGCCGCCTCACTCTCCCCTACCTGTTCCCCGACCTAGCCTCCTTTCACACTGTCGCAGACCTCATCACCCACCTTAAGACTAGTGAGGCCCGCTTTCGCGCTGCTATGCCTGCCGAGTTTCTCACTAGCAACCCCCCCCCGCTCTGGATCACTCTCTACCACATCGTCACCCGCCTCCCTGACTCTCTGCGCGCAGTCAGGGACCACTTCCTCTCTCGCTCCCCCACTGAGCTCACTGTTGCCCTCCTCGAGAAGGAACTGCTTGCAGCTGAGGCGAGCATCGTCGCTGTAGGCACCCGTGTGCTCTTGGCACGGACGTCCTTGAGGACAGACAGGAGGAGTTCCAGTGTCTTGCTGCTGCTTTGCCCCGTCTCGTGTCCTTGCTAGTTGCCCCTGAGGGAGACCCGGATGCACCAGACATCCCGACCCCGCGCACTTACGCTGAGGCGATGGCGGGTCCCTACTCCTCTCAGTGGCAGACAGCCATGGACGCCGAGATGGCTTCCTGGAAGTCCACACGCACCTACGTCGACGAGGTTCCCCCTCCTGGGGCGAACATCGTCAGTGGCATGTGGATTTTCAGGGTGAAGCGGCCGCCGGGTTCTCCGCCTGTCTTCAAGGCGCGTTACGTGGCTCGAGGCTTCAGTCAGCGAGAGGGAGTTGACTTCTTCTAGACCTTCTCCCCCACCCCGAAGATGACTACTCTTCGGGTGCTGCTGCACATAGCCGCTCACCGCGACTACGAGCTTCACTCACTTGACTTCAGCACTGCTTTCTTGCAGGGCAGCCTGCACGAGGAGATCTGGCTGCGCCGCCCACCTGGCTTCACTGGGTCGTTTCCTCCTGGTACCCAGTGGAGGCTTCAGCGGCCGGTCTACGGTCTCCGCCAGGCTCCGCGTGAGTGGCACGACACACTGAGGACTACACTTGCGGCTCTTGGGTTCGCGCCTTCTACAGCTGACCCGTCGCTGTTCCTGCGCACCGACACTTCGCTGCCGCCGTTCTACATCCTCGTGTACGTCGACGACTTGGTCTTTGCCACTGCTGACACTGCAGGACTCGCCTACGTGAAGTCGGAGCTGTAGAGGAGACACACGTGCACAGACCTGGGTGAGCTGACAAGCTATCTTGGCTTGCGGATCACCCGGGACAGAGCACGGCGCACCATCACCTTGACTCAGTCACACATGGTGCAGCAGGTTCTCCAGCGCTTTGGCTTCACGTACTCCTCGCCTCAGTCCACTCCTCTGCCTACCGGTCACTCGCTCTCAGCTCTACCTTCGGATGAGTCCGTAGAGCCGAGTGGCCCGTATCCAGAGCTTGTGGGCTGCCTCATGTACCTGATGACCTGCACTCGACCTGACCTTGCATACCCTCTTAGCATCCTTGCGCGCTATGTCGCTCCTGGCCGTCACAGGAAGGAGCACATGGATGCCGCTAAGAGGGTGTTGCGCTACTTGTGCAGTACGTCGGGCATGGGGCTTGTGCTTGGAGGGCGAGACCGAGTTGTTCTCACAGGGCACTCAGACGCTTCTTGGGCAGACGACCAGGCCACTCAGCGGTCGTCTCAGGGTTACACCTTCAGCCTTGGCTCTGGCTCAGTTTCTTGGCGCTCTACTCGCTCTTCTTCTGTTCTCGGCTCCAGTTGCGAGGCTGAGATCTACGCTACAGCCATGGCTGCCCAGGAGCTACGCTGGCTGACCTACCTGCTGACCGACCTCGGAGAGCGGCCTCGTTCTCCTCCAGTACTGTACGTCGACAACAAGGCTGCCATTGCCTTGTGTGAGGAGCACAGACTGGAGCACAGAACGAAGCACATCGCCCTACGGTACTTCCTTGCTCGTGAGCTGCAGCAGCGCGGTCAGCTTTGTATTCGCTACGTGGCCACTGAGGCCAACACTGCTGATGTGTTCACCAAGGCGCTTCAGCCTCGTGACCATCAGCGCTTCTGCACTCTACTAGGCCTTGTGCCTACTGGACCTCATCTACTTACCTCTTGACTTTGCTTGTACTGTGATCATTATATATATATATACCTGCATGTTTACTCTTGCTAGGTTGTGATCACTGTATCTCTTGCTCTGTTATAAACCTGCATGTGAACTGGTCTTGTGACCACTAGCTTGTGCTCGGAATTTGTGTGGAATCCTTGAGATCCACCCTGAGCTTGTTGTTGCCTTGCTTTGCCTTGACTGGTCTTGTGACCCCTAGGTCTCCCCCACTTTGCCTATGGGGGTGTGTCAAACATTATACATGTTGTATTTGTGTAGGCTGTAGTGGGTTAGCCTATAGGGGGGTCACAACATTAGGGTTTCATATTTGTACTCACAATCCTTGCTAGTTCATCATTCCAGTCCGTTCTCGTTGACAGCCGCCGCCCGCCGCCGCCCCTCACCTTGGCGGAAGCTTGATTGTATAACAGAATAGAACTGAAAGCTTTGCAATGGAATGGATTGATTAACTGAATAACAGAACAAAGTATTTATTTAGGGAGCTAACCCCTTTAGGATGGTCATATGCACATCAATAATGCCGCACCAATACCGTCATACCCCGGATATAAGCGCCACCCGCGGATAAGCGCCTGGCGCTTTTAATCGGCGCCCGGCGCTTATATCCGGTGCTCGATTATAAGCGCACCCCCCTGAAAAAACTTGTTTTATTATAAGCGCACGTAAACTTTAAATTTTGAATTGTGTTCGAAACACTGTAACGATTTCTACTTCAGCAGGGGGATGTGTTGCAGATTCGCTTCCCTTCACATTCGGACCCTGCACTGGATGCGGGACCAGTCAGCAGGAGCAGTCAGGAGCTGTCAGAAGCTGTCAGAAGCTGTCAGGAGCTGTCAGAGTAGGTGTATCTCCAGCGCGCGCGAGAAATTTCACAGAACTTCGACTCGATTGGAAAAGGCAAGCACGAGATCTACAGCTTGGTGTTAAAACATATATAAAATATATATGTCGTTTTATAAACGCCGGCGCTTATAAATTTACCCGATTATAAGCCCACCCCCCCTAAAAAAACCTGTTTTATTATTGCCCCCCATGGGGGTATATCCGGGGTATGACGGTAATTCTACCCGCCAATAATTTTTACCCTCCCATAATTCTAGACTCCGATAATTCTGACCCTACAATAATTGTACAACTATTGTAGGAGCTGGAGTCTTATAACGTGTACTACACTTCAATCTAACAGCATATAAATTCTTCTTATGATTGTATTCTCTACACTCCCCCTTGCTGTAGTTTTTAGTGAGTTCAAATTTTTAGAGGATAGTGATACGTGGCGTTGATTGCGAAGTGAATTTTTGTCATGTCGTTGATAGCGGAGTGGATTGGGGTGACTCCTGTAATTCAAGATCACGCCAGCGTTGATCACGACGAGCTGAACGTCTGTGTAGGGTTGTCGTTTGGATCACATCAGGTGGGTGGTCAAAGTGCCGTGTAGCGAAGTTCTGCACGATCCTCATCAGGTGTGCACCGTCCTTCCCTGTCACGCTCTTTTTTCAGTTTGTCGCCTTTCACAACTCCCGTTTCTCCCACATCCCTCAATCCGCAGGGGTCTCTCCCTTCTAGTCATTCCCGATTCCCAATCTCTCGTTCAGTCCAGTAACTCCAGATCGAGGGTTTCCTAGCCATGGTTGAGAGCTTTCCTAGCCATGGCTGCTGCTGTTGCTGACGATTTTTATGGCGAAAATGATGTGTTAGGACAGAGTGACTTGCAGCAGAGCAAAATGCTGCAGCATCACAACATAAGCGTCATGTCGCGCGACTGCATCTCATGGCGAGCAGCTGCATTTGCGACGTCCTACAGTAGCATCTAACACATGTCACCTGCGCGTGTGGTGTTGCAGCTGCGTGGCGACAGCCATGTGCGTGACGACTTGCAGTACATGCGATGAGCAGTAGGACATCGCCAATAGCCAGAGCTTGACGGCAGCGGCTGATGCGTTTCTGCTGTGATCGGCACACCACTATGTCATCATGCGTGCCGCAACTTCATCTGACGTGCAGTCACGGATCTTCAGTTGCATGTGCGTGGTGGCAGGATCAGCTGATGACAGCGACGACAGTAGTTGATGACGGCGACGGTAGCAGCTGATGACGGCGGCAATAGCAGTGTGCACGCACTACGAGAGAATGCGGACGGCAGCAGCAAAGGCTAACGGCTGCAGTGGCATGTCGGAAGCGGCCCAAATATGTGAGTAATGTCCCCCATGCTCCAGTTTGCTCCACGTTTTAACCTGACAAGTTGACGGTAACTCTGTTTTTTCTTCACCCATGCAGGCGACTATCGTGAGGCTCTGCCTCCCCTGTTTTCACAGTAGCCGGCGGCCTGCAGCAGTAGCAGGCGGCAGCAGCACCTCTCGTCGTGCATCACTCTTCACTCTTTCTCCCATCACGGTAGAAGTGGCTTGTCTTCTCCGTTGACGAAGCACACAGCTGTTCCACTTTTACGTCAATTTCTCCTTATTGAACCCTATCTCCTATGTGTGTTCTTTATCACCATCTGCAGATGACGGACTGCTGCAGCCGCTGGCGGTGCTTGGTTGCTGGCACTCTACAGCAGCATTTGGTGGCAGCAGCAATACCTGGCTGCCTGCAGCTCCCCCTGACGCCCTGGAGCAGTACATGGCGGCATGCAGCAGTTGCCCCTTGTAACTGCTGGCAGACCGGGGGCTGCACCTCCTGCAGCTCCACCACGTCATGGTACGCTTCTGCAGCTTTAGCTCGCTTGCGTCATCATTAGCTTGCCTTCTACCATTGATCAGTAGTAGCAGTAGCTTATCCATTTGTGGCTGTGTAATCCTCCGCTCACCCTCCTGTACGATCTGAACGCCTTCACTCATGCTGTCTTGTTTTGCTTCCCCTGAAACTAACAGGTACACGTGTAGCAACGACTGCCCACTAATAGCAGCAGCTGGAGCACTCGACTTCACATCGTAATCCATTGCACACCAAGGTACTCCACACCCCACTCCCCTCTCACTAATGTGTTTTAGTCATGCACGTGTTCAAGCATGCACACAGCAACAAACACATGGGTGAGATGTGTAGAGTAAAGTGATATCCGGTGTGGCTGCACTCTGTGATGACTCCACACGGGTGAGTGCACTTGCATCGCCTTGGACTTGCTGATCATCCGCAGACGCTGTAGTTTGTGGAATCGGTTGGAGGCCGCACAAGAGGCTGCAGGTGAGGTGCTGCTTTGCTGTGATGGGGTTGGTGAGATAATCTGCTACTTGCTGGGCAATTGGGCAGTACTCCAGCCGCACTACGCCATCACGAACTGACTTCCGTGTCCAATGGTAACGCACTTCCATGTGATTTATGCGTTGACTCATTTGCTCCCCCATCGCGAGCGCAATTGCACTTTAGTTGTCCACAAAGAGGACATTCGGTTCTTGTTGTGGGAACCCGAGGTCTTAACACAATCGCAGAAGGTGAGTAGCTTCTCTTGCTCCAAATATTGCAATATACTCAGCTTCAACTGTTGATGTAGCAATGATTGTTTGCCTCATCGTCCTCCAGCTGAAAGCAGCTCCTCCTAAAGTAAACGTGTATCCTCCCATCAAATGACAACCTACTGCATTCGCATAGTCCGAATCTGTGCATCCTCTAAGCACCAACTCTCCTCCTCCGTAGACCAGCCTCACGCCCGCAGTGTTCTGTAAGTACTTTAAGACACGCGTAATTCCGAGTACAGTTGGAGCTGTCAGCTTGTTGGCTTGTCTGGCCAGCACATGCGTTGCATATGCTATATCTAGCCTTCCTACTGTTAAGATGTACATCGTTGTCCCTACTTGCTTCTGTCAACGGGAGTTGTGTGTTGGCCCCATCCTCGCTTGGGCGGAGCCGACTTCGTGGTCAGTCGGATGTGCGGGGAGCGCAGCCGATCGGCTGCAGTGGGCGACGCCGACTTAGGCACTGGGACACTGCAACGCCGCCGATGACGGGAAGTCGGCGGCCAACCAGACTTGAAGGTCGACGAGGAGAGGGGCGCCAACTTAGGGAGGGCGGCGATGTCGACCTGGGAGAGGGCGCCGGGCGCCGAGCTGTTGGGCGCAGAGCTGGGGTGACACCGAGCTAGAGGGCGCCGGGTTCAGAAGGTCAGCCTGGCGAGGCCAACCTGGGAGGTGCCGACTAGCTGGCACCGACTTTGGAGGACGCCTGAATTGCGTTGCCGGCGACCGACGAGCCTGGTCGACCAGGCGTGGTTGCCCATTCGACCGAGTTACCTGGGCGATGTGTGCGATGGTCGTCGGGGTGGTTTCTGCGAGGCCGACCTCGGAAGTGGTATCCCGAGGTCGACGTGGCTGGTGGGCGCAGTCGCTGGCGTGGTGTTTGCGTTGTGCGTGTGACGGGGCCTGGCACACCAACCAGCTGTGCGCACCTGCGAAGCGGGTGCACCATTGTCATGCAGATGCAACGCTGTGCAACTGCTGTGCTGCAGCGTTGGCACGCCGTAAACTTGCAACGTTGGTAAGCCGCTTCTCTGTTGTGCTGGAACGCGGTCGACCGTGCTGCGCTGGAGGTCGACCTGCATGCTTGCTAGCTCTGATGTAGTCTCTCTTGCCAATGTTGTTGCTATCATTCTGAACCATTGTTCTCAAGTTTTGCTAGTGTAACTTTTGCCAATTTTCCTCGTGAATGCGCAATTAGTGTGAACACGAGCAAACAACTAAGGAACGCTAAGATCCCTCACAACCCCGTGCCTTCCCCGTAGTCTACCTCTCGTGGCTTGAGTTATCTCCGCAGCTTCAGCACTTGCTGACTGTCAATCTCGTCTGGTGGCTCTCCTTGTGGTCCAAGTTCCTTGGTGATAGGCGTCCGAACTTCGGAACGGCTGCCTTCCATCCCGAAGTTCGCCAAAGCTTGTGAAATGTATTTTGTGAGTCCGAGTGAGATCAAGTCATTGTCAACAGCGACGTTGCGGCCCAAAAATTACATCATGGTCTAGCTGACGGTCAAATGAGACGGGATGAGGATGTCGTCAACATAGGTAAGCAGCCACACCGTATCTTTGCCATCACTTTTCCATATAAAAAGGAATGGGTCAGATTCTGATTGTGCTATGTTCAGCTCCAACAGCACTCCACGTAAATGCTGATGCCACAGTCGTGGTGCTTGCTTGAGTCCATACACGCTGCGACGAAGTTTTCATACCTTGTCACCATCACGATGAGGTTTGAGAGGTCGCACATACACGTCCCTGTCGATTGGTGCGTAAAGGAATGCGTTGGAGATGTGCAGCTGCACCACTTTCCGCTTCGTGATCAACGCGCCAGCAACGAAAATGCGCGAGGTAGGTCCTTGGCTGACTAGTGAGTACGTCTCATCGTATGTTCCCCACGTTTGTCCGCATCCCTTGACCACCCAGTGCGATTTAAACATATTTGGCGGTCCGTGCTCATCTCGTCTCACCCTTAAAATGACTCCTTCCGTTAGCACTGGTGTTCCTTTTGGTACGTCCCCTCTGTCCACCACTTCGTATGCTTCCAGTTCGTTGAACTCTGCATCTTCAGCGACTTGCCAAAGAGGTGTGTACGGGTCCTTGGTAATCTTGAGTGTTTTGAGCTCCTTATATGCCATGTCCACCATGGGAACGCCGGTTGCTGCACATCCTAGCACGTCCTGCTATAAGCCGGGAAGGTTGTTGACTCTCTGTAACTTGTTCCGGTCTATTAGTTTGGCTTGTCTCGCCTGTTGGTTTCCAAACAATACGTCTAGCCCTGTCATGCCGTCCATCGTTTGTTGTTCTTCTCCGAACACAGCCACCGTTATGTTCAAGTGAACCCGCCGTGGAGATGCATCTTGGCCAGCAAGCAGGATCCCATCTGGGTAGGCGAATTCATAAAGATGGCTCGCCTCGTTCTCTATGTTGTTTTCTTCAGCACCTTCAGGAACAGAGACGATTGTTGCAGGTAAGTCATTTGTTGAATTCCCTTTGCTAGTACCGGTTGCATCGGCTGCAAATGAGTCATCTTGCGCTGATTCCATAGTCTCATCTTGATGACCTCCTGAGGTATGGACTTCAGTGGTTTTGGGGGAGAAAGGTGATGATGACAGAAATGAGTCGAGCCTGGACCCAAATCCTTCTCCCCCTAAAGTCCAGCCATCAATTTGCGGTGAGACTTCTTTCATGAAGTGTTGTCATTCGAGTAGAGATTCAGCATCCGGCAGTATGAAGTCATCAAAGAAGCGGCCTGAGCGTGTGTCCTTATCCATGTCGCCTGCCAAGTCCCGAACGATCCATGTCTTACGAGCGTTGGAGAGTCCAAAAAACATCCCAGCCTTCCCAAAGCTGCTTTGGGGAGGAAGATAGTAGCAGAGGCAGCTAAAGGTTATCGGTTGCCTTTCCCGTCATCATGTAGTATGGTCAGTGCGCTGATGGATTGCTGTTGCAGCTGATGCGGTTGTGCAACCATGCAGCATGCTCCAGTGCATAAGGCTAGAACTTGGAGGAGAGGCTGGCCCCGATGGTCATTACCCGTTCGGCGACTCCATTCTGCCGAGGCGCGCGAGGTAAGGACGTTTTGGTGGCTGACGTCGTGAGAGCTCATGTAATCCTTGAAGGCATTTGCTGTATGCTCCCCCTTGTTGTCCGTGCGCAAGGCAGCCAGTGGTTTCGTGGACACTATGGTCTTCATCTCGCGGTGCCAAGCCGAGAAAACAGCTGCCATTTCGGACCGACGAGCCAACGACGCCACCCACAGGTAATTGGTGTAGCCATCCTTGAGCGTTAGCACATAGCAAAAGAATGGGTGAGCGTCAGCATCACCCAAGTCCATGATGTCACTACGCACGCGCTCCAAAGGTTGAGTTGTGCGCTTGTCGCCGCTTGTGGGAGACGGGGCCTTGCTCATCTTCCCTCGAAGGTGTGAGTCACACGGGGGGTTTGAGAGGGTTAGTCTTGTCGGATATGGAGAGTCCTTCAACATCTCCATTTCGAAATGTTGCATCAATGGATGTGTATGTTGGGTGACACAGGTGCTTGTGGGCCATGTGGTATGTAATGGATGCATGAGCACACTGCACATTCAGCCCTTCAAGACTAGGAGCATTCGATGCTTCATTCGGATGATCATGACCAGATTCATGGCCAAATGCAAGTGCAGGCTCATATTGCACCATCAGCACCCCATCATGATCATTCCAACTCCAATGAGCACCCACTCATCTTTATCAGCCATGATAATCTCCGTTTGCCTATCAGCATGTGTATGAATCCTTGCTCCCTTGTTTTATAGCTGACAATATGACAGGAGGTTGGACTTCAGCCCGGGTACATAGAGGACTTCAGTCTAGCGAACCGTTGTCCCATCTGGTGCTGTTGCTCCAATGGTTCCCACCGTTGTGCTCAGCAACTGGCTCCCACCAGCAAGCTCAACATACACAGATTCGTCTGGCTCCTCTAAATCCTCAAACCAGCTCTTATCTGAGGTCATGTGTTGGCTGCATCCGCTGTCCAGCAGCCACAAGTGTCCTTCCGGCATTGGTAAGGCCACTTGCGTCGAACGAGTCGTTGCAATGCAAGTGACAGTACACTTTTGTCTCCCCCGGCTTCCCCTTGTTTTGTCATCGCTCCATTGTCTCGTTTGGGGCTGCCACTCCTTTGAGGCGAGGTCAAACGGCCACTACCGGTACACTGGTTCATCTTGCCTCTTTTGTGGTTCCCACCCTGGTGGTGACCATCCCGATGGTGCCGTTGGACAACTTGTAAAATGGGTGGACGGTTTGCTTGCAAAACCAGCACACGAGACCCGAGCGTGCTTGCAAAACCAGCACACAAGACCCGAGCGTCTGTCCCTTCCATCATTGCCCCTTGTTTTCTGTCTACTTGTTAGTTGCTGCCCTCCACTCGACCAACCATGCAAGGAGGATGCCGGTCACGATTGGTTTTGGTGATAAGATCTTGGTAACGTTGCTCCTGAATCATCATCCGCTGTATTGTATAGTTGTCCGTTTCATTATGTAGCATTGCCGAGTGCCTCAGCTCCTCCCAATGCAGCAGCAGTCCAGTAATCAGTTTCAATGTAAACTTATCCGCCAATTCCAGCTTGTCTCGGATTGCCGTTGCTCGGTTGACGTACTCCTTTACCCTCTCTTGGTTTCCATATTTTCTGATTTTCCAACTTCTTCAAGAGAAACATCTTTGCCACCGAATCCTTAGCCTGGTAAGTTTTATGAGGTACTCCCATGCCTCGAATGTCAGACTGTATGATTCCTAAAACACGCCGCATTCTGGTAACCGCGCCTCTCCTTTGCCGATGAGTTGTCTCATCGTGCTTGACCAACCATGCGAGGAGGGCGCCGGTCACGATTGGTTTTGGTGATAAGATCATGGGAGTGTTGCTTCCGAATTATCATCTGCTACAATGTATAGCGTTGTCCGTGACATTAAGTAGCATTGCCGAGTGCCTCAGCTCCTCCTAATGCGGCGGCAGTCCAATAATTAGATTCAATGTAAACTTGTCCGTCAATGCCAGCATGTCGTGGATTGCCGTTGCTCGGTTGACGTACTCCTCCACCCACTCTTGGTTTCCCATTTTCAGTTTTTCCAACTGGTTCAAGAGAGATATCTTCGCCACTGAATCCTTGGTCTGGTAAGTTTTTATAAGGTATTGCCATGCCTCGAATGCCAAATTGTATGATTCCTGAAACACGTCCAGTTGCCGATGTGTTGCGCTCACGCTGTGTAGTAGCACACAAAATGTCATTGTTGCCCGTTGTGAGCAGTCCGCTTGCAAAATTTCCAGCCGTTCCATAGCATCTTGCGTGTTGTCATTGGCCATGGTAACAGGGTATTGAAGCGTTATGAAGAACTTCCACAAGTTTGTAACGTACGCGTTCATACGAAACCGAAGCGCCCACTACCACCGTCGAACAGAGTAGTGGTGAATGCTTTGTCCACTGCTGCCCCCACCATCTTGCGTGACATCCTGTCCTTACCTTCTTCCGAGTACCCGCGTGGAGACAGGTCAAAGAGAGTAGGCACTGTAGACGGGCGAGGTAGTTGCACCGTACGTTGCGTGACTCCATGTTGACAACCATGTTCGAGCACTTCCATTTGATCACGCCGCATCACACCACTTGATTGCATCCCGTGTCCCATCCGCCACATGCTACGTGCAGCATCCATTCCCATTTGTGGACGAGGCGCGCGAGGAGGTATGGTGTTGTCACAAAAAATGTAAGACCTGCCCATTTAGAGAACTCCATTGGGATGGGAGTTAGTACCAAAACATCATAATGGGGAGCACCAATAGTGTAGGAGGCAAATCCGACACCTTCCACCTTGACCAGCTTTGTCATTTCCTTGTCCCTTCTCAATCTCATCATCACGGCCCCTTGCACTCTGCCCACTCCCGTACTCATCATCCCTCCACGCTTCCCTTTGGAGTGCTTGAAGGAGAATGTGATGACATTGGCATGTTGAACTTGACACGTAGTGATGTTTGAAGTGCATATGGTGTCCTTGCGATCACGTTCTCCAGGTGCTCATGTAGAGTCAAGATGGCTTCCTCGAAAGTCTCATATCCAGCATCTACTTTACAGTCAAACTTTACCATTGCTTCGATCCAGCAAGTTGCCTTTTGCTATGCGGAATTTGCTAATGTGCCTACCCAATATGAATTGTAACAGATTTCTGACCAAAATTTGGCAGCATGCCCCCTGGAGTAGCTCTGGTACCATGCTCGAAATGCATAGTGCCAACGTAGGGGAAGCTTGATCGTGTAACAGAATAGAACTGAAAGCTTTGCAATGTAATAGATTAATTAACAGAGCATGATATTTATCTAAGTAACTAACCCCTTCAGGATGGTCCTATCCACACCTTCAATGCCGCACCAATAATTTTACCCGCCAATAATTCTTACCCCCCAATAATTCTAGACTCCAATAATTCTAGCTCTATTATAATTGTACAATTATTGTAGGAGCTGGAGTCTTATAAGGGATACTACACTAAAATCTGACAGCATATAAATTCTTCTTATGATTGTATTATCAACAACCTCGACAGCCGCCACCCCCGCTCTTCACCTCGACGGCTGATCTGCACATAAACACGAACTTGATATGAGTAAAACGTAAAGTTAAAGCATAAAACGACGCACCATTGCTAAAAGTGACTGAAGGAATGCAACGGGTAAGGGATGAAAGTGGTGGATCTTACATTGCCTTGGAGATCCGGGGCCATGCTCCTTGAGAACACTCCCAAGAGGATCCACCACCGCCACTCTTAAAAGGGATGCACCTCTGCCGCTCCCAAGGCTGTGCTCCTTGGCGATGTAGCTGCTGCTCCCTTGGCTCTGTCACTCTCAAAGCAAGGGGTCTCGCCTCCACGTATCCGCATCCGCCGCTCCAAGAAGATGCATATGGATCCGCCTCCATGCTTCAAAGGAATCCGCCTACGCGCTTCAACGAAATGCGCCT
This sequence comes from Closterium sp. Yama58-4, assembly GCA_947470075.1. Taxonomy (NCBI): domain Eukaryota; kingdom Viridiplantae; phylum Streptophyta; class Zygnematophyceae; order Desmidiales; family Closteriaceae; genus Closterium; species Closterium sp. Yama58-4. The sequence goes on from CANIUD010000594.1 coordinate 155,792, forward strand.
TCGAGCTCCCAAGGGGATTCGCATCCGCGCTCAGAATTTTTGTCTGCACATTAACAACGAATGTGAAATGAGTGAAACACATACAACCAAAAACTTAGCGATGCACCATTGCTGAAATTCAATAAGAAAATCAGAGAGATTGAAATGAGTGAAAGAACGCTTACATTCCTGAAGATCCGCAGCTCTCCTTGTAGATCCGCTCCTTGTTTTTGTAGATCCGCTTCCACCACTCATAGTCTGCCCAAAGAAAAAAAAATAAATAATGAAACGTGATATAAGTGAAATTTTAAAGATTAAACAACAAAACAGAACGATATATGAGTGGAACATAAAGCATTGCGAGAACCATTACTGAAAGAGTTTAAGGGTTGCAGAGAGACTCACATTGCCTTGAAGTGGTTGACGCTTAGAGTTCTTGAAGGCCCATCGCTCCTTGTAGATCCACTTCCGCCGCTCATAGTCTGCACAAAGGATAAAGCATAAAGAATAAAACGTGATATGAGTGAAACATAAGGCATAAACTACAAGACGTAACGATATGTGTGGAACATAAAGCAATGCAAGAACCATTGCTGAATAAATTTAAGGGCTGCAGTGAGTCTCGCATTGCCTCAAAGTGGTTGACAGCTTAAGGCCCGCTGCAGCCTCGCTCGTATGCAGCCCCGCGAGCGCAACCCAAGAAGCAAACTCCAAAAAGCAGGGGGAGAACAGAAAACAAGAGCACGAAGTTAGTAAACAGACAACGGAAATTTGAAAACACGAGAAAATAACAACAAAGAGAGCGAGATTGAAAAGCGGTGGAACGTTCATGACACTCGGGTTGCAGCCGGCAGAGGGAGGAGAGCTGTACCATTCCATTCTACCCAAACCCGACACTCACCTGCGGAGGATCTACCAACTGCAGCCCTCGCGTCAGAGTAACGGTGGAAACTTTGATGAAAACGAATGGCAGATTGGCGGAATAACACGATTGCAATAAAACAACAATAAAAAAGTGATGAAAGGAAGGAATGGGGACGCGAACAACACTTCCCAATCGTCGGTCGCGGTTGGCTGATAAGCAGCCGCGCGTCCATCATTCCGTCACCCGTCTTACGCCACATGGAGAACGTTGAAGTCAGGGAGAAGGCTTGGTTACGGGAGAACGCTCGATTAAAGACCCGCGAGTGCAACCCATGATTCCTAAAAAGCAGGGGAGAGAAATAGTTGCAAGAAGTTAGTAAACAAAAACACAAGGAAGAGAAACCAAGACAAAATCGAAAAATGCGCAATTGAAAACGGAAACGCAAAAAATGAAATCGAAAAACTGACAAGAAAACGAGCACGATGGGGGTGGAACGTTCATGACGCTCAGGTTGCAGCCAGCAGAGGGAGGAGAATTGTGCTGTTCTATGCTACCTAACTGGCGGAGGATCATCTACCAACTACAGCCCTCGCGTCAGAGGAACGGTGGAAACGTTGAGGAAAACAAATGGCGCAATGGCAGAATGACACGATTGCAAAAAAAAAAAAACAAAAAAAAACAAAAAAAAGATGAAAGGAAGGAAGTGGGAAGAGAACGACACTTTTCAATCCGTCTTGGTTGGCGAAGAAGCAGCAGCATGTCCATCAATGGTTGCCTGTCGCACGCCACTCGTCCAAAGCAGTGGTGAGACGTTGAAGTCAAGGGAAGGGTTGAGGGCATGGAAGTTTGAGCTGCAAATCGGCTGAGCTGCAGATCGGTTGAGTTGCAGAACGGTCAGATCAGGTGCCACTGTTGCTCCTGGACTGGCGAATGGCCAAGGTACTTGAGCCTGCAAAGGTTGAAACAGAAAAGAGTAAGAACTTAATCAAATCTGGACATTCCAAAAAAATAATGTGGAAAACAACCAAACAGATCCTGACTAAAGCATAGAACACTTACCTCTGGAGATTGTACGGTAGCCAGGGCGGGGCTGGTGCGTAGATGGAGGCAGGTTGAAGGGTCGGTGTTGGAGGTGAATGGGGGTGGCGATCTCTAGGAAATCGTTGATTCCAAGTTGATGTAGAGTGGAGCATCTGGAGCGACAGTATTTTTGTGGGCTTGCAGACTTCTTGTGAGCTTGCATACGGCCAAGGTAATCCTGCAAAGTTATAACAAGAAGAGGGTTAGGACTTGATAAAAAAATATGGACATCCTTAGAAAAGGTTGTGCGAAACAGCCAATAAGTCAAATAAATGGTAGGCCATGCTTATCTCTGGACACATGTAGCTCATGCGAAGGGACACCTGCTAGAGTAACATGCACATATACAGAAATACGACACTATTGTAGTGATCGAACTACTGAATTGGAAGGAGCACTGGACAGCTGCACAGAGGGTACTGCGTTACTTGTGCAGTACATCAGGCATGGGGCTTGTGCTTGGAGGACAGGGTCCAGTTGTTCTCACCGGTCACTCAGACGCTTCTTGGGCTGACGACCAGACGACTCATCGGTCGACACAGGGTTACATTTTCAGCATCGGCACTAGTTCTGTCTCGTGGAGGTCCACTCGCTCCTCTTTTGTACTTAGTTCCAGCTGTGAGGCCGAGATCTCCGTTGGGGCTATGGCTGCATAGGAGCTCCGCTGGCTGACCTACCTGCTGACCGACTTGGGTGAGCGGCCTCGTTCTCCTCCAGTTCTGTACGGCGACAACAAGGCGTCCCTTGCCTTGTGTCAGGACTAGAGATTGGAGCACAGAACGAAGCACATTGCTCTTCGTTACTTCCTCACACGAGAGTTGGAGCAACGTGGTCAGCTTCGCCTTGCTTATGTGGCCTCACAGGCCAACACTGCTGATGTCTTCACCAAGGCCCTTGGGTCTAGTGATCATCAGCGTTTTTGCACTGCTCTTGGGCTTGTGCCCACTCTGCCTCACCTGCTTGTCTCTTGATCTTGCCTTGCCTTTGTTGTACACTGATATACATGAGTATACCTACATGCTTACACTTGCTAGGTTTCGATCAGTGTACTGCTCTTGCTATTATAAACACTGCTACTAGCCTTGTGGCCACTTGCTTGTGCTCGGAATGCGTGGTAATCTTCATATCCACCCTGAGCTTTGCTTTGCTTTGCTTCTTCTCTTGACTGGTCTTGTGACCATTGCTTGCTCTGGCTATCCCCCACTTCGCCTATGGGGGTGTGTCAAACTATATATGTTTATATTGTATAACAATTCTCTCGACATTGTACTTGTACCCCCTCCCCCCTTGACCTAATGCAACCGTCCTTAGCTTCTAACATGTAGACCTTCGAGCGGAATCGGCACAACGACCTTGTATTCCGCTGACGTGGACGTCGGCGGCCCGAATCACTCTACGAATCCTCGTACCTCCTTTGTTGACAACATTGTCGCTGTCGCCTTCGTTGTGCATGGGACGAGGAAAGGCGGACGCAACGTTCGCTTCAGCATGGGGAGGGGGATGCTCGTCAACCCATTGCGCACGGGTTCCCAGGAGCATCAACTCCAAGCTTGCTCCACCGTACTCGCCAGCACCGTGGCGTCATCGAACATCAGCCTCTCGAGCCCCCAAGGTATCCTCTACGCCCGCTTCAACTACGGGGTCGACCAAGGCGACTAAGGTGGCTGCTGGCCTAACAACAACTTAAGACGACTGGCGGCTGGCGGCTGGCGGTCGGCGGCTGGCGCTGGCGGCTGCGTGTCCTCAAGGACGTCACAGTGCAGGGCAAGCTCACTCCCGACGGACGGAGGACAGACAGAGTAAAAAACAAGACTCGCTGCGTAGTCAAGGTGGAACAGAGCAGCAAAGTCAACAAGCTCAGCAACTAAGGCAGACGCAGCAGCAGACTCAAAGGAAGGGTCAGTCACAACCGTAGCAAGAAGACGAGTTACAGTCGGACTAGCAGCTCTAAGAAGGTCAGACTCAGGGTCAGGAACGTCAGGAAGAGAGGACGCCGGAGGAGACGGCAGGGCAACACGCTGTGGAACAGAGGAAGGACGAAGTGTCATGATGTGCGTGCCTAGGACAGATGGAGGACGAGGACCGGCAGCACGAAGTGTACGGACAGGCGTGACAGGACGCGACGCAGGCTCTCGACTCCCAGTGAGGGACACTGTCACCGCAGTGTAAGGAGCAGGGGTAGGCAGTGGGGAGTGAGGCAGTAACAGTGGCTGAGACTGGTCAGGCGGTGGAAACAGTAACGGAGTAGTGCCAGTAACAGGGAACTCAGTAACAGCAGGCTGGAGACTAAGAAGGTGACGAAGCGCAGCCGGCTGCTGCTGAGTAGTCGCACCCCCAGAACCTCCAGCTCCAGTAGTACCAGCACCCCCAGTACTAGCACCTCTAGCTCCACCACTAGGGCTGCCCCACCGGATAGCCCAGTCGCGAAGCTGCTGCGGCGAGAGCGAATCCTGCTGACTAGCACCACCAACTCCAGCACCTCCAGTAGTACCTCCAGCACCAGCACCTCTAGCGGCGAGAGCGACTCCTGCTGACTAGCACCACCAACTCCAGCACCTCTAGTAGTACCTCCAGCACCAGCACCTCTAGTACAGTACCTCCAGCACCAGTACCTCCAGCACCTCCAACTCCAGTACCTCCAGTAGCACCTCCAGTGTCAGTACCTCCAGTATCAGTGCCTCCAGCACCTCCAACTCCAATACCTCTAGTAGCACCTCTTGTGGCAGTACTGTCAACGGGATTCGTTGTGAGGCCCCCGTCCTCGCTTGGGCGGAGCCGACTACGTGGTCGGGTGTGTGGGGATGCAGCCGACCTGCAGCAGTGGGCGAGCTGGTCGACGAGGTTGGTCGACCTGCACGGGGAGCCACTGCAGGGTCGCCGACTTCAGAGGGCGCTGAGTTCGGGGCGTCGACTTGGGGTGGCCAACGACTTGGCGAAGTCGCCGGCCCGATCCTGAAGTAATCGACAAGAGGACGCCGACCGGGGAGGACGCCGACTTGCTGACACCGACCTGGTTGCCCGGTCGACCGTGTTACCTGGGCGACGGAACTTCTGCGGATGTGTGCGAACGTCGCCTGGGTGGCTTCTGCGAGACCGACCTCGGGGGTGGTATCCCGAGGTCGACGTGGCTGGTGGGCACAGTCGCTGGCGTGGACTCGACCTGGGCGTCTGCGTTGTACACGTGACAAGGAGTGGTGCACCAACCAGCTGCGCGCACCTGCGAAGTAGGTGTGCTGTTGTCCTGCGGGTGCAACGCTGTGCAGCCGACTTGCTGCAGCGTTGACGCAGTGTAGACCTGCAACGTTGGCGAGCCGCTGATCTGCAGCGCTGGAGCGGTGCGAGCCCTGCTACGCTGGATCGTGGTCGACTGTGCTGCGCTGGAGGTCGACCAGCATTCTTGCTAGCTCTGATGTAGTCAGTGTTGCCAATGTGGTTGTGATTTTTCTGGACCATTATTGTGAACTTTTGCTAGTGAAACTTTTGCTAATTTTCCCTGTGAATGCGCAAGTAGAGTGAACACGAGCAAACGACTAAGGAACGAACGCTACGATCACCCTCACACCCGAGCCTAGCCCGTAGTCTAGCTCCCGTGGTACTAGTTATCTCCGCAAGTACCTCAGTACCAATGCCTCCAGCACCTCTTACTCCAGTACCTCCAGCAGTACCCCCGGCTCCATCACCTCCAGCTCCACCACTGGGGCTGCCCCAGCAAACAGCCCACGCACAAAGCTCTTGCGGTGAGAGGGTCTCCTGTCGACTTGGCTGCCATTGACGTCCACTCCTAGAGGCTCCAGCAGGAGTACCCACAACCCGACCACCAGTACGACTCTCATCACCCCCAGAACCAGCACCTCCAGAGTCAGCACCCCTAGTGTCGCCACCTCCTGCAGCACCCGGGTCAACCGCGACCCGCTGCAGAGGCGGTGAAGACGATCGAGGCAGAAACCCCAGAGGGGTCCCCAAGCGCGGTGAGCAGCGAGTGGTCGCCGTGTCGTCAGTAGCTGGGTCACCCCCCTCAGCTGGGCCAGAGATGTCTGAGCAAACCTCAAAAGGCTCAACCAAGGGGGGTGGGTCTACCTGAGACACACCTGAGGGAGCAGGACCGTGAGGGAGAATCAGGGAGAGAGGGGGGAGTGGTACCGGGAAACTGCGGTGGGGATGAAGACGGTAGAAGCAGACTGACTCGTCAAAAGTGACGTCGCGGGAGGACAGCATACGACGAGACCCCAGGTGGTAAAACTACCAGGGCGGTGCGTCGGTGTGAAAGTCAAGGAACACGCACCGAAGAGTTCGCGGAGAGAGCTTGCCCGCGGGCAGATCGCGGACAAGAGAGAGGGAACCCCAAACCCGAAACTCCGACACATCGCCAACCTCCCCCATCCAATGCAGTGTAGGCGAGGTCTTTAGCACGGAGACACGGGGCCAAAGGTTGAGTTGGTGCGCGGCGTACCGGACCCCAAACGGCCACAGAAAATGGGGAGCAGCCGCATGGATCATGGAGGTGCGAACAACCTTCATGACCAGGCCGATGCGGCGCTCTGCGATCCCATTCTGCTGTGGAGAGGCCGGAAGCGTGAACGACTGGCGGATGCCCTCAGCACCACAGAAGTCCTCGAGGAGGTGGGAGGAAAACTCACCACCTCGGTCAGAGTGCAGCCGCAGGGCTGGGAGGTCCTGCCGGAACCGAGCGCTAAGCTGGAGACGGACAGCGCAAATCTAGCAGATCAAGACACTGCGGACCTCCGCCTTGCTCTGCAAGGGGAAGACCGTGGTGTAGCACGAGAAGTCGTCAACAACCAGCAGAAAGTAGCGCTCGCGGCCCTGTCCAGTGACGCGGGCTGGGCCCCACACGTCCATTTGTAGGGTCTGCAGAGGAGCAGTGGTAGGAGGAAACGAGGAGGGGTGAGGAGCGGCGCGCTGCCGCCCCTCGACGCAGGGAAGGCACGGCGGTGCAAGCGACCTCAGGAGCGGGGGCAGGGACCTGGGGAAACCAAACACAAGGAGACGGGAGTGCATGCCACGCAGGCGTGGCAAGGAGGGGTGACCAAGACGGTGGTGCCAGAGGAGAGTCTGGTGCGTGAGGAGATGACATGGAGAAGACGGAGCGACCTCAACCGACGCAGCTACCTGACCTGACCCAGCCACCGATGCAGATCAGTGGTCAGTGTGTACAGACCAGACCCGGGCCTCCGAGGTGCTCGCCAGTGCGTGAATCTGTACAGATCGCCACAAGCTCTCCTCCAGGCTGGGTGACAGTGACCCACTGGTTCTGGAGGACAGAGGTAGCCACGAAGTTCTTAGCGAACGAGGGGAGGTGGAGACCTGTGAGGAGGCCAGAAGGGGCCGCCGGACATGGGAGAACAGTAGAGCGACGCGCCACTACTGGGCCACCGGAGGGATCGGCCAGTGTGACAGGGACAGGGGTTGTGAGCAGTGTGACTGTGGTGCTATCACGGAAGAAACAGTGAGACGCGCCTGAGTCTAGAGTGAAAGTGTGCAAGGCCTCCTCAGGCCATGCACCTGCGCTAGGTGAGTCACAAGCACCAAGACTAGCAGCCTCTACCCTAGAAACTCTAGGCAGACACATGTAACAGTCATCCTAAACACTAGCAGAAGCAGCATACATCGCATACATGCCAGCATGGAACGCTGCACGGTCACAAGCAAACATGTCGATGTCCTTCTTAAGCAAAGCTAACCAGTTAGGAGTCGTCATCTGCTCACCATGCTCCGCACGATACAGATCATTGAGGCGAATGAAGCAGCGAGACTCCATGTGGTCGATACAAGTGCAAGTCGCTCTAGGCTGACCTGTGCGACGGACGTACCCGCAGCGAGCTGGGCCACCTGAGCTGCCAAGCCGGATCGCCCACTCACGAAGCTGCTGCGGCGAGAGCTGCACCTGTCGACTCAGGTGGTGCTTCTGACCACCCCCAGAGCCACCTCCATCACCCGCTGCACCACCAGACGCAGCTGTACGAGTGGCCGAACCTCCAGCTCCTCCTCCGCCAGCTCCACTCCGAGTGCCACCCCCGCCCCCTCCACCACCCCCACTGCTCCCACCACCCCCTCCTCCTCTTCTGCCGCCTCCACCTCCTCCCCCACCATTACCACCCCCACCACCACCACCGCCACTCCCTCCACCCCCACCACCCTCACCACCCCCACCCTTGCCATCCTTTCCCTTGCCACTGCGGCGCCTCCCACTAGGAGCAGACACATTACCGACCTCCTTAGCACCAAGGAAGTCCACAGCACCAGCAGAGGCAACAGACGGCGCGAGCAGGGAGGGGGAGCACCCCTCGAACACAGAGGGGAGGGGGGTGTCACAAGAGGCAGAGACAGCTAGGGCAGTGGACTAAGCCTCTAAGAGACGGGACTCAAACGAAGCGAGGGTGATCTTCGTGGGGTATAGAGCGAGAAAGTGATCGCAAACAACACGAAGGGAATCAGGGAGGCGGGTCGTGAGAATCATCACGGCAACGGCAACGAGCAACCTACAACTTACCACCCGAACCAGTGACAATTGAGGAAGCTCTCACGGGACCTTACCAGGAGAAGTGGCGGGCTGCAATTCAAGCGGAGCTTGACACGCTTGCTGAATGAGGAACGTGGGAGCTAGTCAAGATGCCGGAGGAAAGGCGCCCTGTTGGAGTTAAATGGGTATTCAAAATCAAGACGGGAGATATGGGGCAGCTTGAGCGCTTCAAGGCCCGATTAGTAGCAAAGGGCTACACTCAAGTGGAGGGTGTTGACTACGGGAAAACCTACGCACCGGTCACCAACCTCACAACGGCAAGGACATTTCTCAAGGTGGTCACGGCACGAGACTACCACTTGGTGCAATTGGACATCACCGATGCCTTCTTTTATGCCATTTTGAAGGAAGACATCTACATGGAGGAGCCCCCCGGGAGTGAAGATGGAACGGACAGAAAATGTAAGTTGCTCAAGACTCTCTATGGGTTGAAACAAAGCCCAAGGGGGTGGTACAAGACCATGAGCGAGCAACTACTCAAGATCGGCCTCGTAAAAAGCGAGTGTGACCGCGCATTCTACATGAAGGGCAAATGTGAGAGTACGACGGCTTATGCCAGCTATGCTTGCTTGCCTTTACTTTATTATGCTATTTCTAGCATAGGTTTATTTTATGCATGCATGAATTGCTTGATTTCCTAGGCTAGGTGCTTTCCTATATTTTATTATAGTTGTAGCAAAGAGCTAGGTTGCGTACACCGAATTCTGGGCTTTTCGGTTGCCACCGAATTGCCTTCTACCGAATTCGGGAAGGGTCTGTTCGGGACGCTTCGCGACCCTCGGAACCTTCGCGTAACACCTGGTTACTGGGCCTTGTGTCGAGCCTATATATAGCCTCGTGTTGTACCCAAGTGATCATTCAATTCAAACCCTCTTTCCTGAGCTCGATCCCAGATCTTCACAGGAAAGGGCAAGACAAGGTCGTTCTCCTACTCTATGTGGGTGATATTTGGTGGCGGGGGCAGTCAAGGAGAGAGTGGAGGAGGTGTGTACGCACCTGGCAGCAGTCTTCAAGGTCAAGCAAATCCCGAGGGCCACGCTTTTCCTCGGGATGAACCTGGAGCGTAACCGGCAAGAGAAGAAGCTGATGCTACATCAAAAGAAGTACTTCCAGCGGATTCAAGATAGATATGGCCCGCAAGGGAAAGGACGGGCCGTGGCTACACCTCTCAGCGGCATAGCGGAGAAGGAAGTGGACCCTAATGAGGAGGTTACGAGGTGGGGCAGCAGCGACAAGGCACTTACCGCCTATCAGTCAAGAGTGGGCTTTGTGATGTACCCCGTATCATGCACACGACCGGATGTCGCCTATGCTGCGAGCTTCCTTGGGCAGCAAGTGCTACAACCGGAAGGGCGGAAATGGAGAGAGATGGAGAGGACAATGGCTTACCTGCTGCAAACGGACGATGAAGGCTTGCTATTTGAGGGAGAAGAGGAAGACATGAAGCTAGTGGGGTATGCGGATGCCTCACATGCCTCGGACAAGAAAACACGCAAAGGCGCCTATGGCTACGTTTACCTACTTGGAGGGACGGCGATCGCTTGGACAGCAAAGAAACTTCAAGACACCGCCCTCTCAAGTGTCGAATCTGAATATATGGCGCTATTCTACGCGTGCCAAGAGGGGGTGTGGCTGCGACGACTCCTACAAGAATTCGACATTCCCATACAAGGACCAACCATCATCCGAACGGACAGCCAGTCAGCGATCGACCTAGCGAACAATGACAATTGGCATGGGCGCACAGGACACATGGACGTGAAGTATCATTGGGTGCACGAACAACTCGAGAAGAATACGTTTGAGTTCGAGCACGTACCATCGGAGGAACAAGCAGCCGAATTTCTCACCAAGGTTCTGCCCTAAATCGAACTTCGAGCATTGCAAGTCACTCGTGGGTATCCGTACCTTGCGAGACCTGCAGGGGAGCAATGGGCAGCAGTACAATTATATGGTTGAGATATTGTGGGCTGCTGGTTGCACGGTAACCTAAGTGATGCTGAAGAGTGGCATCCTCAAACCACAGGGGAGGTTGTTGAGGTGGTTTGCGGCTGCCACACGCGAGCGCCGGTCGGCGGCTGCTACGCTGAGCGCCGAACGGTACTGTCGCTAAGACCTAATGGCACTACTCTACGACCTACGAACTATGGCAGCAAGGAGTTCGAGAAGAATTGGGAGAAGAAATAGAAAGGAAGCAGGGGAAAACGAGTGGAATACCTAGTTGCGATGTGAAGGAAATGTCGAGAACATTCGTGGCTGGAATTGGGCCAACCACAACGCACCGTGATCGGTGTAACTTTGGTTCGCTGGTTTCGGTGTCAGTTTCAGTTACCACGCGGTTTCGCGTGCGACGCGATATGAGAGGCGGCGGACGCGTTACACGAGTTGCACATAGCTGAAATTGGTTGGATATATATTGCTTGTTATGTTTTGCAGTGTCATTACCAATTTCCAGTGAAAATCCAACTGCAAATCCAAAGACTAAGTGCTGAAACCTGTCAACCTACATAGTGGCCAGAGACTATCGCCAAGTAACACAGTACCGTTATAATGTTCACCCTAGCTCCTTCTTGGGGATCTGTAGAAACTCCCCCGGGGTTTGTGTGAGGTATTGCGCATGCTTCAAGATTTTACCGAACCTACCGTAGGTGCTACCGTAGCTCTTTGGCATACCCAAATATACTTGCATCTCACCATACATTGTTTGTAAGGAATTTTCTCGGATTCCTTACTAGGTCACATTGTACGCGTACAACCCCGGTACCAGGCTCGGTCCGCCGACCTCGCCTCCAAACCATCATCGCGTCGCCTTCGGGTTTTCCAACCCCGAACCTGCACCCAACCATCTCGCGACCCCGCGACCTCGGCCTAGCTAGGACTTGCTATATTAGTTCTAGGCCTCGCTGTTTACTCAGACGTTGTAATCACTTCTGCGTTATTGAATTCTGCGCACTCTTCTCTTTCACAACTCATAACACTTGGTATCAGAGCTACCATCCTAGGTTACCCTCGCGTTTCCGGGGTAGTTTGTAGAAGTGGAGTGATAGACTTGGTGGGCTGTAAAGCGGTCGGCCCGTGAAATAGATACGATTATTTCACTCCGACTACGATAGCGTTTACGATTTCACCGAAGTCAGAAAAATCGCTAGCCACCCCCTGCCCGTTAGACGAAGCCTGCGACAGGCACATGGAGCAGGCCGAGTTCAACGAGTTCATGCAACAGTTCTGTGCGGTGCAAGCCAACTTGCAGACCATGTCTGCAGAGGTGGAGCGTCTCCAGAAGGAAAACGCCGAACTACACCATGTCAGAATGTTATTATTGTCTAGCCTGTAGTGGGGTGCTCTATAGCGAGTACAACCCAGTTAGGGTTTGCTATATGTACCCCAACTGCTGCTAGTGAAAACCCTCTCTCCTTTCAATCATTCTTGCCTAGTCTTGTTGACATGCTATCAGAGCAGGTCGACCCCCTTGGGTCGATCCTGTGGGTGGGCCCGCCACCTAACTGCTTCCGCTGCTATTCTGCTTCTCGCACGCCTCGGGCGCGCGCCGTCTTCTTCCTGCCGTGCGCTCAGGGCGTACGGCGGTTTTCTGCCCGCCGTGCGCCCCGAGGCGCGCGGCGGTTTCCTGCCCGTCGTGGCGCCCCCGAGGACCTGCGCGCTGCCCCCCGTCGTCCTCCTCCCGTCGCCTCGTCGCGGCGCCCTGGGGGCCCGCGCGTCCCCCCCCTCCCGTCGCCTCGTCGCGGCACCTTGGGGGCCCGCGCGCCGCCCCCTCCCGTCGCCTCGTCGCGGCGCCTAGGGGGCCCGCGCGCGGCCCCTCCCGTCGCCCGTCGAGCCGCCCTCGGGGGCCCGTGCGCGGCCCCCCTCCCGTCACCCGCCGTGGCGCCCTCGGGGGGCCCGCGCCCTGCTTCTTCGTGGCGCCCAAGAGCCACCCCGCTGCCTCCCTTCCCCTCCGTGCCCCGCCCCTGCTGTTTCCCGTGCTCCTGCCTGCGTTAGGGTTTGGGGGTGGCGGGCATGGGGGTGACCGGTGTGGGTAACCTGCGGCTCCTCCTCCTCCTCCGTCTCCCACTGCTGCAGCTGCCGCTGAGGGGGGTGGGTGTGTGGGAGCCGAGGGTTTAGGGTTTAAGGGGGGTGCCGTGGAAGTGGAGCTAGGGTGTCAGCAGGGGGTGTGTGAGAGGGGCGTGGGACGGTCGGGGGAGGTTGCGTGGAGGTAGCCGTCGTGACGCCAGCAGCGCCAGTAGTCCGGATGCCCTCGCGCGTTTCGGTAGCCCAGCGAGCCTGCTTCGCCAGTCGCCTGTGGGTCCGTTGCTCCTGTGTGTGCTCGTCGTAGCCGCGGAGCCAGATACTCCCGTAGTCCGGTGCCCTCGTGCGCTCGGTAGCCACTGTGCACGCCGCTCCTGTTGCCCGTGTGTCTGCAGCTTCAGTCGGCGCCTTTCATCTTCTCGCCCTCACAGTTTCTCCTCCTCCTCACTTGCCCTCTATGATCACCTCTAGCTTTGCTTATAATTGTGAACTATTGCTATGCCTGCTCATTGTACTGATTACACCCCACTTTGGCTATGGGGGTGTGTCAGAATGTTATTATTGTCTAGCCTGTAGTGGGGTGCTCTATAGCGAGTACAACCCAGTTAGGGTTTGCTATATGTACCCCAACTGCTGCTAGTGAAAACCCTCTCTCCTTTCAATCATTCTTGCCTAGTCTTGTTGACACACCAGGCGCGTGGTGAAGCGCGCCAGGAGTCGCCTGTCGTGGACGACGCAAGTAGCAGCACCACGCCAGATGAGCGGGTCTGGAGCGAGCTGGAAGGCTCCATGGATGCGGAAGATGCGAGGCAGGCACAGCAGCAGCAGTCACCACAACAGTCACGTGCAGCGCCGACACGTGCAGCAGCGACAACGACGGCGACGCCAGCAGCAACGCCAACAATCCAAGCAGCAACGACGGCTTTGACAACTGTTAAAATCAAGCCGACAAACTCGCCCCCGTTTAACCCAAGTGACAAGTTCGTCACTGTTTCTGCATGGTTGTTCGGTGTGGAGGTGTTTTTCAATGCTGCCATGATTTATGACGATGCCACCCGCATTAATTTTGCAGTATCACTGTTGAGGGGACCTGCACTGAAGTGGTGGCGACGAACGCTGCAAGACGAAGGGACTTCAGTAGGAATAGCACGTGCGAACGACGGGACTTCGACACCTGTCACGCAACGAGCAGCTTCGATTTTCGGGACGGCTACGATACGCACATGGAAGGAGTGGGGCGCCCTGCGAACCAGGTTCGAGCACATATCCGCCTCGGACTGTGCTCGCATGAAGCTGAGCGCCTGGAAGCAGCTGACTTCGGTCCAAGACTACACCAGCACATTCTGCAACTTGGCGGACCAAGTGGACGACATGAGCGATGCGGAGCGGTTGGATCGCTACGTGGCGGGCCTGAAATACGAGATACAGTACGAGGTCCGACGAACTCTGCCACGCAGCTTTAACGACGCCGTCCGGGAGCCGAGTCAACGGATGCACTGATTTCGTGGATCGACTCAGCAGCCCACGATCAACGGCGTGGATGCACCAAGCCGAGCCATCGGGCCGTGCTTTGCATGCAACCAGCTGGGCCACCTGAAAAAAGACTGCCCGAGGCTTAAGCAGGGGAAGAAGAACGACGGAGAAGGGTCGGGAAAAGAAGCGAGTCAGTAGCAGACGGGCGCCCTACTGACGAGACCCTGTCGCCCGACAATCACCATCCACACCGGGTCGTGGTACCAATCAGGGCTATCAATCGCAACCGGACGAATAACGTGGGTGAACACGTGGACTACCCTGTGCTGGTGGTGGGGAGGGTTAACGGTTATAAAATAAAAATATTTGTTCACGGTGGGGCGAGTCACAGCCTCGTCAACCTGGCAACGGCCAAAAAAATAGGGGTGAAGCTGAACAGGTGTCTGCCGGAGATTGATGCAAGGTTGGTGGATGGGACGCCGCTGGCAATCAGAGATGAGGCGAGAAAAAATCGGATCAAGTGTGGCGACAGTTTCGGATTCGGCATGAAGATGCTGGCGACGACGCTGGACGGCTGCGATGTGTTGCTAGGACGAGACTGGCTGCAACGATTTAATCCGACGATCGACTAGACGACAAGGGCGTGCGCCGTGCGAGGACATGCAGGGCTGACGACGCTTCTGAAATGGACGGACCCGGAGCCGGTGACGACACGTGTCAACGCCATCAACATGCGGCGGGCGATCAACGGTGGAGCTCAAGCCTATGCAGTGCACTTGTACGTGGTCGCAGCCTCCGAAAAAATTGCCGACATCGACACGCTCTGCGCGGCAGTCCCTGAGGAGCTGGCGAGCATTATTCGGAAGTATCCTGAAATTTTCGCAGATGACCTACCGGATGGCCTGCCCCCCCAGCGCCCGGAAGACCATCGGATCCAGCTGGAACTGTCAGAATGAACGGACTGGAATGATTGAACTAACAGAGAAATCAGTACAAATAGCAAACCCTAGAATTGTGTACCCCATATAGACTAACCCACTGTAGCCTAACAAACCCAACATATATAATGTTTGACACACCCCCATAGGCAAAGTGGGGGAGACCTAGGGGTCACAAGACCAGTCAAGGCAAAGCAGCAGCAAGACCAGTCAAGGCAAAGCAAGGCAACAACAAGCTCAGGGTGGATCTCGAGGATTCCACACAAATTCCGAGCACAAGCTAGTGGTCACAAGACCAGTTCACATGCAGGTTTATAACAGAGCCAGAGATACAGTGATCACAACCTAGCAAGAGTAAACATGCAGATATAGATATATATAGTGATCACAGTACAAGCAAAGTCAAGAGGTAAGCAAGTGAGGTCCAGTAGGCACAAGGCCTAGTAGAGTGCAGAAGCGCTGATGGTCACGAGGCTGAAGCGCCTTGGTGAACACATCAGCAGTGTTGGCCTCAGTGGCCACGTAGCGAATACAAAGCTGACCGCGCTGCTGCAGCTCTCGAGCAAGGAAGTACCGCAGGGCGATGTGCTTCGTTCTGTGCTCCAGTCTATGCTCCTCACACAAGGCAATGGCAGCCTTGTTGTCGACGTACAGTACTGGAGGAGAACGAGGCGGCTCTCCGAGGTCAGTCAGCAGGTAGGTCAGCCAGCGTAGCTCCTGGGCAGCCATGGCTGTAGCGTAGATCTCAGCCTCGCAACTGGAGCCGAGAACAGAAGAAGAGCGTGTAGAGCGCCAAGAAACTGAGCCAGAGCCAAGGCTGAAGGTGTAACCCTGAGACGACCGCTGAGTGGCCTGGTCGTCTGCCCAAGAAGCGTCTGAGTGCCCTGTGAGCACAACTCGGTCTCGCCCTCCAAGCACAAGCCCCATGCCCGACGTACTGCACAAGTAGCGCAACACCCTCTTAGCGGCATCCATGTGCTCCTTCCTGTGACGGCCAGGAGCGACATAGCGTGCAAGGATGCTAAGAGGGTATGCAAGGTCAGGTCGAGTGCAGGTCATCAGGTACATGAGGCAGCCCACAAGCTCTGGATACGGGCCACTCGGCTCTACGGACTCATCCGAAGGCAGAGCTGAGAGCGAGTGACCGGTAGGCAGAGGAGTGGACTGAGGCGAGGAGTACTTGAAGCCAAAGCGCTGGAGAACCTGCTGCACCATGTGTGACTGAGTCAAGGTGATGGTGCGCCGTGCTCTGTCCCGGGTGATCCGCAAGCCAAGATAGCTTGTCAGCTCACCCAGGTCTGTGCACGTGTGTCTCCTCTGCAGCTCCGACTTCACGTAGGCGAGTCCTGCAGTGTCAGCAGTGGCAAAGACCAAGTCGTCGACGTACACGAGGATGTAGAACGGCGGCAGCGAAGTGTCGGTGCGCAGGAACAGCGACGGGTCAGCTGTAGAAGGCGCGAACCCAAGAGCCGCAAGTGTAGTCCTCAGTGTGTCGTGCCACTCACGCGGAGCCTGGCGGAGACCGTAGACCGGCCGCTGAAGCCTCCACTGGGTACCAGGAGGAAACGACCCAGTGAAGCCAGGTGGGCGGCGCAGCCAGATCTCCTCGTGCAGGCTGCCCTGCAAGAAAGCTGTGCTGAAGTCAAGTGAGTGAAGCTCGTAGTCGCGGTGAGCGGCTATGTGCAGCAGCACCCGAAGAGTAGTCATCTTCGGGGTGGGGGAGAAGGTCTGGAAGAAGTCAACTCCCTCTCGCTGACTGAAGCCTCGAGCCACGTAACGCGCCTTGAAGACAGGCGGAGAACCCGGCGGCCGCTTCACCCTGAAAATCCACATGCCACTGACGATGTTCGCCCCAGGAGGGGGAACCTCGTCGACGTAGGTGCGTGTGGACTTCCAGGAAGCCATCTCGGCGTCCATGGCTGTCTGCCACTGAGAGGAGTAGGGACCCGCCATCGCCTCAGCGTAAGTGCGTGGGGTCGGGATGTCTGGTGCATCCGGGTCTCCCTCAGGGGCAACTAGCAAGGACACGAGACGGGGCAAAGCAGCAGCAAGACACTGGAACTCCTCCTGTCTGTCCTCAAGGACGTCCGTGCCAAGAGCACACGCACCCCCGACGGACGGAGGACAGACAGACTCAGACTCAGCAACAAGGCTAGCAGCGTAGTCGAGACGACAGGCAGCAGCAAAGTCAACCAACTCAGCGACCAGAGCAGACGCAGTCGAGGACTCAAAGGTAGGGTCAGTGACAACAGTAGCGAGGAGACGCGTGACAGTAGGGTGCTCAGCACGGTACCGGTCAGACTCAGGGTCCGGAACGTGAGGCAAAGAAGACGCGGGAGGAGACGGTAGAGGGACACGCTGAGGAGCAGTAGAGGGACGCAGAGTCATGTAGTGAGTGCCTGGGACAGGAGGAGGACGCTCACGACGGACACGACTACCAGTGCGAGCAGGACGAACAGGCGACGCAGGACGAGACTCAGGCTCACGACGCTCTGTAAGACCTCCTGTGGGACCAGTGTAAGGAGAGGGAGCAGGGAGAGGCGAGGTAGGCGGTAACTGTGACTGCGACTGGACAGGCAGAGGACACTCTACGGAGGGAGGAGGACAAGGAGGAGGAGCCTGTCCAAGAACCTGCTGAAGGAGCGGTACGAAGTACGGTCGCAGCCGCGCAGCGTCTCCAGAAGCAGAGGAGACTCCAGCGGCCGGGTCAACAGCACCAGCAGCAGCTCCACCAGCCGGGTCCTCAGCACCAGTAGTAGCTCCACCGTCCGGGTCCTCAGCAGCAGCAGCAGCGCCACCGCTCGGGTCCTCAGGTCCAGCAGCAGCTCCACCGTCCGAGTCCTCAGTACCAGCAGCAGCGCCACCGCCCGGGTCCTCAGCTCCAGCAGCAGCTCCAACGTCCGAGTCCTCAGCACCAGCAGCAGCTCCACCAGGCGGGTCCGCAGCACCAGCAGCAGCTCCACCGTCCGGGTCCTCAGCACCAGTAGTAGCTCCAACGCCCGGGTCCTCAGCAGCAGCAGCAGCGCCACCGCTCGGGTCCTCAGCTCCAGCAGCAGCTCCACCGTCCGGGTCCTCAGCACCAGCAGCAGCGCCACCGCCCGGGTCCTCAGCTCCAGCAGCAGCTCCAACGTCCGGGTCCTCAGCACCAGCAGCAGCGCCACCCCCAGGGTCCGCAGCACCAGGAGCACCACTCCGAAGACTGCAGCGGCGTGTGTACCACTCGCGGATCTGCTGAATGGGGGGGAGCTCCTGGGTAGGAGGGGAAGTACCGGGACGAGCTCCAGCAGCACCTCTCTGGAGGCGGCAGTACTCGAGGTACCTCTCCTGCAGCTGCTGGGAGGAGAGGGCTCCTCCAGGTGTAGCACGCGCAGGCTCAGCACCCCCAGACTCAGCACCTCCAGGCTCCGCACCTCCAGGCTCCGCACCTCCTGGCTCAGCACCCCCAGGCTCCGCACCCCCAGACTCAGCACTCCCAGGCTCAGCACCCCCAGACGCAGGACGAGAGTCAACAGCTACCTCGACAGGCTCACCCGGGTCTACCTGGGACACACCTGAGGGAGCGGCACCCTGAGGGGGGAGGGGGTCTGGTACCTCAGCACCTGGAGCGAGGAAGAGAGGCGGGGGGGGGAGCGGGGCAGTGCGGTAGGGGAAGAGGCGGTAGTAGGGGACGGACTCGTCAAAAGTGACGTCCTGAGAGGCCAGGACACGACGCGAGGTGGGGTGGTAGAACTGCCAGCCAGGGGCGTCCGGGACAAAGCCAAGGAAGACGCAGGGGACAGCGCGACGGGAGAGCTTGTCCGCGGACGTGTCGCGGACAAAAGCTCGGGATCCCCAGACCCGAAAACGCGACGCATCGCCAGCCTCTCCCGTCCAACGCAGTGTCGGAGAAGTCTCGGGCAAGGAGACACGGGGCCAGAGGTTGAGCTGATGCGCAGCGTATCGGACTGCAAACGGCCACAGAAAATGGGGGGCAGCCGCATGGCTCAAGGAGGTACGGGCGACCTCCATGACCAGACCAATGCGGCGCTCAGCAACCCCATTCTGCTGTGGAGAGTCCGGAAGCGTGTACGACTGCGCAATGCCCTCCTGCTGACAGAAGGCCTCCAATAGGCCAGAGGAGAACTCCCCACCTCTGTCAGAGTGCAGACGCAGGACAGGGAAGTCGGAGCGGAAACGCTCACGGAGCTGGAGACGAGATCTGCGGATCCAAGGGATCAAGACATCAGGGACGTCACCCTTGGCGCGCAAGGGGAAGACCGTGGTGTAGCGCGAGAAGTCGTCAACAACAATCAGGAAGTACCTCTCCTGACCCTGACCACGGACGCGGGCTGGGCCCCA
Organism: Closterium sp. Yama58-4; assembly: GCA_947470075.1. Classification (NCBI taxonomy): domain Eukaryota; kingdom Viridiplantae; phylum Streptophyta; class Zygnematophyceae; order Desmidiales; family Closteriaceae; genus Closterium; species Closterium sp. Yama58-4. The sequence continues at coordinate 175,023 of CANIUD010000594.1, forward strand.
CACGTCCATGTGGAGCGTCTGCAAGGGAGCAGTCGTCGGGGGAAAGGAGGAGGAGTGAGGAGCGGCGCGCTGCCGTCCCTCGACACAGGGAATACAGGGAGGAGCAGGCGAGACGGGAAGGGGAGGGAGCACCCTGGGAAGACCAGCAACAAGGTCCCGCTTGTGCATGGCCCGAAGGCGCTGCACAGACGGGTGACCAAGGCGGTGGTGCCAAAGGACCGTCTCATGCGCCAGAGAGCGACACGAGCAGGGGGCGGACAGCTGACCTGACGCAGACGCAGACGCAGACGCAGCTACCTGAGGGGACACAGTGGTCAGTGTGTAAAGGTCCGACCCCGGCTCCCGAGTGAAGGTAGCCAGGTGGCGACCCGTCCGAGCACACGTGCAATGTGTCACGCGCTCGTAGGCAGGGGTGAACTGGTGAACACCCCCGTCCTGGAGCGCACTACCTGCCACCAAGTTCGTAGAGAACGAGGGGAGGTAGAGACCTGACAGCGTGCCGGACGGGACCGCCGGACAAGGAAGGACAGTGGAGGAGGTCGCAATGACCGGACCCCCAGAGGGGTCAGCAAGGGAGACAGCAACTGGCCGAGCGAGTGGCTCAAGGACAGTGCGGTCACGAAAGAAGGAGCGAGAAGCACCTGAGTCCAGTGTGAAGGTGTGCAGTGCTGCAGTCGACTCAGTACCAGGGGGCACGGACGCACGAGCACCTAGAGCAGCGGCCTCACCAGGACCTGTGGGAGCAGACGCACTAGCACCTAGAGCGGCAGCCGGACTGGCCTGAATGCCCGGGTCGGGCGGAACACGCAAGTACTGAGCACCCTCTCCACTAATAGACATCGCATACATGGCAGTGAGAATAGCATCAAAGTCTAAAGCCCAAATATCAACACCCCTCTTTTCCAGATCAGCCCAGCGCGGCAGCTCAGTGGCAGCAGGAAACTGAGTGCGCCACGCGTCGTTAAGGCGCGCGAAGCAGCGCTGCGTGGGGTGCAGCCTCCCACACTGCTGGCCGCTGCGGTCACCTGTGCGAATGACGTACGTGCAGGTAACGCTACGCTGCGCATACCACTCACGGGCGGCCTGAAGCGTCGGGGCGGGCTGCTGACTCTGCCCTCCGCCAGTGCCTCCACGACCACCACCCCCACCGCCGCCGCCCCGGCCACCTCCACCCCTGCCGCCGCCACGACCACCTCCGCCTCCGCTGCCGCCTCCACCACCACTCCCACCGCTGCTGTCTCCTCCCCCACTGCCGCCACTAGTCTCCCCAGCCGCGCCTCCACTCCCACCGCCTCCACCCCCACCTCCTCCGCCGCCACCCCCACCCCGGCCGCCCTTGTTCCTGCGGCGCCCGCTCGAAGCAGACGCGGTCCCGACCTTCTCAGCACCAAGAAGGTCGACAGCAGCAGCAGAGGCAACAGAGGGGAGGAGGGGGGAAGGGGAACACCCCTCAAAGAACGGGGTGCGGGGGTCGCCACGAGAGGTGCCTACAGTGACGATGCTCGCCTCAGCTGCAAGCAGTTCCTTCTCGAGGAGGGCAACAGTGAGCTCAGTGGGGGAGCGAGAGAGGAAGTGGTCCCTGACTGCGCGCAGAGAGTCAGGGAGGCGGGTGACGATGTGGTAGAGAGTGATCCAGAGCGGGGGGGGGTTGCTAGTGAGAAACTCGGCAGGCATAGCAGCGCGAAAGCGGGCCTCACTAGTCTTAAGGTGGGTGATGAGGTCTGCGACAGTGTGAAAGGAGGCTAGGTCGGGGAACAGGTAGGGGAGAGTGAGGCGGCCTAGCGTGGCAGAAGCTGGCGAGGAGTAGCGGGCAACTACAGCGGTGTAGAGGTCCTTAGCAGTCTTGCACTGGCCGAAGTGCTCGCGCTCGTCTAGCGGCAGGGAGTTGCGAATAGCAAAGCGAGCGTGCGCATCACGGGTCTGCCACTGGGAACGCAGAGTGCTGTCAGCAGTCGAGTCAGGGGCAGTGGCATGGCCTAGGGCGTGGTCGTACAGTGAGATATCTTCCTTGGCAGTGAGCTGTAGGAACAGGTGCAGGTCATCGAGCCAGGTTTCGAACTTCACTGGACGGCCCTCGGCATCGAAAGCTAGAACTGGCGGACTAGCCATAGTGACAGTAGCAGTAGGAGCAGTAGGAGTAGCAGTAGGATCAACAGGGCTGCTAGAACGGTCGACGCGGCTCGGTCGGGCGGCGCGGCTCGGTTCAGGTAGGGCGGCGCGGCTCGGTTCGGGCTGCGCGGCTGCGCGGAGCCGCTAAGAGGGGCGGGACGGGGTCGCGGGGGCCTCTAAGCGGGGCTCGACGGGGCCGTGGGGCCGCTAAGCGGGGCGCAGCGGGGTCGAGGGGCCGTGTGGTGGCGGGGGGACGGGGCCGCGGGGCCTCTAAGCGGGGCTCGACGGGGCCGTGGGGCCGCTAAGCGGGGCGCAGCGGGGTCGAGGGGCCGTGTGGTGGCGGGCGACGGGGCCGCGGGGCCTCTAGACGGGGCGCGCGCGGGGTCGACGGGGCCGTAAGCGGGGCGCGCGCGTGTTCGACGGGCCGTGTGGTGGCGGACGACGGGGCCGCGGGGCCTCTACACGGGGTGCGCGCGGGGTCGACGGGGCCGTAAGCGGGGCGCGCGTGAGTTCGACGGGGCCGCGGGGCCACTAGGCGAGGCGCGACGGGGCAGCGGGGCCTCTAAGCGGGGCGCGATCGACGGGGCCAGCGGGGCCGGGGAAAAAACAAAGAAAGCGCTCGAGGGCGCTAAGGGGGGAGGCGCTAAAGCGCACTCCGATAGTAGGGCGCACGAGGGCGCTAGTAGGTAGTAGGTAGTAGGTAGTGGTGGGCCCGAAGAGAAGTTAGGTCCTAGCGAAGGACCTGCTCTGAAACCATGTCAGAATGAACGGACTGGAATGATTGAACTAACAGAGAAATCAGTACAAATAGCAAACCCTAGAATTGTGTACCCCATATAGACTAACCCACTGTAGCCTAACAAACCCAACATATATAATGTTTGACAGGAACCCTGCGCGCAACCTACTGTATGGACACAGTGGCGGCTCAGCCAACCAGAGCTCGACGAGCTGCGAAGCCAACTGGATCACCTGCTAGCCAAGGGATTCAAACGCCCGAGCACGTCGCCATTTGCAGCACCAATACTGTTCACGCGGAAGAAGGACGGGGGCCTACGCATGTGCATTGATTATCGGGCGCTGAATCGGGTCGCAATAAAGTCGCGTTACCCGTTCCCGCGAACGGACGATCTGCTGGATCAACTTCGCGGAGCTCGCTACTTCTCGAAGATCGACTTGCGAGGAGGCTACCACCAAATTCGCGTGTTCGCCGACGACTGCCCGAAGACAGCTTTTCGCACACGCTACGGCAGTTACAAATATACAGTGATGTCGTTCGGACTGACCAACGCGCCCTCGACGTTCCAGCTGACGATGAACGGGATCTTCCGGGACATGCTGGACAAAAAAGTCATCGTGTATCTCGACGACATCATAGTGTATAGCAAGACAAAAGACGAACATTTACGGGATTTGGAGGAGGTGTTCCAACGTCTACAGAAGAATCGGCTAATTACGAAGAGGTCTAAGTGTGAGTTCCTAAAGCCGGAGTTGGAATTTTTGGGCCACGTGGTTTCCGGCGAAGGCATTAAAAGCGACCCTCGTAAGGTGGACGCCATCGTTAAGTGGAAGCTGCCGACTAATATCCCCGAACTGCAGAGTTTTTTGGGATTTGTTAACTACGTTCGTCGTTTTGTACCTAATATGGCAGGGATAACCAAGCCGCTGACCGACCTGCTGCACAAGGACACACATTTTCGGCGGGGGGAGAAAGAGCAGTCCGCCTTCGACGCACTCAAAAACATTTTGAGTTCACCCCCGGTCCTCCACCTCGCCGACCCATCTCGACCGTTCGAAGTCATCACGGACGCCAGCGATTTCGCCGTCGGCGCCGTCCTGCTACAGGACTTCGGCAAAGGGCTGCAACCCATCGCCTACGAATCACGCAAGATGCAGCCACCCGAGCGCAACTACCCAGTCCACGACAAGGAGATGCTGGCCATCGTCCACGCATTTCGTACCTGGCGCTGCTACCTCACGGGAGCCGACGTGACGATCCGAACCGACCACAAATCGCTACAGTACATGCGCACGCAACCGACACTCAACCCGCGACAAATTAGGTGGTTGGACTACCTCGAGTCCAATTTCCGGTACACCATCACGTACAAGAAAGGCGCCAACAACACCCGCTGACGCCCTCACCCGACCATCCATGCAGACCGCGGCGGTACTAATCGCCCACACCAACCTGATGTTAACCGGACTATTCACGCACGGCTACAAGATCGACAGGTTTTTCAAGAACCGGCACCAACAGGCTACCACGCAACACGGCAACTATCACCTTAAAGCCGGTACGAACCGGATTTGGGTGCCCGCCTACCAGCCTTTAAGGGAGTTGCTGACGCAGGAGGTACACAACTCCAACCTTTCCGGGCATTTCGGCATCGACAATACACTGAAGCTGCTGCAGCGGAATTACTATTGGCCGAACATGCTAACCGACGTGCAGCGCTACGTGACAACTTGCCCGACCTGCCAAGCGATGAAGTCGTTGCGACAAAGGCCAGCCGGACTGCTGCAACCCCTCGAGCCACCCGAACGACCGTGGCAACAGGTGACGATGGATTTCGTCACGGGGCTACCAGCTGGCGCGAGTGGCAACGACTCGGTTATGGTCGTCGTCGACCGACTAACGAAGATGGCGCATTTCGCACCATGCCGCACGACGATCACAGCCGAAGACACGGCAAAACTCTTCATCTCAACCGTCGTACGCCTACACGGATTACCTTCGGCGATCATCAGCGATCGAGACATGGGCACTGTCAGAATAACTGAGAAGGAATGAATGAACTAGAACAGAGTTTGGTACAAGTAGGAAACCCTAACTTTGTGTACCCCCTAAGGTGTAACCCACTACAGCCTAGACAATATAAACATGCAATGTTTGACACACCCCCATAGGCGCAGTGGGAGACAACCACAGGGTCACAAGACCAGTCAAAGCAAAGCAAAGCAAGCTCAGGGTGGATCTCAAGGATTCCACACAAATTCCGAGCACAAGCAAGCGGTCACAAGACCAGTTCACATGCAGGTTTATAACAAAGCAAGAGATACAGTGATCACAACCTAGCAAAAGTAAACAAGTAGGGATATATATATAGTGATCACAGTACAAGCAAGGTCAAGAGGTAAGCAAGTGAGGCCCAGTAGGTACAAGGCCTAACAGAGTGCAAAAGCGCTGATGGTCACAAGGCTGAAGCGCCTTGGTGAACACATCAGCAGTGTTGGCCTCCGTGGCCACGTAACGCAGACAAAGCTGACCACGCTGCTGCAGCTCTCGAGCAAGGAAGTACCGCAGAGCGATGTGCTTCGTTCTGTGCTCCAGTCTATGCTCCTCACACAAGGCAATGGCAGCCTTGTTGTCGACGTACAGCACTGGAGGAGAACGAGGCCGCTCTCCGAGGTCGGTCAGCAGGTAGGTCAGCCAGCGTAGCTCCTGAGCAGCCATGGCTGTGGCGTAGATCTCAGCCTCACAACTGGAGCTGAGAACAGAAGAAGAGCGAGTAGAACGCCAAGAAACTGAGCCAGAGCCAAGGCTGAAGGTGTAACCCTGGGACGACCGCTGAGTAGCCTGGTCGTCTGCCCAAGAAGCGTCTGAGTGCCCTGTGAGAACAACCCGGTCTCGCCCTCCAAGCACAAGCCCCATGCCCGACGTACTGCACAAGTAGCGCAACACCCTCTTAGCAGCATCCATGTGCTCCTTCCGGTGACGGCCAGGAGCGACATAGCGTGCTAGGATGCTAAGAGGGTATGCAAGGTCAGGTCGAGTGCAGGTCATCAGGTACATGAGGCAGCCCACAAGCTCTGGATACGGGCCACTCGGCTCTACGGACTCATCCGAAGGCAGAGCTGAGAGCGAGTGACCGGTAGGCAGAGGAGTGGACTGAGGCGAGGAGTACGTGAAGCGGAAGCACTGGAGAACCTGCTGCACCATGTGTGACTGAGTCAGGGTGATGGTGCGCCGTGCTCTGTCCCGGGTGATCCGCAAGCCAAGATAGCTCGTCAGCTCACCCAGGTCTGTGCACGTGTGTCTCCTCTGCAGCTCCGACTTCACGTGGGCGAGTGCCGCGGTGTCAGCAGTGGCAAAGACCAAGTCGTCGACGTACACGAGGATGTAGAACGGCGGCAGCGAGGTGTCGGTGCGTAGAAACAGCGACGGGTCAGCAGTAGAGGGAGCGAACCCAAGAGCCGCAAGTGTCGTCCTCAGTGTGTCGTGCCACTCACGTGGTGCCTGGCGGAGACCGTAGACCGGCCGCTGAAGCCTCCACTGGGTGCCAGGAGGAACTGACCCAGTGAAGCCAGGGGGGCGGCGCAGCCAGATCTCCTCGTGCAGGCTGCCCTGCAAGAAAGCTGTGCTGAAGTCAAGAGAGTGAAGCTCGTAGTCGCGGTGAGCGGCTATGTGCAGCAGCACCCGAAGAGTAGTCATCTTCGAGGTGGGGGAGAAGGTCTGAAAGAAGTCTACTCCCTCTCGCTGACTGAAGCCTCGAGCCACGTAGCGCGCCTTGAAGACAGGCGGAGAACCCGGCGGCCGCTTCACCCTGAAAATCCACATGCCACTGACGATGTTCGCCCCAGGAGGGGGAACCTCGTCTACGTAGGTGCCTGTGGACTTCCAGGAAGCCATCTCTGCGTCCACGGCTGTCTGCCACTGAGAGGAGTAGGGACCCGCCATCGCCTCAGCGTAAGAGCGTGGGGTCGGGATGTCTGGTGCATCCGAGTCTCCCTCAGGGGCAACTAGCAAGGACACGAGACGGGGCAAAGCAGCAGCAAGGCAGTGGAACTCCTCCTGTCTGTCCTCAAGGACGTCCGTGCCGAGGGCACACTCACCCCCGACGGACGGAGGACAGGCAGACGCAGACTCAGACTCAGCGACAAGGCTAGCAGCGTAGTCTAGGCGACAGCGAGCAGCAAAGTCAACCAACTCAGCGACCAGAGCAGACGCAGCAGAGGACTCAAAGGTCGGGTCAGTGACAACTGTAGCGAGGAGACGCGTAACAGTGGGACTGGCAGCACGACGGGAGTCAGACTCCGGGTCAGGAAGAGTAGGAAGAGAGGACGCAGGAGGAGACGGCAGCGGGACACGCTGCGGAGCAGTGGAGGGACGCAGAGTCATGTAGTGAGTGCCAGGGACAGGAGGAGGACGCTCACGTGGGACACGACGACCAGTGCGAGCAGTACGAACAGGCGACGCAGGACGAGACTCAGGCTTACGACGCTCTGTAAGACCTCCTGTGGGACCAGCGTAAGGGGAGGGAGCAGGGAGAGGCGAGGCAGGCGGTAACTGTGACTGCGGCTGGACAGGCAGAGGACACTCGACGGAGGGAGGAGGACTAGGAGGAGGAGCCTGACCAAGAACCTGCTGAAGGAGCGGTACGAAGTACGGTCGCGGCCGCGCAGCGTCTCCAGAAGCAGCAGGGACACCAGTGGCAGCCCCAACGCCCGAGTCCTCAGCACCAGCAGCAGCTCCAACGCCCGGGTCCTCAGCACCAGTAGGAGCTCCAACGCCCGAGTCCTCAGCACCAGCAGCAGCTCCACCGGTCGGGTCCTCAGCACGTCCAGACTCAGTACCTCCAGGCTCCGCACCTCCAGGCTCCGCACCTCCAGGCTCCGCACCTCCAGGCTCAGCACCCCCAGGCTCCGCACCTCCAGGCTCAGCACCCCCAGGCTCCGCACCCTCAGACGCAGCACTCCCAGGCTCAGCACCCCCAGACGCAGGACGCGAGTCAACAGCTACCTCGACAGGCTCACCCGGGTCTACCTGGGACACACCTGAGGGAGCGGCACCCTGAGGGGGGAGGGGGTCTGGTACCTCAGCACCTGGAGCGAGGAAGAGAGGCGGGGGGGGGAGTGGGGCAGTGCGGTAGGGGAAGAGGCGGTAGAAGGGGACGGACTCGTCAAAAGTGACGTCCTGAGAGGCCAGAACCCGGCGCGAGGTGACGTGGTAAAACTGCCATCCAGGCGCGTCAGGAACAAAGCCAAGAAAGACACAGGGAACAGCGCGACGCGAGAGCTTGTCCGCGGACGTGTCGCGGACAAAAGCTCGAGATCCCCAGACCCGGAAACGCGACGCATCGCCAACCTCTCCCGTCCACCGAAGAGTCGGGGAAGTCTCCGGCAAGGAGACACGGGGCCAGAGGTTGAGTTGATGCGCGGCGTACCGGACCGCAAACGGCCACAGAAAGTGGGGAGCAGCCGCATGGGTCAGGGAGGTACGAGCGACCTCCATGACCAAGCCAATGCGGCGCTCAGCGACCCCATTCTGCTGTGGAGAGGCCGGAAGCGTGAACGACTGCTCAATGCCGTGCTCAGCACAGTAGGCTGCCAAGAGGTCGGAGGCGAACTCACCACCTCTGTCAGAGTGCAAGCGCAGGACAGGAAAGTCCGAGTGAAAGCGCTTGCCTAGCTGGAGACGGGCTCGGCTGATCCAGGGGATCAAAACACCAGGGACGTCACCCTTGGAGCGCAAGGGGAAGACCGTGGTGTAGCGCGAGTAGTCGTCAACAACTATCAGGAAGTACCTCTCCTGACCCTGACCACGGACGCGGGCTGGGCCCCACACGTCCATGTGGAGCGTCTGCAAGGGAGCAGTCGTCGGGGGAAAGGAGGAGGAGTGAGGAGCGGCGCGCTGCCGCCCCTCGACACAGGGAATGCAGTCAGGAGCAGGGGAGTCGGGAAGGGGAGGGAGCACCCTGGGAAGACCAGCAACAAGGTCCCGTTTGTGCATGGCCCGAAGGCGCTGCACAGACGGGTGACCAAGGCGGTGGTGCCAGAGGACAGTCTCATGCGCCAGAGAGCGACATGAGCAGGGGGCGGACAGCTGACCTGACGCAGACGCAGACGCAGACGCAGCTACCTGAGGGGACTCAGTGGTCAATGTGTACAGGTCCGACCCCGGCTCCCGAGTGAAAGTAGCCAGGTGGCGGCCCGTCCGAGCACACGTGCAATGTGTCACACGCTCGTAGGCAGGGGTGAACTGGTGAACACCCCCGTCCTGCAGAGCACAGCCCGCCACCAAGTTCGTAGAGAACGAGGGGAGGTAGAGACCTGAGAGCGTGCCGGACGGAACCGCTGGACACGGAAGTGTAGTGGAGGAGGTCGCAATGACCGGACCCCCAGAGGGGTCAGCAAGAGAGACAGCAACCGGCCGAGCTAGTGGCTCAAGGACAGTGCGGTCACGAAAGAAAGAGCGAGAAGCACCTGAGTCCAGTGTGAAGGTGTGCAGTGCAGCAGTCGACTCAGTACCAGGGGGCACAGACGCACTAGCACCTAGGGCAGCTGCTGCAGCAGGACCTGTGGGAGCAGACACACTAGCACCTAGAGCAGCAGCTGGGCTGGCCTGAATGCCCGGGTCGGGCGGAACACGCAAGTACTGAGCACCCTCTCCACTAATAGACATTGCATACATGGCAGTGAGAATAGCATCAAAGTCTAGAGCCCAGATATCAACACCCCTCTTTTCCAGATCAGCCCAGCGCGGCAGCTCAGTGGCGTCAGGAAACTGGGTGCGCCACGCGTCGTTGAGGCGCGCGAAGCAGCGCTGCGTCTGGTGCGGCCTCCCACACGTCTGGCCAGTGCGGTCGCCTGTGCGAATAACATACGTGCAGGTAAAACCGCGCTGCGCATACCACTCACGGGCGGCCTGAAGCGTCGGGGAAGGCTGCTGACTCTGGCCTCCGCCCGTGCCTCCACGACCACCACCTCCTCCGCCTCCGCCCCGGCCACCTCCACCCCTGCCGCTGCCACGACCACCTCCGCCTCCGCCGCCGCCTCCGCCCCTGCCACCACTCCCACCGTTGCTGTCACCTCCCCCACTACCGCCACTAGCCTCCCCAGTCGCGCCTCCACCGCCACCACCTCCACCCCCGCCTCCTCCGCCGCCACCCCCACCCCTGCCCCCCTTGCTCCTGCGGCGCCCGCCCGAAGCAGACGCAGTCCCGACCTTCTCAGCACCAAGGAGGTCGACAGCAGCAGCAGAGGCGATAGAGGGGAGGAGGGGGGAAGGGGAACACCCCTCAAAGAAGGGGCCGCGAGGGTCGCCACGAGAGGTGCCTACAGCGACGATACTGGCCTCAGCTGCAAGCAGTTCCTTCTCGAGGAGGGCTACGGTGAGCTCGGTGGGGGAGCGAGAGAGGAAGTGGTCCCTGACTGCGCGGAGAGAGTCAGGGAGGCGCGTGACGATGTGGTAGAGAGTGATCCAGAGCGGGGGGGGGTTGCTAGCGAGGAACTCGTCAGGCATGGCAGCGCGAAAGCGGGCCTCACTAGTCTTAAGGTGGGTGATGAGGTCTGCGACAGTGTGAAAGGAGGCCAGGTCGGGGAACAGGTAGGGGAGAGTGAGGCGGCCTAGCGTGGCAGAAGCGGGTGAGGAGTAGCGGGCAACGACAGCGGTGTACAGTTCCTTAGCAGTCTTGCACTGGCCGAAGTGCTCGCGCTCATCTAGCGGCAGGGAGTTGCGTATGGCGAAGCGAGCGTGCGCGTCACGGGTCTGCCACTGTGAGCGCTCAGTGGGGGTAGCAGTAGTAAGAGGGGCAGTAGCGTGGCCGAGAGCATGGTCGTACAGAGAAATATCCTCCTTGGCCGTGAGCTGTAGGAACAGGTGTAGGTCATCGAGCCAGGTGTCGAACTTCACCGGACGGCCCTCGGCGTCGAAAGCTAGAACGGGAGGGCTAGCCATAGCGATAGTAGCAGTAGCAGCAGTAGTAAACAAAGTAGAGCCGCAGTAGCTGTAAAGACGCACTAGCAGGAGTCGCAGGGGCGCACGGGATGCGGTGGTAGGCCGGCAGTAGCGGCGTGCGGTGGCGGCTGCAGGTGCGGACAGTCAGTAGCGGCGGGCCGGCAGCGAGCGCGTGCGGTGGCGGCTGCGGGTGCGTACGGGCGGCAGCGGCGGGCCGGCAGGCGAGGGCGTGCGGCGGCAGCTGCGGGTGCTCACGGGCGGCAGCGGCGGGCCGGTAGCGGGTGCGTGCGGCGGCGGCTGCGGGTGCGTACGGGCGGCAGCGGCGGGCCGGCAGCGGGTGCGTGCGGCGGCGGCTGCGGGTGCGCACTAGCGGCAGCAGCGGGCCGGCAGCAGGCTGCTTGCGGGCCGCGCAAGCAGCGCGCGGGCCGGCAGCGGGTAGCGGGCGGTTCGCGGGCGGCGTGCAGGCCGCGCGGGCGGTTCGCGGGCGGTTCGCGGGCGGCGCGCAGGCCGCGCGGGCGGTTCGCGGGCGGTTCGCGGGCGGTTCGCGGGCGGTTCGCGGGCGGTTCGCGGGCGGTTCGCGGGCGGCGCGCAGGCCGCGCGGGCGGTTCGCGGGCGGTTCGCGGGCGGTTCGCGGGCGGTGCGCGGGCGGTTCGCTAGAGGGCCAACGGGGCCGGTAGGTGCGATCGCAATCGACGGGGCCAGCGGGGCCGGGAAAAAAAAGGTAGCGCTCGCGAGGGCGCTACGGGGTAGACGCTAAGAACGCGCTCCGGTAAGTAGGTAGGTAGGTAGGTATCGTACGGTGGGCCCTGAGAACAGTCCTAGCGAAGGACCTGCTCTGAAACCATGTCAGAATAACTGAGCAGGAATGAATGAACTAGAACAGAGTTTGGTACAAGTAGGAAACCCTAACTTTGTGTACCCCCTAAGGTGTAACCCACTACAGCCTAGACAATATAAACATGCAATGTTTGACAGGCACAGTACGGCACCCGCCTGCAGTTTTCGTCGTCATACCACCCGCAAACCGGCAGACAGACAGAACAGACAAATCAAACAATGGAGCAGCTGATTCGCACCAACTGCCCGGACCTTCGCAAGTGGGAGGACTCGCTGCCGATGCTGGAATCCGCGTATAACAACGCCCCCTCGGCTACGACTATACAATCGCCCTTCTACCTGAATTACGGGATAGACCCCGTGGTACCCTCTTCAACGACTGTGGACAACCCGGTACCACGATCGCAGCAGTTTGTCACGGAACTACAGACAGTCCGCAAAAAAGCAGCCGATTTTATCCGTAAAGCTAATACTACGGCCAGCCGACAGGCGGACAAGCACCGACGGCATTTACCCTTTCGTACTGGGCAAGTCGTCCTCTTGGACACAAAAACCTTCGACTTCCGCAGCCAGCGAAATTACGGCCACGATACGTTGGACCATTTTGAATCGTTCAGATGGTGACACCTGTCACCGCGAAGCTGTTGCTACCCGACGACAGGAGGATCCATGACGCGTTCCACGTCAGCCTGCTGCGCCACTACGATCAACCGCAATCGCCAGCTGTCGCTCGGCCAACCATCGCGCCGACCACACGCCCCGTGGCTGAACCCACGCTCGAGCCTTGGAAGATTTTGAACCATCGCGTGGAGGTGACGGCCGCCGGCCGCATGGTCACGTTCCTGCTTCGCTGGAAAGAGCGCACGAGCGAGGACGACACGTACATCGTGGCTGACTCGCTACAGGGACATCCGGTTGTGGATGCTTACCTGGCCCGCCGAGGTGTCTCGGATATTCACCACCTTTCTTAAGGGGGGGGGGGGGTGGGGGTAGTGTAAGGAATTTTCTCGGATTCCTTACTGGGTCTTATTGTATGCGTACAACCCCGATTTTCGGAAAACCAGGCTCGGTCCGCCGACCTCGCCTTCCGAACCACCATCGCGTCGCCTTCGAGTTTTCCAACCCCGAACCTGCACCCAACCATCTCGCGACCCCGCGACCTCGGCCTAGCTAGGACTTGCTATATTAGTTCTAGGCCTCGCTGCGTTATTGAATTCTGCGCACTCTTCTCTTTCACAACTCCTAACATTGCTTCTTTCAGTTGTTACACTGCTCTCTCTCGGTTATCGCGTATGGCTCGCTAATGGCAAGTATTTCCTGTCGCTCCCTCAAGGCCTTCCACAACAAGCGGCTGACACCTTGCACGACAGCAGCACCTCCGCGCACGACCAGCCACATGATGCGGTGCGGTGCATACGCTAGTAGGGGGGCACATAGCTACAGCGACCACAACACTCGGAGCCAAAAGCAATTCAGCCCGTCTGCGAATGAAGCGGCGAAGGCGAGACTCCAACGAGGAAGGAGAAGCTGCAGTGCCACGAGTGACGCTCCGCGATTGCGCATCGCACGAATCACCTTGCTTTGCTGAAGGCGCTCAGCCGCGTCGAAATCAGCTCGTCAACGTCAGTGACGCGTCAGCAAACGAGCACGGCGCGTCAGCAAACGAGCACGGCGCGCCAACATGCGAGCGCGACGCGTCACCGTGCGACCACGAGGCGTGGCGACCACAAGCGGCACGCAATCAGGCCGTCCGCCGTCGCTCGCCGTGCTGCCACTCCCCCGCGCGCTCGCCCAAGACCCGCCGGGCCCAGCAGGCCCAGCTGCAGGCGGGGCAGCGAGGTCGCGACGACAACTGCGCTGGCGCAGCGGCAGCACGCACGGACATCGCGGCGGGTGGCGAGAAGCCCATGGGCAGCAGCGGCGACTGCGGTCGCGACGCGGAGGCCGCGCGGCAGGCGGACGGGCAGGCGACGCACCCTGATGCAGCACGTCGCGGCGCGTGCGCGTGTCGCTTCTGCAGCTGGCGGTTCGACTCGGACGACGAGTCGGACTGCGAGCGCCCCTGCTCCGCGCAGGACTCGCCGCGCTTCCGCCCACAACCCGTGCAGTGCGGGTGGCAGGAGGCTGCGGAAACAGGCGTGCGGGGAGCGGCGCTGGGGGGAGCAGAGCTGGGGAGAATGGCGCTGGGGGGGAAGAAGTGTGAGAGTGGCGGAGGGAGGGTGGAGGGCGAAGGGGCAGGTGGGGGATGTGGGGACGAAGAGGGACTATGGATGGGTGGAAGGGGAATTTACCCCGCGGGCCGATTCGTGGGGAGCGATGGGGAGTGTGTGGTGCTGGCAGGTTGGGATGGGTGCTGCGTGTTGCTGGACTCGAGCACTCTGCAGGTAATGGGCGGACGGGTGGTGACAAGGCGGGTTGGCAGGGGGTGGGGGAGGTAGTGGAGGTGGAGTGGCAATGCAGTACAGTGCAATGCACGTGAGGCACTACCACCACCACACCACCACCACGTTGATTCTTGGAACACCCCTCTCTCTTCCCCCTCTCTCTCCCTCTCTCTCATCTGTCCCCTCTCCTCTCACTCTCTGTCCTCTCTCTCATGCCCCACCACACCACAACCCGCGTCACCACCATCAGCAGCGAGCATCGTTCCGGCCACCACCAGGGGTGCAGCTGGGAGAGCCGGCAGCGTGTCACGTGGTGGCGGTGCCGTCCCACGATGGGCTCACAGCGCGCCTACTGCTCGCCACGTCGCGCTTGCACGCCGCCTTCTGCTGCTGGGACCTCCTCTCCTCCCGCCTCGTCTCCTGCTTCCCCCCTCCCAACCCCACTGCCTCGCCCTCGCCCTCACTTGCGCCCTCCCCTGCGCCCTCGCCTGCGCTCTCACCTGTGCGCTCACCGGAGTCCTCGCCCGCGAATAGTCACGTTCCCAGTGGCACACGCACTCGCACGGGTGCCGCTGCTGCACTGGGCGATGGTGCTGCTGCCGCCCCTGCCACTTCCATCCACATGCGTGGTGAACCCTCGGCACCATTCCCACCAGCAGCAGCATCACCACCAGCACCCACTGCTACAGCGGCAAACTGCCCTCCACTGTCCTCTCCCTGCCCCTCCTCCCACCCCTCGCCTGTATGCCACATGCCATTCGCCTGCTGCCCCTCGTCCTCCCCCCGTCAGCCACCGCCGCACCACTCGACCTGCCGCAGCCACTCGCCACCCCATGCCACTTCACCACTGCCCCACGCACCCCTCCCCACTGTCCCCCCCGTCCTTCCTGCCTCCCCTGCCCCCGCCGCTTCCCCTACTGCTGCTGCGCCTAAGCCAGCAGGCGCACAAGAAACGGCCACAGGAACCGCAACAGCACAAGGGGAAGTGCGCGCACCGCAAGCAAGGCCCTCGGCCATGCCGTCACCACCCTCCCCTGCCCCGTTTCACCATGGCAGCGCGCTAGCAGCGTTGCCTCATACAGATGTAGCAGGACATGGGTGTGGCAGGCTGGCGTCAGGCCATGGCGCACTGCAGGTGGCAGGCTGCAGGTTCAGAGGCAGTGCAGTGGAGCAGGCCAGCACGGAGTGTGCAAGTGCAGGCGAGCATGCGGAGAGGAGGTGCGTAGCAGAGGAGCGCAGTCTTGAGTTGCACTCAAGAGCGGCACACCAGTGCTGCCCACTGCAACCTGCACCCATCCACGGGCGCCTCACACAACAGCACACCGCTGCTGCACCCAGTGGCAAAGTGCCGCTCACTCCACCCGCCTTTGAGACCCCCTCCCTCACTCCGCCAACCCCCCAACCCGCCTCCCTCCCCGCCCCATCTCCGCACCCGTCCCCACTCCCCTCCCCGCCCAACCCACCCACCCACCCCCCGCCGCCCGCGCCGCCATCCTGGAAGCACCTCGCGCCGCCCGAGTGGCACGCCGCGCCATGCGGGGCGGCGCTCGCGATGGTGCAGGCGGGCGGCAGCGACGTGCGCATCTGGGACGTGCGGGACGGGGGGGTGGCGGTGAGCATGCAGACGGAGGGTGCGGTGGAGCGCATGGCGTGCTGTGCGCCGCTGCTCTGGCTGGACGAGGAGCGCCTCGTCGTGGTGGAGGAGGGCGGCAGCGTGGGGCTGTGGCACGTGGCGGGCGGCGAGGCAGTGCTGTTCCACCACGTGCAGCTGCTGGACCCGTGGGGCGAGGCTGAGCGCGTCTGTGCCGTTGCTGTCATGCCGGGGCGGCGCTGCAACAAACGCCTCTTCCCCTCGCTGTCAGTGCTTCCCCTCACTGCTGCATCCATCGCTGCTGCTCCACATCCCGTTCTCGTTTTTCTCATTGCCTTCCCTCCCTGCTGCCATGCTCTCCTATCAGCTTGCCTGTCTCACGGTGTGACTGTGACATGGCTGCACGGCATGGCAGGAGGGGCGAGGGGGTGACGTGTGCCGTGGCATCGGAGAGTGCGGTGTATCTGGCGGACTGGAGCACGCCGGCTGTCATCCTCCACCGCATCCCCTCCTCCCACGCCCGCCCCCCAGGTCACCCCCTCTCCTGCCCTCGCCTTGCCTCGCATGCTGCATGTGCATGTATCTTGCACGTGTACGTGTGCTGCACATGCAAGAATCTTGCACATCGATGGATGCGGCACATGCATTGGCTGCAGCATCTTGAGCCGTCTGCTCGCCCCGTGCCATCAAGAACCTGCCATTCTCCACCCCCGCCCCCTGCTCATCCCCGCCCACCACTCATCCCCGCCCACCACTCATCCCCGCCCCCTGCTCATCCCCGCCCACCACTCATCCCCGCCCACCACTCATCCCCGCCCACCACTCATCCCCGCCCACCACTCATCCCCGCCCACCACTCATCCCCGCCCACCACTCATCCCCGCCCACCACTCATCCCCGCCCACCACTCATCCCCGCCCACCACTCATCCCCGCCCACCACTCATCCCCGCCCACCACTCATCCCCGCCCACCACTCATCCCCGCCCACCACTCATCCCCGCCCACCACTCATCGCCATCTGCTCACCTGTCCACCCCCCCCCACCGTGCACTGTGCCAGACGCCATGTGTTTCGCCGGCACGTCTCTCTTTGTGGCGCTGCCCTCGCTGCCACATGAAGACTTTGCCGCCGTGCAGGTGAGTGCACGTGGGTGAGAAGATGAGAGCATGTGGGCCAACTCCTTCGTCCACTGCAAGTAGCATTTCATCTCTCTGCCTCCCCTCCATCGCCCCCTCCTACTCTCTCAGCTCAGGTCCCGACCCTCCCCCCCACCCCCTGCCCTCACCCCGCAGCGCATAGAGTGCAGCACGGGGCGGGAGGTTGAGCGCTACCACCTGGACTCGCACGTGCCGCGCGCCAGCAGAGGGCCGCTGCTCGCCGTGCGCGTGCACGCCGGGCGGCTGTTTGCGCTGCATGCGGGCGGCGTGCACGTGTTTCGCCTGCACCGGGCGGCGCAGAAGGGTGGAGGAGCGGGGGCAGGCAGGGGTGCAGGCGGGGATGTGGGGTATGAGGTGCGGGAGCGGGGTTACCTGCAGCAAAGGGCAGGGCAGGGGAGGAGAGGTAGAGACAGGTGTGGGAGTGCATTGGCAGGAGTGGCAGGAGCGGACACGCAAGCCCCTGTGCAGAGAGCGGTTGAGTGCGGTGCGGCGGTGACGGGGAGAGAGAGCGGAGGGGCGGAGCAAGAAGCAGGTGTGGTGCTTCGTCCCCAGGCATGGCACAGCAGTGCTGCTGAGGGGTCTGAGGGCACACCCGGCAGTGAGGGGGGGCAGGGACAAGAGAGCGGTTGTGGAAGAGAGGAGGGGTATGAAACAGAGGAGGGTGTGGATGGGCGGGAGGGTGAAGGGGGGCAGGACAGCATTGCGAGGGCCATGGAGTGCGGTGGTGGTGGTGGTGGTGGAGTGGGCAGTGCGAGGTGCGAGGGGGAGACAGTGGAGGAGCGGAGGCTGGTGGGGGTGGTGGGCAGGCGGGTGAATGGGCTGCTGCACCCAGCCATGGATGTGGTCGGGGATAGGCTGCTGATCGTCTCTGCTAACCATCCGCCATGTCTCTATTCTTGTCCCTGATTGTTTTATGTATTTATTGTTTCCAGTCAATCACCAACACACACCCAAGATTTCAAACAGACCAAGGGAATATTGGGCTGTAAAGAATGTTTGGGTATCAACAGAACAGAAACACAGGTACGGTACGGTATTGCCTTGAAAACATCTGCCTACAGGCCCACAGACAAAGCCTAGTAGCATCTGTACGGTACCAGCAACTCCATGACGTGTGCAGAGAGCGGAGCATGACAAGTGGTGCACAAGATGTTCAACCAAGGCCTCTGACATCAACATTTGCAACAAGGGTGGGGTGGGGAGGGGAGCAATACTCTTTTGGCTGAAGTACCGATATACCGGTACAGTAAAAACTGGCAGCCCTTTGACTTTCAAGTGGACTTACCGTATGGCCCCGAATATAGGCGCCGTCCTATTAAAGGCGCCGGCGCTTATATCTGGAGCATGGCGCTTATGGCCGCTCCTCAATTATAGGCGCCCCCCCTAGAAAACCTTTACCGTACTAATTATAAGCGCAAGTGTAATATTAATTTAAATCCTTGCTTAAAACGGTAACGAAATTCATTTTTGCAGCGAGTCAGACTTCAATTTCGCTTCATTTGACTCGCGAAAGACCTGACTGGCTGCGCGTCCAGTCAGGATGTGCTGGCATGACGTGTCTTTGCCTGTGTGCGCACCCAGAATATCACTTGCGCGAGATTCTGCTTTGTGACGCTAAAACATTTCGACTCGGTTGAAATGGCAAGAAGAAATGAACAATTTGGTGCTCTAAATATATAATTTCGTATTTGTCATTATATAAGCGCCGGCGCTTATGGCCGTTAATTACAAGCGCCCCCCCTAAAAAAAATGAACTTATTATAAGCGCATATGCGCCTATATCCGGGGCCATACGGTATGTTAGAGCTTTCGTATACATTTGAAAGTACTGTTTGTGGTGGAACAGTAGCCACCAAGATTTCGCCCCAACGAAAAGAAAGGGGCTTGGCGAGAGGGGTTGCGAAAATTTTGAGGATTGAGGGGTGGGAACACGAGAAACTCTCTCGTCACCCAACCCTTGAGCGACACACACAATCACAAGTGAAAGCAATTAATTACTACGAAAGGCCTTGATAGAACTAGCAGCGCAACTACTCACCCTGACCTAATCGCCCGTGGTAAGGGGACACGGGGCTATACAAAAGCCTTTAGCTGCAGGGGCGGTTTGCATTCGGATGGGCCGCCGCGTAGCATTCGTCGAGCGATGCCATGCGGCACACGACGAGCGCCTCGACGAGTTGCATTATGCTGGCTCGGCGCGATGCAAT
Source organism: Closterium sp. Yama58-4 (assembly GCA_947470075.1). Lineage (NCBI taxonomy): Eukaryota > Viridiplantae > Streptophyta > Zygnematophyceae > Desmidiales > Closteriaceae > Closterium > Closterium sp. Yama58-4. Next base: position 193,990 of record CANIUD010000594.1, read on the forward strand.
CGTCGAACCAGCGATAAATTATTCAGTGAGCCGTCGCGTTCCACCCTGCGGGCTTCTCGCCTAGCGCCATCATGCATCGCGAAACCCGCTGATGGCGAAACCCGCTGATGGCGAAACCCGCTGATGGTGAAACCCGCTGATCGCGAAACCCGCTGATCGCGAAACCCGCTGATCGTGAAACCCGCTGATTGCGATACCCGCTCCTCGCCAAACACGGTACTCACGAAATCCGTTTAGCGCGTCCCCCGCTTCTCGCCTCACCCGCCGCATGCCTCACCTGCGAATCGGCACAGAACTCGCCTCACGCGCTGCTCGGCTCATAACCCATTTCGTCATTTCCCCCCCTTCCGCCTCTCATTTCCCGGAGCTCCTCCCTCTCGTTTCCCCCCTTTCTCCCTCTCGTCCCCCCCCCCCTTCCGCCTCTCATTTTCCCCCCTTCCGCCTCTCGTTTCCCCCGCTTCTCCATCTCATTTCCCCCCCTCCTCCCTCTCGTTTCCCCCCCTCCTCCCTCTCGTTCTCCCCCCTTCCGCCTCTCCTTTCCCCCCCTTCCGCCTCTCGTTTCCCCCCCTTCTCCCTCTCGTTCTCCCCCCTTCCGCCTCTCTTTTCCCCCCTTCCGCCTCTCGTTTCCCCCCCTTCTCCCTCTCATTTCCCCCCTCCTTCCTCTCGTTTCCCCCCCTTCCCCCTCTCGTTTCCCCTCCTTCTCTTCTCATTTCCCCAACTTCTCCCTCCCATTTTCCCCCTTCTCCCTCTCATTTCCCCCCCTCCTCCCTCTCGTTTCCCCCCCTCCTCCCTCTCGTTCTCCCCCCTTCCGTCTCTCCTTTCCCCCCCTTCCGCCTCTCATTTCCCCCCCTCCTCCCTCTCGTTTCCCCCCCTTCTCCCTCTCGTTCTCCCCCCTTCCGTCTCTCCTTTCCCCCCCTTCCGCCTCTCGTTTTCCCCCCTTCTCCCTCTCATTTCCCCCCCTCCTTCCTCTCGTTTCCCCCCCTTTCCCCCTCTCGTTTCCCCCTCTCATTTCCCCCCCTGCTCCCTCTCATTTCCCCCCGTGCTCACCCTCACTTCCCCCCCTGCTCACCCTCACTTCCCCCCTTTCTCCCTCTTCATTTTCCCCTCTCCTTCCCCTCATTTCGCCCTCCTTCCCCTCATTCAATCTTTCCTTACCCTCATCTCCCCCTCTCGTTCCTCGCATTTCCCCTACTCCGTCCCCTCGTTTCCCCCTCCCCCCTCATTTCATCCTCTCGTTCCACAAAATCCCCACCTCTCGTTTCCCACATTTCCCCTTATCCGTCCTCTCCTCTCCCTCTCTCCTTCCCCTCCTTTACCCCTCCCTCCCCTTATTTTCCCCTCTTCCTCCCCTCATTTTTCCCTCTCCTTTCCCTCATTTCCCCCCTCCTTCCCCCCATTTCCCTCGAGGAGGGTCCGGGTGAGTGCAAAACTGTGTGCGGCGCACACAGGCATAGAGGGACAAATCGTTTGCGCTGGAGTAATCCGCCCTTGCTCTTATGTTGCCGCGTCTGCTCACGAATGCGCTCGTCAGCTCTCCAGTTGTCACACAATCAGCTTTGCACCTCCCACCACCCACTGAGTTCAAGCCTCTCACGTGTTACCATGTCACCACTGCTGTATATCTTCCCTACATGGCTCTCTCCCTCTCCTCTCTTCACACGTTGTTCTGCCCTGCCATGCCCTTCCCTTGCCTTCCTTACCCTTCCCTGCCCCCACCCTGCCGGCAGGTGAGTGCGCTCATGCTGCTGGCACGGGTGAGGGAGCTGCAGCGCCCTCACATGCTGCACATTCCTTCCCCTCCTCCCCCCTTTGCCTACCCTTCTTTACTTCCCTCCATGCAACCCTTGCTCCCCCTTTGCTTCCCCTCCATTCACCTCCAGCTTACCCCTCTGTTTCTTCTGCAGCTTGCCCTTGTCTGTATTTTTTTTTTGTTCGCTTTTTTTTTTTTTTTTTTTTCAACAGCACGAAGGACACCCGGCCTTCTCATTCTGAGTGCTGCTCTTTGCAGCTTAGTGAAACCGAATAAATAGGCAGAAAGTTCCAGCTTGTGTGTGCTCTTAGCGTATCAATCAACTGAATTGATAGCATGCCATAATACATCAGTTTATTCAATATGTTGATGACTGTACCTAGAAACAACTTCCCTTCTTTGCGTACAGCATCCTTGCATGATGCATATGGGCACATCACAGCATTGTATGCGACATGTGACATGTGTTGTACACAACTCAAGATACATGGAGGGTTGTCATCTGCTCTTGCTGGTCATAATTTTTTCAACACTTGTGTCTGATGCTGCTCCCAATAAGCTGCCTAACTCTGCTGAACCTGAACTTGTCCTGCTCGAAGCGGTAACAAAGGGAGGAGAGATGGGAAAACAGGTGGAAAGGTGGAGAGGCCGGAACGGATGATAAGGAGGTAGGACGCAGAGGTTTGGTGACAGGAATGGGAGATGGGGAAGAGAGGAAAAAAGAGGGAAAGGCAGGAAGATTGCAGAAAAGTGGGAAGGGCAGGAAGAGAGGGGAAATGAGGGAAAGTTAGGAAGAGAGCTGAAAAGAGAGAAGGCAGCAGGAGAGGGGAAAAGAGGGAAAGGCAGGAGGATCGTGAAAAAGAGGGGAAGGGTAATGCAGGGAGGGGAAGGGTAATGCAGGGAGGGGAAGGGTAATGCAGGGAGGGGAAGGGTAATGCAGGGAGGGGAAGGGTAATGCAGGGAGGGGAAGGGTAATGCAGGGAGGGGAAGGGTAATGCAGGGAGGGGAAGGGTAATGCAGGGAGGGGAAGGGTAATGCATTGCATGGAACCTGTGAGGCAGGGCGATGCCACACTGGGCAACGCGACAAGCGACGATCGTGCGATGGTGCCTTCCCTCGCGATGACGAGCGGCGGGGGGCGAGGAGAGACTTATGGCGGACCGGCAGTTTTAGTGCCGCCTCTTGTCGCTTACTTTCGGGAGGCGGGGCCTCTCGATAGGCGACGAAATGAGCGGGAGAAAGGGGGGGCATGACAAGGAGCAGGGGGGGAAATGAGAGGGAGAAAAAGGGGGGAATGAGGGGGGGCATGGGGGGAATGAGGGGGGGCATGGGGGGAATGAGGGGGGGCATGGGGGGAATGAGGGGGGGCATGGGGGGAATGAGGGGGAGAACGGATGGAAATGAGAAGGAAAAAGGGGGGCAATGAGCGGAAGAAGGGGGGGAAATGAGAGGGAGAAGGGGGGGAAACGGGAAGGAGGAGGGGGGGAGATGAGAGGGAGCAGGGGGGGGGGGGAGAGCGAGGGAGAAAGGGGGGAAATGAGCAGGTGAATGGGAGGGAAACGAGAGGGGGAAAGGGGGGGAATGATGGGGAGCATGAGGGGAAATGAGAGGGAGAATGGGGGGAAATGAGAAGGGGACAGGGGGGACATGAGAGGGAGAAGCGGGGAAAACAAGGAGGAGAAGGGGGGGAAATGAGAGGGGGAAGGGGGGTAAACGAGAGGGAGAGGGGGAGAAACGAGAGGAAGAAAGGGGGGAAACGGGGTAATGGGTAGGCGGAAAGGGGATATGGGGTGGCGGTAAGGGGTAATGGGGAGCGGGAATGGGAAACGGGGAGGCAGGAAGGGGTAATGGGGAGCGGGAAGGGGAAACAGGGAGGTGGGAAGGGGAAACGGGGAGCGGGAAGGGGAAATGAGCAGGCTGGAACGGGAATTGAGGAGTAGAGAAGGGAAAACGGGGAGGCGGGAAAGGGTAATGGGGAGTGGGATAGGGAAACGGGAAGGTGGGAAGGGGAAACGGGGTGACAGAAAGGGGAACTGGGGCGGCGGGAAGGGGAAACGGGGAGGTGGGAAGGGGAAACGGGGAGCGGGAAGGAAAATCGGGGAGGCGGGAAGGGGAAATGGGGAGACAGGAAGGGGAAACGGGGAGGTGGGAAGGGGAAACGGGGAGCGGGAAGGAAAATCGGGGAGGCGGGAAGGGGAAATGGGGAGACGGGAAGGGGAAACGGGGTGGCGGAAGGTGGAATTGGGGAGGCGGGAAGGGGAAACGGGAAAGTGGGAAGGGGAAACGGGGAGCGGGAAGGGGAAACGGGGAGCGGGAAGGGGAAACGGGGAGGCGGGAAGGGGAAACGGGGAGCGGGAGAGGGAAACGGGAAGGCGGGAAGGGGAAACGGGAACGGGACGGGGAAACGGGGAGGCGGGAAGGGGAAACGGGGAGTCGGGAAGGGGTAATGGAGAGCGGAAAGGGGAAACGGGGAGGAGGGAACGTGAATTGGGGTGGCGCGAAGGGAAACGAGGAGGCGGGAAGGGGCTGGAAGCTCCCGTTTCTGCAGTCGTTCGCGCACTCAAGTGCGGCTGCCGGGGCTAGTGCAGAAACGTGGTAGCGAGGCTGTGCGATCGGGCCGCGACTGTGATCGTGCGTGTTCGGCAGTTCTAGACGAGTTGTGCGCGTTCACGGTGGCGTGAGGAGGCAGCGTCGTGTGGCGACACGACGGACGACGAGGCGAGGCTGTGAGAGGAGGTCCCCCGGGATAGCCGCGTGAGAGGGCGGAACTGACGTTGGTTTATCTCTATCATTACACTAAACTGCCCCACGCGTCTAGGTTTGTGTCGGAAACGGGGGTAATTTGCGCTGGCTGTTGAGTCGCGATGTGCTTAGCTACATATTATGCTACCTGTAGAGCGCAGTGGCGTAGATCTCACATAGGCTGGATTTCGTATACTTTTGTCGACCCAAAAGTTTTGAATCACCAGCGAGTGCTGGGTGTCAGGGAGATCTCCCTCCCTCGTTCAGCGAGTGAACTAGCAGTAATGGGGTTACCAAAATTTCAAATTTCAAAAGTTTTGAACCTTTCTCTTTCAAATGTATACAAAAGCTTTAAGAATGAAAGTGTTGGTATGACTAAGGTTGATTGAAGGTACATAAGCCTAACCCTACCAGTTGTACCCCCTATAACACACATCACTAAGACTACAACATTTGACACACCCCCATAGTCTAAGTGAGGGGTGTCAAGCAAAACCAAAAGTGTACGGTCACAAGACCAGTCACAAAGAAACAAAGCTCAGGGTGGATCACAACGTCACCACACACTCCGAGCACAAGCAAAAGAGCCACAAGGCCAGTCCAAGAGTTCACAGAGGTATATATAAAGCGTACAAACAAAGCAAGCAGAGAACTCAAGTCTACGCAAGACGAGAACCTGTGTCAACGAAACCTAAGTGCACACAACACCTCTGATGGTCACAAGGCGGAAGCGCCTTGGTGAAGATGTCTGCAGTGTTGGCCTCGGACTCCACAAAGTCGAAGCGAGCCTGTCCACGCCTCTGCAACTCTCGCAGAAGAAAGTACCTGACGTTGATGTGCTTCACTCTGCTCTCCAGTCGCGGCTCTCGACAGAGGAGAATCGACGCCTTGTTGTCAGTGAACAAGGTCGGTGCAGAGCTCGGCCGCTCACCAAGGTCGGTGAGCAAGAAGGTCAACCAACGCAGCTCCTGTGCAGCCATGGCTCCAGCGTAGATCTCGGCCTCAGCAGTAGAGGTCGAGACCGAGGAGGAACGTGTGGACCTCCACGAAACAGCTCCAGAGCCTAGGCTGAAGCAGTACCCCTCAGTAGACCTGTGAGTCTCGGCGTCGTCAGCGTAAGAAGAGTCACAATGTCCAGTAAGTACAACAGACTGCTGCCCTCCAAGAACTAGCCCCACGCCTGATGTCATCGCTAGGTACTTCGCCACCCTCACAGCTGCTGTCCAGTGAACAGGACGGTGTCTCCCTGGCACAACAAAGCGAGAAAGGATGCTGAGGGGGAAGGCGAGTTCCGGGCGAGTACAAGTCATCGGGTACATGAGGCAGCCCACAAGCTCTGCGTAAGGACCACTAGGCTCAAACGGCTCGTCAGGGATGGGTCCAGTGAGTCTGTGGTCAACAGCAAGAGGTGTGCGCTGTACTGTGGAGTGCTGAAGCTCGAGCCGCTGGAGGACCTGCTGCACCATGTGTGACTGTGAGAGTGTAATGGTGCGAGCGGCTCTGTCCCTGGTGATCTGCAGGCCAAGGTAGTGGTGCAGCTCACCAAGGTCAGTGCACGTGTGTCTCTTCTACAATTCGCGCTTTACGTCAGCCAAAGCAACCCTGTCAGCAGTGGCGAAAACCAGGTCGTCGACGTAGACCAGAACAAAGAACGGTGTGGAGCCACGACGAACAAACAGCGACGGGTCGGCAGAAGACGGCTGGAAACCGAGGTCAGACAGGGTAGAACGAAAACCACTCATGAGAAGCCTGACGGAGACCGTAAACCGGTCGCCTCAGCCTCCACTGGGTCCCAAGAGGGAAAGTGCCAGTGAAGGCAGAGGGACGACGCAGCCAGACCTCCTCGTGTAGGCTACCCTGAAGGAAAGCAGTAGAGAAGTCGAGAGAGTGTAACTCGTAGTCTCTCTGTGCTGCTACGTGCAGTAACACCCGAAGAGTGGTCATCTTCGGGGTAGGCGCGAAGGTCTGAAAGAAGTCAACTCCCTCACGCTGACTGAAACCTCTAGCCACGTAGCGTGCCTTGAAGACAAGAGGAAATCCCGGTGGCCGCTTCACCATGAAGATCCACATGCCATCGACTACGTTCGCCCCTGGGTGGGGGGAACCTCGTCAACGTAAGTGCCTGTGGACCTGTAGGAGGCCATCTCTGCGTCCATGGCAGCTCTCCACTGAGAGGCCCAAGGCCCTAACACTGCCTCAGCGTAAGTGCAAGGAGTCGGTATGTCAAGGGCGTCGGGGTCTCCCTCAGGAGCGAGCAGCATGGCACAGAGATGAGGGGAAGCGGCCGCCGGGAAATCTAGCTCAAACTGCCTGTCAACTAGGGCGTCAAAGCCAAGGGCAAACTCACCCCCGACGGCCAGAGGACTGGTAGGAGGAGCAGCCACAAGACTGGTGGCGTAGTCAAGGCGGCGAGTAGAGGCAAACTCAGTGACTGCGGCAGTAAGAGCGGACACAAAAGACAGAGAGGCACGATGGTCCGTAACAAGAGAGGCGAGAACACGAGAGAGAACAGGACGGTACGTGCGGTAGTACGGAACAGGACAGTACGAAGGTCAGTGAGAGGGACAGGGGACGAGGGACGAGCACGAGGAGAGCGACGAGAGGCCCAAGTGTGAGAAAGAGGAGGGGACAACGGAGGCTGAGAACGAGGGAAAACAGCTGGGGAGGGGTCAGGAGGAGGAAGCGGAGGACCAGAGACGGGAGGAGAGGGGGAGGAGGGAGGAGAGGGAGAGGGGAGACCGAGGGTCCGAAGACCAGAGACAGGAGGAGGAGGTGGTAGCTGCTGCTGTTCCTGCTGCGGCTGCAACCGCTGCTCCTCCAGCTGCGGCTGCTGCTGCTGCTGCTGCAGTCGGCTGCCGCTGCGGCTGCTCCTGCTGCGGCTGCTCCTCCAGCTGCGGCTGCTGCTGCTGCTCCTGCTGCTGCTGCTCCTCCAGCTGCGGCTGCTGCTGCTGCTCCTGCTGCTGCTGCTCCTCCAGCCGCTGTAGCTCCAGCTGCTGCCGATCCAACTCTCTCTCCTCTCGCTCCAACTCCAGCTGCTCCTCACGGGCACGGCGAAGATGGGCCTGGTGCCGGGTCGGATAGGGGTGGGGGGGAGGGGTAGTGTCCGGGGCGGTGGTAGCCCCAGGACCGGTCTCGAAAGCACCAATCGCACCACCCCCAGAGCCAGCACCACCAGAAGTAACAGGGCCCGTCCCAAGCTCTCCAGGTCCGGCAGAGGGTGCACCCCCAGTCACAGCACCCCCAGGGGCAGCTCCACTAACACCAGCTCCCCGAAGACTAGAGTCTCCTGCAGTCAGGGCTTAGTAGCCTAGGCCAAGCGGATGTCGAAGGAGTTTGTGCCAAAGGACGGTCGAGAGGATTGACCAAACAAGTGAGTTTCACTAAAAGCAAAGCATACAAGATATAGTCGAGAAACACAAACAAGAGGTGCACCACCAACAGCAAGGTAACATAACTACACGAAAGCTAGAACTACAGGCAGTTATAAACATATGTAAAATATATCGCGACAGTACGCTCTCTGCTCCAACTCCAACACCTTTAGAGCTAGCACCTCTAGGGTCCTCGCCACGAAAACCAGCTCCCGCAGGGTCTGCTGTTGGCTTGGAGGAGGACTGTGGGGAAGGGGACAGCACCTGAGGGGCTACCGAGGGGGGAGGGGTAGCGTGGGACACACCTGACGGGGCTGGACCAAAGGGGTGGGGGCGTGTACCGGAGGGGCAGGAAGGGGGGCGGGAGTCGGGAAGAGAGGGGGAGGGGGTACTGAAAGACCTCGACAGGGGTACCGGGTGTAGTAGGGGACTGACTCGACAAAACGAACGTCGCGGGAGTCAAAGAACCAGTGAAGGGGGGGGTGGTAAAAGGTGAAGTCAGAGGAGCCAACGGGGAAACCAAGGAAGACACAGGGAAGGGCGCGAGGGGAGAGCTTGTCCGCGGAGGTGTCGCGAACAAGCGCCAACCAGCACCAGACACGAAAACGCGACGCTGCACCAGGGGACCCGGTCCAAAGACTGGTCGGTGAAGCCTCTGGCCGAGAGACACGTGGCCAGAGGTTCAGCTGGTGAGCAGCGTACCGAACCGCTTAGGGCCACAGAAAATGGGGCACACGGGCGTGGATCATGGAGGTGCGTGCAATCTCCATGACCAAGCCTATGGGGACTCTGGAAGCATCTAGGACTGACGGATGCCCTGCTCGCGACAGAATCCAGCGAGAATGCCGGAGCAAAACTCACCCCCACGGTCGGAGTGAAGACAGCTGACACGACGACGATGAGTGTCCGCAGTGGTAAGTAACCACCGGATCAGCGTAGAAGTCACCTCAGACTTCTTCGCCAAGGGGAACACTGTGGTGTAACGAGGGTAGTCGTCAACGACCACCAGAAAGAAACTCTCTCGCTCAGGGCCAGGGCGAGAGGCGGGGCCCCAGACGTCCAAGTGGAGAGTCTCAAAGGGCTCGGTGGCCGGACGAAGGGAGGAGGAGTGAGGGGTGGTGCGCAGCCGACCCTCGACGCCAGGACCGTACGGTGGTGCAAGCAAAGGCGGCAGCGACGGCAAGACTCGCGGGAGGCCTAAGACAAGACGCTGACTAGACATAGCACGCAGGCGAGGAATGGATGGGTGCCCTATCCGATGGTGCCACATAACGGTGGGATGGGCAAGAGACCGGCAGGAGCACGACGCAGCAACTGGACCAGACACTGGAACCTGACCAGACACAGCTACCTGGGGAACGGCGGCAACCTGGTGAGACGCGGGAACCTGACGGGGGGCAGTGACAGGGGTCGGGGGCAGTAGCTGCTGCTGCTGCTGCTGCTGCTGCTGCCCGTGGGGGCCAGTGTGAAGTGTGTAGAGACCAGAGCCCGGCTCAGCGGTAAAGGTGGCCAGAGGCGCGTACGTGTCCCCGTCGACACAAACCGCAGTCTCGCCAGAAGGACGTGGGTGGCTGGCGAGACTGTCGACGTGGGTGGCTGGCGAGAATTGGAGGGAACAGCCGGGCACGGAAGCGTAGTAGTGTAGCGAGCAGTGACTGGTCCCGAAGTGGGATCAGCCAGTGCTACAGAGACCGGCGCAGGAAGCGGAGTAAGTGTCGTGCGGTCGCGGAAGAAACAATGCGAAGCTCCGAAGTCCAGAGTGAAAGACAGCGAAGCGTCCTCCGGAGCAGCTCCTGGACTAGTGTCTACACAAGTACCTACACTAGCAACAGGCACCTCAGCAAGACTAGCACCTAAGCTAACAACACTCGAGTAAACAGAGTCAGAAGCACTAGAATCAACAACAGCATACATAGCATGAGGAGTTCCTAAGAGATCAAGCAACTGAGAAGCCGACATGCCCCACAGAGCGGGGCCGTACGTCTGAACAAGGGGAAGCCAGTCAGGGGCAGGGCCGTCAACGCCGTAGGCCAACCGAACTGTGTCAGTAAGCTGAGCAAAGCACTGACTTGGTGGGTGACTGCGGCCACAAGGCTGGCCTCGACGGGCACCTGTCAGAACGTGATAGGTGCAGGGAGGGTGGACGACACCGCGCTGCAGCTGACGCTGTCCTGACCCCTGCCCCAAAACCTGCTGCTGCCGCCGCTGCTGCTGTGGCTGCTACGAGGGGAGGGGCTGCTGCTGCTGCTGCTGCTGCCGCTGAGTCAGGTACCACGCCGCTGCTCCATCCCCTGCGGCCGGCAGACCAGAAGGTGACTGACGAACCCGGACGTCACCTCCACCAGCTGCAGCAGGGGAGTCACTAGCCGCTGCACAAGGTGCTCCTCCAGTCCCTACACTCCCGCCGCCGCTGCTCGCCACGTCACCCCTACCGCCTCCACCGCCTCCGCCCGCACCCTGATCGCCCCTCCTGCCACTCCTACCCCTAGACCGCGAAGAAGTCGTAACAGCAGCTGCGGTCACGTCAGTAGCGGCAGTGGCGAGGGAGGCAGTAAAGGTGGGCAGCTGAGGGACAGTGCATTCGTAAAACAGTGGAGGGGGCACAGCAGCAGAGGCGGAGGCTACTGAGCGGAGGTTGCTCTCGACATCCTTGAGGGCCGACTCAAGGACCTCGATAGTGAGCTCGCTAGGGTGCTTCAGAAGAAGCGCGTCACGAACCGAGGCAAGGCGGTCAGGGAGGCTAGTGGCAATGACATAGATAGTAATCGCCATGGGGGGAGGGAGCAGTGCAAGATCTGCGTCAGTGCAAGCAGCGCGGTAGCTAGAATCAAGTGAAAGCAGGTGAGCGGTCAAGTCAGCAGAGCGCTCAAACGAGGCGAGGTCAGGAAACAGGAACGGAAGGAACAGGCGACCTAGAGAGACAGCGGTGGGAGTAGCATAGCGGGCCTTGATCGCAATCAAGAACTCACTAGCCATGCGAACCTGAGTCTAGTGGGTCTCCTCAGAATCACGGAGGAGGCTGCTGAGGGAGATGCAGGCCGCAGCGTCACGAGAGGTCCACGCTGTGAGGTCATCACGCTGTCGGGCATATCGGTCTCTGTCGACAGGGCTAGCGTCAGCACCTAAGGGTACAGGATCAACGGGCTTAGGGATGTCGCCAGAAGCGTGCGCCCACAGGGACTCGTTTGCCTGCACCTGACTCTCTAAGAGATGCTGCGCACGCTGAAGCCAGACGGAGAACTCGAGGGGCCTACCCTTTGCGTCAAAGCGAAGGACCCTAGGGGTCGCCATAGCGGAAGCTGAAGCTACGAGACCGGCAAGGCGCAGCGGCAGGCGCGGCAGGAAACTCAACGGCAATCGTGGGCTTGGCGACAAGCACGGCGAGGAGACAGGCGGGCGGGTGGGTGGGACTGGCATGCGAGCGGCCGGGTGAAGAGGCCCGCAAGCGTGTGCAAAAGGCAGGCGCGGCAGGTGCAGAGGACGGGCGCGAAAGGCAGGCGCTGCGGGCGGCTAGGGCGGGCCCGCGGCAGGCTGGACGGCGGGCGCGGCGGGCGGCTAGGGCGGGGTCTGCGGCGGGCCTAGCGGGCAGGCGCGGCAGGCGGCTAGGACGGGCCCGCGGCGGGCTGGACGGCAGGCGTGGCGGGCGGCTAGGGCGGGGCCCGCGACGAGTGCGAAAGGCAGGGCCCTCGACGGGCCTAACGAACAGGCGCGGCGGCAGCCTAACGGGCAGGTGCGGCGGCAGCCTAACGCCCAGACGCGGCGGCGCGGAGACAGGGCCCGCGGTGGGCGTAACGGGCAGGCGTGGCGGCGCGAAGGCAAGGCCCGCGGCGGGCCTAACGGGCAGGTGCGACGGCAGCCTAACGGGCACGCTCGGCGGCAGCCTAACGGGCACGCGCGGCGGCGGCCCAACGGGCAGGCGCGGCGGCGCGAAGACAGGGCCCGCGGTGGGCGTAACGGGCAGGCGCGGCGGCGCGAAGGCAGGGCCTGCGGTGGGCCTAACGGGCGCTAACGGGCGGGCGCGGGGGGAACGCGCGCGACGGAACGGGCTCGGGACGGGACGGGACACGGAACGGGACAGTGTCAACAGCTACGGCAGGGCTACGCGACAGAACGGGTGAGGCGCGTCAGGCTCGGGCGGGAGGAACGGGATCCTACAGGATCCTAACCCCCCATGTTAAGGATGAAAGTGTTGGTTTGACTAAGGTTGGTTGGCGTACATAAGCCTAACAGTAACAGTTGTACCCCCCATATGTCAGAATGTGATATTTGTCTAGCCTGCAGTGGGGTACTTTATAGCGAGTACAGCCCAAATTAGGGTTTACTATATGTACTCAACTGCCTGCTAGTGCAAACCCTCTTTTCTGTTCTAAACTTCTGCCTGCTCTTTCTGACATGCTATCAGAGCGGGTACGCTCCTGGCATGTGGGCCCGCCTGCTTCCGCTGCCATACTGACTGTCGCGCGCCCCGTGGCGCGCGATGTTCGTTTTTTCTTCCCGCCGCGCGCTCGGGGCGCGTTGCGGTTTCCTGCCCGCCATGCGCTCGGGGCGCGTCGCGGTTTCCTGCCCGCCATGCGCTCAGGGCGCGTGGAAGTTTCCTGCCCGCCGCGCACCCTGGGTGCGCGCGGCGGTTTCGCGTTCCGTCGCGGCGCCCCCCGTCGACCCGTGCGCCCGTCCCCGTCGACCCGCGCGCGGCTCCCCGTCGCCCTTCGCGGCGCCCCCGTCGACCCGCACGCCGCTCCCAGGGACCCGCGCGCCCCCTCCGTGGACCCGCGCGACGCCCCCGGGGACCTCCGCGGCCGCTCCCGGGGACCCGCGCGCAGCCTCCTCCCCGCCCCCCCCCCCCCCCCCGCCCCCCCTTCTCCTTCGCCTCCCTGCTGCGCGTTCCGCAGTGGGGTGGCGGGTGTGGGGGTGGCTAGTATGGGGGTGGCGGGTGTGTGAGCCGTCCCCTGCTCCTCCTCCTCCTCCGTCTCCCACTGCTGCAGCTGCCGCTGAGGGGGGTGGATGTGTGGGAGCCGTCGGAGTGGCGCTAGGGGGGTGTCGTGGGAGTGGAGCTAGGGGTGCAGCAAGGGGTGTGTGAAAGGGGTGTGGGACAGTTGGGGGAGGTTGAGCGGAGGTAGCCGTCGTGACGTCAGCAGCGCCAGTAGTCCGGGGCCCTTGCCACTGGTAACCTAGCGAGCGTGCTGCGCCAGTCGCCCGTGGGTCCGTTGCTCCTGCCGCTCGTCTTAGCGCGGAGCCAGTTACTCCTGTAGTCCGGGGCCCTTGCCACCGGTAGCCACCGTGCGCGCCGCTCCTGTTGCCCGTGTGTCTGCGGCTTCACCCGTCGCCTCCTATCTCCACTCCTCTCACAGTCCTTCCGCCTCCTCACAGTCCGTTGCCCTCTGTGACTGCCTCTAGCTTTGCTTGTATTTGTGAACCTGCTCTATGACTGCTTGCTGTGCTGATTATACCCCACTTTGACTATGGGGGTGTGTCAGAATGTGATATTTGTCTAGCCTGCAGTGGGGTACTCTATAGCGAGTATAGCCCAAATTAGGGTTTACTATATGTACTCAACTGCCTGCTAGTGCAAACCCTCTTTTCTGTTCCAAACTTCTGCCTGTTGTTTCCGACACTATAACACACATCACTAAGACTACAACATCTGACAACTTATCCTGGTTAACATCCATGGTGTCTAGGAGTACCGTAAACGCCCGGATAGTAGACAGTGTTGAACAGTAGAAAGGGGTCGTCTGTTATCCGGGTGTCTCTTATAAACTGGCTAGCCTCTTTTTAAGACACCTATTTGTGTGTACGAGATAAGACATATGTGTCTTATGTCAAACTATAGATGTGTTATATTTTGTAGGCTGTAGTGGGGTAGCTAATATGGGGTACAACCCCTTAAGGGTTTCATATTTGTACCCAACTCTAGTTCATTCATTCTTGCCTGTAGTTTTTGAGATGGTTTCAGAGCAGTAGGTCCGTAGGACCGTTTTTTTTTCGGGCCCACCTACCGTTGCGGTTACTGAGCTGCCCCACGTCTTGCCTGCGCTGCGCTGCCCGCGCGCGCCTTGCCTGCGCTGCGCCGCCCGCGCGCGCCCTGCCTTGCCTGCACTGCACTGCCCGCGCGCGCTGCCCTAGTCCCGTGCGCGCCGCTTCAGCAGCTTGCGTACCGCCTGCTGCTGCCCCACGCGCCGCCTAGGCTACCCGCGCGCAGCCCGCTGCTGCCCCACGCGTCGCCTCCGCCGCTCGCGCAGCCCGCGGCTGCCCCGCACGCCGCCTCTGCCGCCCTCGCGCGGCCCGCTGCTGCCCCGCGTGCCGCCTCCGCTGCTCGCGCAGCCCGCAGCTGCCCGGCGCGCAGCCTCAGCCGCCCTCGCGCGGCCCGCTTCTGCCCCCCGCGCTGCCTCCGCCGCTCGCGCAGCCCGCGGCTGCCTCGTGCGCTGCCTTACCCGCCCGCGCGCCGCTCCAGCAGCCTGCGCGCGCCTCGCGGCTGCCCTGCGCGCCGCCCTAGCCACTTGCGCGCTGCCCCAGCATCTCGTGCGCCGCCACTGCAGCCCTGCGCGCAGCTTCTCCCGGCCTGCGCTCTGCTTTGCCGCCTGCGCGCTACTCTTACCAGCGCTGCAATCATGGCGACTCTCAATGTCCTCGCTTTCGATCCTGACGGTCGCCCGATAGAGTTTGCCACTTGGCTCGACGACCTGCAACTGTTTCTTATGACTGATGCCAAAGACGGAGTTTCACTATTCGATCACGCGTCTGGCACTTCCGTTGCTCCTGCTGACACTTTTTGCTGCCGCTCTCGACCGCTCACAGTGGCAGACTCGTGATGCTGCTGCGCGCCTCGCTATTCGCAACCATCTGCCGATCACTGAGCGCGCGCATTTTAGTCAGCACAAGACTGCTAAGGCACTGTATGAGGCTGTAGTTGCCCGCTACTCTTCCCCAACCAGCCCTAGGTCGTCTTCTCCTACCCTACCTGTTCCCCGACCTGTCCTCGTTTACCACCGCTGAGGACCTCATCTCTCACCTCCGCGCTAGTGACGCTCGCTTTCGTGCCGCCCTTCCAGACGAGTTCCTCACCAAGAATCCCCCCCATATGTACCTTACTCTCTACTTCCTCGTCACCCGCGAAAAATTCTCAGCCGCCAAACTAACAATGAGGAAACAGCCTCGGGAAGGCCTTAAGTAGGGCCGAGAGGCTAAGGGCAGAGGCTAAGGGTAGAGGGGAGAGGCTATTACTCTCTCTCTTTCTCTCTCTCTCTCTCTCTCTCTCCTCGACGCGAGCGAAAAATTCTCAGCCGCCAAACTAACAATGAGGAAACAGCCTCGGGAAGGCCTTAAGTAGGGCCGAGAGGCTAAGGGCAGAGGCTAAGGGTAGAGGGGAGAGGCTATTACTCTCTCTCTTTCTCTCTCTCTCTCTCTCTCTCTCCTCGACGCGAGCGAAAAATTCTCAGCCGCCAAACTAACAATGAGGAAACAGCCTCGGGAAGGCCTTAAGTAGGGCCGAGAGGCTAAGGGCAGAGGCTAAGGGTAGAGGGGAGAGGCTATTACTCTCTCTCTTTCTCTCTCTCTCTCTCTCTCTCTCCTCGACGCGAGCGAAAAATTCTCAGCCGCCAAACTAACAATGAGGAAACAGCCTCGGGAATGCCTTAAGTAGGGCCGAGAGGCTAAGGGCAGAGGCTAAGGGTAGAGGGGAGAGGCTATTACTCTCTCTCTTTCTCTCTCTCTCTCTCTCTCTCTCCTCGACGCGAGCGAAAAATTCTCAGCCGCCAAACTAACAATGAGGAAACAGCCTCGGGAAGGCCTTAAGTAGGGCCGAGAGGCTAAGGGCAGAGGCTAAGGGTAGAGGGGAGAGGCTATTACTCTCTCTCTTTCTCTCTCTCTCTCTCTCTCTCTCCTCGACGCGAGCGAAAAATTCTCAGCCGCCAAACTAACAATGAGGAAACAGCCTCGGGAAGGCCTTAAGTAGGGCCGAGAGGCTAAGGGCAGAGGCTAAGGGTAGAGGGGAGAGGCTATTACTCTCTCTCTTTCTCTCTCTCTCTCTCTCTCTCTCCGACGCGAGCGAAAAATTCTCAGCCGCCAAACTAACAATGAGGAAACAGCCTCGGGAAGGCCTTAAGTAGGGCCGAGAGGCTAAGGGCAGAGGCTAAGGGTAGAGGGGAGAGGCTATTACTCTCTCTCTTTCTCTCTCTCTCTCTCTCTCTCTCCTCGACGCGAGCGAAAAATTCTCAGCCGCCAAACTAACAATGAGGAAACAGCCTCGGGAAGGCCTTAAGTAGGGCCGAGAGGCTAAGGGCAGAGGCTAAGGGTAGAGGGGAGAGGCTATTACTCTCTCTCTTTCTCTCTCTCTCTCTCTCTCTCTCCTCGACGCGAGCGAAAAATTCTCAGCCGCCAAACTAACAATGAGGAAACAGCCTCGGGAAGGCCTTAAGTAGGGCCGAGAGGCTAAGGGCAGAGGCTAAGGGTAGAGGGGAGAGGCTATTACTCTCTCTCTTTCTCTCTCTCTCTCTCTCTCTCTCCTCGACGCGAGCGAAAAATTCTCAGCCGCCAAACTAACAATGAGGAAACAGCCTCGGGAAGGCCTTAAGTAGGGCCGAGAGGCTAAGGGCAGAGGCTAAGGGTAGAGGGGAGAGGCTATTACTCTCTCTCTTTCTCTCTCTCTCTCTCTCTCTCTCCTCGACGCGAGCGAAAAATTCTCAGCCGCCAAACTAACAATGAGGAAACAGCCTCGGGAAGGCCTTAAGTAGGGCCGAGAGGCTAAGGGCAGAGGCTAAGGGTAGAGGGGAGAGGCTATTACTCTCTCTCTTTCTCTCTCTCTCTCTCTCTCTCTCCTCGACGCGAGCGAAAAATTCTCAGCCGCCAAACTAACAATGAGGAAACAGGCTCGGGAAGGCCTTAAGTAGGGCCGAGAGGCTAAGGGCAGAGGCTAAGGGTAGAGGGGAGAGGCTATTACTCTCTCTCTTTCTCTCTCTCTCTCTCTCTCTCTCCTCGACGCGAGCGAAAAATTCTCAGCCGCCAAACTAACAATGAGGAAACAGCCTCGGGAAGGCCTTAAGTAGGGCCGAGAGGCTAAGGGCAGAGGCTAAGGGTAGAGGGGAGAGGCTATTACTCTCTCTCTTTCTCTCTCTCTCTCTCTCTCTCTCCTCGACGCGAGCGAAAAATTCTCAGCCGCCAAACTAACAATGAGGAAACAGCCTCGGGAAGGCCTTAAGTAGGGCCGAGAGGCTAAGGGCAGAGGCTAAGGGTAGAGGGGAGAGGCTATTACTCTCTCTCTTTCTCTCTCTCTCTCTCTCTCTCTCGACGCGAGCGAAAAATTCTCAGCCGCCAAACTAACAATGAGGAAACAGCCTCGGGAAGGCCTTAAGTAGGGCCGAGAGGCTAAGGGCAGAGGCTAAGGGTAGAGGGGAGAGGCTATTACTCTCTCTCTTTCTCTCTCTCTCTCTCTCTCTCTCCTCGACGCGAGCGAAAAATTCTCAGCCGCCAAACTAACAATGAGGAAACAGCCTCGGGAAGGCCTTAAGTAGGGCCGAGAGGCTAAGGGCAGAGGCTAAGGGTAGAGGGGAGAGGCTATTACTCTCTCTCTTCTCTCTCTCTCTCTCTCTCTCTCTCTCTCTCTCTCTCTCTCTCTCTCTCTCTCTCTCTCTCTCTCTCTCTCTCTCTCTCTCTCTCTCTCTCTCTCTCTCTCTCTCTCGCTCTCAGGTCCTCCCCAGGTAGACCCCCTCCCCGCTCCAGGTCCTGCTCCTTCAGGTGTGTCTCAGGTAGACCCTCCCTTGACTGAGCCTGTTGAGGTCACTGGTGACTCAATTCCTACTGGGGGTGGTCCTGCTGGGGGTGCGGAGCCTGAGGTTGATGAGCCTGGGGGTGCGGAGCGTGGGGGTGCTGAGCTTGAGTGTGCGGTGCCTGGGGGTGCTGATTCTGGGGGTGCGGAGCCTGGGGGTGCTGAGCCTGAGCGTGAGGAGCCTGGGGGTATTGGGTCGGGGGGTACTGAGTCTGGGGGTACTACGCCTGAGGGTACTGAGGCTGCTGGTGAGCGGTCTCCTTGGAGTGGCCGCCTACGTAGTCACACTCGTCGGCGTGAGCCTCTCTCCCCACAGCAGCTACACGAGTGGTACGCTCGCCGTCAGGGTCGCGCTGCTGGAGCTCGGGGCTCTGCCGCTGGTGGCGCTGCTGCTGACGTCACTGGAGCTAGGGGTGCCGGTTCAGAGGGTACTGGGGCTGGTGAGCGAGGAGCAGGCGACGCTGGAGCAGTTGGGTCTAGGGACCCTGGTGTTGCTGACCCTGCCGTAGGAGGTGCTGTTGGAGCTGCTGGCGCTGGAGCTGGGAGTGGTGCTGGTACTTTGTCTGCTGGAGGTGCTGGAGCCGCTAGTCCCGGAGGTGCTCGTACTGGAGGTACTGGAGCTGCTGGGGCTGGAGGAGCTGCTGGACCTAGTGGTCCTCCTACTGGAGGTACTGGGGCTCGAGACCTTGGAGCTGGTGATGTCGACCCTGGAGCTGGATGTGTCGGTTCCGGGGGTGCTGCTACTGGAGGTACTGAGGCTGGAGACCCTGGAGCTGGAGGTGCCGGTTCTAGGGGTGCTGCTGCTGGAGGCGCTGGAGCTGGAGGTGCTACCGCTTAAGGCGCTGGAGCTACTGGTGCTGGTGGCACTGCTGTGCAGCGGCTGTCCTTCTCTCCGCCGTCACCATCGTCTCTGCCGCCGTCTGACTCTGTCCTTCGCCAGGTTCTTAGCCTCCCGTCTTCTACTGGTCTTTCGTTACAGCCTGGTTCGCCACTGCCTGCTCCTTCTCCTTACACTGAGCAGACAGGCAGTCCTGCTGAGCGTCGTGAGCCTGCGTCGCGTCCTGTCTCGCCTATTCGTTCTGGTCGTACCGGTCGTCGTGTTCCTCGTGAGCGTCCGCCTCCTGTCCCCGGCACGCACACTATGGCACTTCGTCCTTCCTCTGCTCCACAGCGTGTTCCCCTGCCGTCTCCTCCTGCGTCTTCTCTGCCTGACGTTCCGGACCCTGCGTCTGACCGGTTTCGTGCTGCACACCCTACTGTCACGCGTCTGTTAGCCACTGTTGTCACTGACCCGTCGTTTGAGTCTGCTGCTGCGTCTGCCTTAGTCGCTGAGCTTGTTGACTTTGCTGCTGCCTGCCGTCTAGACTACGCTGCTAGCCTTGTTGCTGAGTCTGAGTCTGTCTGTCCTCCATCCGTCGGGGGTGAGTGTGCTCTTGGCACGGACGTCCTTGAGGACAGGCAGGAGGACCTTGAGTGTCTTGCAGCCGCTGCGCCTCATCTCGTGGCCATGCTACTTGCCCCTGAGGGAGACCCGGATGCTGTAGACATCCCGACCCTGCGCTCTTACGCTGAGGCGATCGCAGGTGAGTACTCCTCTCAGTGGCAGACAGCCATGGACGCAGAGATGACATCCTGGAAGTCCACAGGCACTTACGTCGATGAGGTTCCCCCTCCTGGGGCGAACATCGTCGATGGCATGTGGATTTTCAGGGTGAAGCGGCCGCCGGTTTCTCCGCTTGTCTTCAAGGCTCGTTACGTTGCTAGAGGCTTCAGTCAGCATGAGGGAGTTGACTTCTTCCAGACCTTCTCCCCCACCCCGAAGATGACCACTCTTCGGGTGCTGCTGCACGTTGCCGCTCACCGTGACTACGAGCTTCACTCTCTCGACTTCAGCACAGCCTTCTTACAGGGCAGCCTGCACGAGGAGATCTGGCTGCGCCGCCCACCTGGCTTCACTGGGTCGTTTCCTCCTGGTACTCAGTGGAGCCTCTGGCGGCCAGTCTACGGTCTCCGCCAGGCGCCTCGTGAGTGGCACGACACACTAAGGACTACACTTGCGGCTCTTGGGTTTGCTCCTTCGACAGCTGACCCGTCGCTGTTTCTGCGCACCGACACTTCGCTGCCGCCGTTCTACATCCTCGTGTACGTCGACGACTTGGTCTTTGCCACTGCTGACAGTGAGGCTCTCGCCCTGGTGAAGTCGGAGCTGCAGAAGAGACACACGTGCACAGACCTGGGCGAGCTGCGCAGTTACCTTGGCTTGCAGATCACCCGGGAAAGAGCACGTCGCACCATAAGACTGACTCAGTCACACATGGTGCAGCAGGTCCTTCAGCGCTTTGGCTTCACCTGGTCCTCGCCACAGTCCACTCCTCTAGCTACAGGTCACTCGCTCTCAGCTCCACCTTTGGACGAGTCCGTAGAGCCGAGTGGTCCTTACCCAGAGCTAGTGGGCTGCCTCATGTACCTAATGACCTGCACTCGTCCTGACCTTGCGTACCCTCTTGGCCTTCTAGCACGCTACGTGGCTCCTGGTCGGCACCGAAAGGTGCACATGGATGCTGCGAAGAGGGTACTGCGCTACTTGTGCAGTACATCGGGCATGGGGCTCGTGCTTGGAGGGCGGAGCGAGGTTGTCCTCACTGGGCACTCAGACGCTTCTTGGGTTGACGACCTGGCTACGCAGCGGTCGTCACAGGGTTACACTTTCAGCCTTGGCTCCGGCTCTGTTTCTTGGTGATCTACTCGCTCTTCTTCTGTTCTCAGCTCCAGTTGTGAGGCTGAGATCTACGCCACAGCCATGGCTGCACAGGAATTACGCTGGCTCACCCACCTGCTGACCGGCTTGGGAGAGAGGCCTCGTTCTCCTCCAGTTCTGTACATCGACAACAAGGCCGCCATTGCCTTGTGTCAGGAGCACAAACTGGAGCACATAACGAAGCACATCGCTCTGCGTTACTTCCTGGCTCGAGAGTTGCAGCAGCGTGGTCAGCTTCGTCTTACTCACGTGGCCACTCGGGCCAACACTGCTGATATATTCACCAAGGCACTTCCGTCTGGTGATCATCAGCGTCCGTGCACTCTGTTAGGCTTGGTGCCAGTTTCGTCTCGCTTGCTAACTTCTTAACCTTGCTTGTACCGTAAAGTGCCACCTATAGGACCCGGGGGACTCTCTACAAATGCTATAAAAAATGCTAGGGTGGACATTATGGCGGTTGCAAATTTTTAAGACCCGGGGTACACTTATTTATCAACTATCATTCTGTTCTTTAGGGTGTACGGCTTAATTTGGGGTGGAGGGGGGGTCTTATATTCGTACCAAAAAACAGCCTTCGTGCGCAGCTTTCGCGTGAACGGCGCGTCAGATCTGTGTCAGAATTCGAGTCTGACACAAACAAAGTGTCAGAATTCGATTTTTTGCCAATAAAAGATGACTCACAATAGCAATAGCAACTACTGTATATAAAACAGGGGGGTCTTATGATGATTAGCGACAAAGGGGGGGTCCTCACAAAACCTGCCGCAATAAGAGTCCCCCTACTCCTTCAAGAGTCCCGAGGACCCTCTTATCGGCGGGTCCTATAGGTGGCACTTTACGGTACTGTGATTATAGTGAAAGTTGAAATACCGCGTACATTTTTACCCTTGCGAAGCGCGAATTCTGCCACGTGCTGACTCAGGTACTACCAAATCTGCCTCTGCATGTATTCTTCATGATGTGGCGTCTTGGGCAGTGGTTGCCGAATTAGCACCTTCGCAACATCCACACCCATTATCAGAAACACTTTTCAAGATGTGTGAATATATTTCTAACTAGTTAAAAAAAAAAATCCATTTCTAAGACTTACCGTCATACCACGGATATACCCCCATGGGAGGCAATAATAAAACAGTTTTTTTTAGAAGGGTGGGCTTATAATCGAGTAAATTTATAAGCGCCGGCGTTTATAAAATGACATGTATATTTTTTTTTATGTTTTTTGACACCAAACAGTAGATCTCGTGCTTGCCTTTTCAATCGAGTCGAAGTTACATGGGGTCGTCTGTGAAATTCTCGCGCGCGCTGGGAGATACACTCAATCTGACTCACATCCAGCTCCTGACAGCTCCTGCTGACTGGACCCGCATCCAGTGCAGGGTCCGAATGTGAAGGGAATTAAATCTGCAACATATCCGCCTGCTAAAGTAAAAATCGTTACAGCGTTTTGAACACATTTCAAAGTTTGAAGTTTACGTGCGCTTATAATAAAACAAGTTTTTTCAGGGGGTGCGCTTATAATCGAGCAGCGGATATAAGCGCCACACGCCAATTAAAAGCGCCAGGCGCTTATCCGAGGGTGGCGCTTATATCCGGGGTATGACGGTATAAGACACCCCCTAAACGGTCCCAAATACAAGATAACTCAAGCATTTTTGCCCGTGTACGAGATAAGACATATATGTCTTATATCCGGGCGATGACGGTATCAAATGGGAGAGTATGGTAACAGGATGAGACATCAGCTTACCGTACATGCCTCTCTCTCCCATTTGTGGTGTCTCTTATCCTTGTACCGGTAAACATTCTCACCTCTCCCAGCCTCAATCAAGGAATTCTGCTTGATTGCAAAACCTTGCACATGGGAGCTCCCATCCCATGATTTACTGGTGAATTCTACGATGCATTCAGGAGGTAATTGTGCTTGTGCATGTTGGGCTGAGATAAGCCCTTAGGATCTTTGCAGGGCTAAACTCTAGGCAGGATTGATATAATAGGGGAAGCGTTTTAATGAAGGTCCTTCAACCACCTTGCGCTGGTATATGAGGGCAAAGTAGATTGATTAAAGCAAAGAGATACAAGTTTTCAGAAGAGTACAAGGAATATGAAAAGATGCAACTAATAACAATTTTACTGTTGCTGTTGCGGTTCGATACAGTGACGACTCGGGCAACTGCTCAATAGCGAGTCAGTTGTTTGTCCTTGCTGTCGCGCTGTACTTGTCAGGTCAAAGGTTGCTGACCTTTGACTTTCGCGTAACCTCCAGCAGTTGCTCAACCTCCGAGGGTTGACTCGCCTATGCCTCGCTGTGTTTTGCTTCTTTTATGACTTAGTGTTTCGACACGACAGAGGCGTTTAAGTCACTTGTTTCCAACACTCCCCTTCACTTCTGGAGTGTCGCTGCTGGTGACGTGGCTCTGTCCAGTCAGCAGCATGCAGTATTCGAACTTCTGCTTTCCGAGCTTCTTGGTCAAGTAGTCAGCTGCCATCTCGGATGTGGGGCAGTAGGACAGCTCAAGTCTCCCCTTCTCGATCTTGTCTTTCATGAAGAAATATCGCAGGGCGATGTGCTTCGTCCTATTCGCGAAACCATTTTTATTCGCGATGCGAATTGCTGATTGGTTGTCGCAGAACAGGGAGAAGCTGGGTAACTGAGCCAGCTTCACTTTTTCCATGAGTTCGCGAAGGTACAGACCTTCCTTGGTGGCTGAGCAAAGTGCGATATATTCTGCTTCAGCTGAGGAGAGGGCGATTAACTCCTGCTTGCTCGACTGCCATGAGATGGGTCCGATAGGTTTGAAGCGGTAGATGTAGCCGGTGCGCGAGCGCCTGTTGTCGGAATCTGCGGCGTGGTCGGCGTTGACGTAGCCGATTAATTTAGGCGTCGTAGTTACGGTTTTGTGGTAGGTCAGGCCGATCGTCGGGGTGCTGACGAGGTAGTGAAGAGCGCGGTCGAGCTTCGCCGTGTGTTCCGCTTCAGGTTTCTTGAGGTAGGTGGCGAGTTGACTTGCACAGTACGATAGATCTGGACGGCAGGTGACGGCTGCGAAAAGGAGGCATCCCAGCTTTCTCTGGTAGTCGCGTATGCCGGCGGGCTTGAGTGGAGCGGGGCCTTCCTTGTGGTTTCCTACGGTGTAGCGGTATGGCGTGGAGATGGTGGTCGGGGTGAGTCCGAAGCGTTTGGCGATGGTGTCGGCGTATTTTGCGGCGCTGAGGTAGATCGCGTCTTCTTCTTCCTGAATGTTGAGGCCGAGGTATTGCGTGACGGTGGACGAGACCGTGAGCGTGAGTTCTTGCTGCAGCTCCCCTTCAAACCAGGTAGTGACACCGTCAGTCGAGCCGATGTAGAGCAGATCGTCTACGTAGACGATGAGTAGAATGTAGTCGTTGCCCTCTGTGAGTCGGTACATGCCCTGGTCGTGCGGTAGCTGGCGGAATCCGATGCGGATGAGTCTAGCGTGCAGGTACTGTTGCCACAGTCTCGGGGCCTGTTTGATGCCGTACAGGGACTTCAGTAGCTGACAGACTTGGTTAGGCTCTCCGTTGGAGCCGTGTGGTAGTTCGACGAAGATCTCTGCGTCGACAGGTGCGTAGAGGAATGCGTTGGCGACGTCAATTTGCCGCAGCTTCTTCTTCTTCATGGCGGCGATCGCGAGAAGAATTTGTAGTGAAGTATGTCGGCTAACCGGTGCGAATGTCTCGGTGAAGTCGCGTCCGTGCTCTTGGTCGAAGCCGCGTACGACCCATCGTGCTTTGAATTTGTCGATGGTGCCGTCTACCTTCGTCTTCACACGGAAAACCCATTTTCCGGTGAGAATTGTCTTGTTCCGTGCCACGCCGATGGGCACGACCTTCCAAGTGTTGCGTTCCTCTTGTGCTTTCAGCTCCTTGTCCATGGCTTCGCGCCATTTTTCCCTATGCTCCCCCCCCAGAGCCTGCTGAACTGTGGCAGGCTCCTTAGGAATCGCCGTGCCGTGAACTGCGGTGACGAGGCCGAGTATCTGGAGTCCACTCTGTGTGTAGCGGGGGAGTGTGGTATCCTCGGGATAGACTGCTTCGTCTCCCGCTTCTGGTGTAGGATTAAAGTTTGGTCCTATGCGTTCTGCTTCGTCGGTGTTGACTTGTGCAGGTGTAACGTAACCGTTGTCGGCGAAGTGGTAGTAGGCTTCGGCGTTGATGCTATCGCGTCGATTTTCGTCGTCCATCGGGACATCGACTGAACAGTAGGGAAGAGGTCTGGCATCCTCCGAGGCTCCTTCCACGTTCTGCTCGTCCCAGTCAGCTTCATCTTCTGCCGAAGCGAAGGCTCGGGTGCCAGGAAATCCGCCCGAGAGGTCTGGGTTGTTTTCTTCCACGTTGGCAAGGTACGTCCGGAGGGTGAGGTTCTCGTAGAAGATGACATCACGTGCTGCTACTGTTTCCTTGGTGTTCATGTCGAAAATCTTCCATGCGTTGTAATGTTTTTCGATGCCCAGGTGTAGTCCCCACTGTGCGCGTTGGGAGAATCGGCCGGCTCGTGCAGATGGGGGTCGGTACTGTACCATGCAGCCGAAAACTCTCAACATTTTTGTGCTGCCCAGTTTTCCTGTCCACAGCAGATGCGGTGATGCGTTGTTCGGGAGTGATGATGACGAGAGCAAGTTGTGCAGCATCACGGCGTGGTCCATTGCTTCGGGCCACTGGTGATTATGTAAGTGCATGCCACGTAGCAGCTTGCGCATGGTGTTCTGGAGAGTCCTGTTCATCCTTTCTGCTACACCTTGCTGTTGATGGGCGTAGGGAAGGGAGATGAGTCTCTTGATTCCCTTCTCCGCCAGGTACTGCTTGAACCTCTGTGACGCATATTCTCCTCCTCCGTCTGACTGGAAGCTTTTCAGCTTCACTCCTGATTCTCGTTCTGCTACTGGAAGCCAGGCGACGAAAGCCTCGAAGGCCATGTCGCGGCTCGGAAGTTTGAGGTGCCAGACGTAGCGTGTGGCGGCATCGATGAACGTGATGACGTAGTTGTACGCTCCTTGTCCAGGTTCGTGGTTGTACAGGATGTCGCTGTACACTTTCTCGAGTGGTGCGTAAGCTGGTGCGCTTGGATTGTGGTGAGAAACGAACGGCTGATGCGGTAAGTCGGCTTCAGGACAGGTGAAGCATGTTCCGTGGACTCGCTGCAGTTCTCTACTTTCAGTTAGAAGTCGGGAATCTTTGTCGAGCACGCCTGCTCTTATCGTGTTGTTTAACACCGTGTTGCTTGGGTGTCCCATTCTTGCGTGCCAGGTTCCTTCGGTGGCGCGATGTCCGGGTGAGCGCCGATACAGGTTGGAGTTGGAGTAGAAGTTGGCGGTGAAGTTGGCGCTTCGATGGGCTTCTCGTTGAGTCGGATTCAGCTGCTGCGTGGGAGTTGGTGGTGTGTCGTCGATGAAGATTGGTGCCGTTGAAGGACCAGCGATTGGTGTCGATGTTCCTGCTACTGCTACCGTTGTCTCTGCTGCTGCCGATGTTGTTTCTGCTGCTGCCGATGTTGTCTCTGCTGCTGCCGATGTTGTTTCAGCAACTGTCGTTGTTGTCTCTGCTGCTGCCGTTGTTGTCTCTGCTGCTGCCGATTGTTGAATTGTCGCTAATGCCCTTGTCCAATCAGCCTCAGGAATGGTGTGTGAATACCAGAAGCCTTCGAGACTGAAGTCGGGATCATGATCCGGTGGGTGCGTCCAGGAGGTGAAGGTGACGATTCCGTCGCTGTCGACGGTGCCGAGATCTGGAACGAAGTCGAGGACGAAGACGTTATTCTTCGGTACTGCCTTCCCGATGTAGAGGCCGCCTTTCCCGTGGTACAACTTGAATTCTTGCGTGGTACTGTCTGCTTCGAGGTGTATACCTTTCGCCATCAGCTGACTGACGCTCAGTAAGTTGTAACCGAGACCTTCTGCTATTAAAACCTTTGACATCTGCAGTATAGCGTTTGTCTCCCGTGACTGAAGTTGAACCACGCCTTGTCGTCGTGTGCGCAGGTTCTGGTTGTTCGCCACGGTGATGACGACTTCGCGTTGAAGTTGGTATTCTCGCTGAACGAAGCGACCCGAGGAGCACATATGCTGCCCGCAGCAACTGTCCAAGAACCAAGTGTCCTTTCCGGACGGTTCACTTTGGGCGATGGCTGCGTACGTTGGGTTCGGTTGAAGTGACTCGCGGCGAGGAGTGTTGTTGTCGAGTTGCTCTTCCGGTGAGTAATGTGGTGGTGACTCGGTGATGCAGGAGTCGGTCAGTCTTGCCATGCAGCTGACGATGTTTCTTGTTCCTTTCGCAGATTGTCCCGTCGATGTTTTTGAGGCTTGTACTTGAGTGGTGGGATTCGCTTGCGTTGAGGCGACTTGGCTGCTTGAAGGTCGAAGCTGCCGCTGCGTTGGTGTTGACTGCTGTCGGTTCGGGCATTGTGTGCGGGGATGACCTGACATCTTGCAGAGATGGCAAAACAGAGGTACGGGTTGCTGTCCTTGATACTTGTTCTGCCGGTAATTGCTGTTGTAGCGCCGCTGAGTGTGAAAGGCGAACTCAGGTACTGGCGTCTTCCTCTTGTGCCGTTCTTCTTGCAGGTCCATGTCTTGCTGCTTGGCATGAATTTCGGCGCAAAGTGCTGCTTCGGAGATTTTCCCGTGGGCTCGGAGAATGGCTCGGGTGGAGCGCCATTGAGGACCAAGACCGCCGATGATGACTGTGACAAAGGCGTCTTCGGATATCGTCCCTCCGCATCAAAGAAGCTTGTCGTGCAACTCGCGACAGCAGCTGATATACGCCATCCCTTTTTCGCCCGGTTTCATTTCCACTGTTGTCAATTGCGCCATTAACCGACTCTGATTGACATTGTGTGTTGCTTGATACAAGTTCTTCAAGTGGTTGTACGCAAGTTTGGCGGAGTTGCCGTATCCCCGGTAAGACCGAATGTTCTGCTAATGATTCGGAGTGATGTTTCTCAGCAGGATTGTGTATGCCATCATTGACTGATACGTGTACTGCTGCTTGTCGTACTGTGTCCCGTGTGTTGGATATGGCAGGGACCCGTCGAAGAAGCCAAGAATCTGCGCGCCTTCCATCATCAGCTCGAACTCGAATGACCAGGTAAAGAAATCCTTCCCGTCGAACGGTCTTCATGTCTGCAGTTTTAAGACGTGCACGAACTGCGAATGGACTTGAAGTGCGTCTAACGTTTTCTCTTGTCCAGGTGAGGGCTGCTGGTGCGGTGTGAAGCTGATGGAGCCGCGCTGGGGCTCGTACGGAGCAAAGGTAGGTTGCTGCTGTTGATTTCCGCGCGCGTAAGATGACCCGTCAAGACTCATGGGCGTCACGTTGTTGTTGTTGCTGTTGTTTGACTGCGCAGGTGCCGCTTGCTGGTGTTGCTCGTAGAAGGACATGAAGGAGAAGAATTTCTCCATCATGCTTTGGTCGAAGCCTGCAGGTTGATTCGCAGGAGTCTCAGTGGACACTGCTGCTGGTCTTGTTGCCGTACCCTCCTCTGTCTGTAGGCCAGAGGCAGGAGGTGGAGTAGGTGTAGTTCCGGGAGAACCATTGGAGGAGCTTCTCTCCTTCTGAGTAGCCATGCCTTCTGATGTTGTAGGTGTCTTGATAGTGGAGTTTGCCCTGACGGCTCTCGTACCATGTTTTACAAGAACACAGCGAAGCATCGGCGAGTCAACCCTCGGAGGTTGAGCAACCGCTGGAGGTTACGCGAAAGTCAAAGGTCAGCGACCTTTGACCTGACAAGTACAGCGCGACAGCAAGGACAAACAACTGACTCGCTATTGAGCAACAGTAAAACAGTTATTAGTTATGTCTCTCCATATTCCTTGTACTCTTATAAAACCTTGTATCTCTTTGCATTAATCAATCTACTTTGCCCTCACATACCAGCGCAAGGTGGTTCAAATATCTTCATTAAACGCTTCCGCTATTACATCATTCCTACCAGGAGTTTAGTCCTGCAAAGATCCTAAGGGCTTTTCTCAGCCCAACATGGTATGAGAGCTATCAGGGCAAACTCAACTACTATCAAGACACCTACAACATCAGAAGGCATGGCAACACAGAAGGAGAGAAGCTCCTCTAACGGCTCTCCCGGCACTACTCCTACTCCACCTCCTGCCTCTGGCCTACAGACAGAGGAGGGTACGGCAACAAGACCAGCAGCAGCGTCTACTGAGACTCCTGCAAATCAACCTGCAGGCTTCGACCCAAGCATGATGGAGAAATTCTTCTCCTTCATGTCCTTCTACGAGCAACACCAGCAATCGGCACCTGCGCAGTCAAACAACAGCAACAACAACAACGACGTGACACCTATGGGTCTCGATGGCTCATCCTACGCGCGCGGAAATCAACAGCAGCAACCTACCTTCGCCCCGTACGAGCCCCAGCGCGGTTCCATCAGCTTCATGCCGCACCAGCAGCCTTCACCTGGACAAGAGAAGACATTGGACGCACTCCAAGTCCAGTCGCAATTCACGCACGTCTTAAAACTGCAGACATCAAGACCGTTCGACGGGAAAGACTTCTTTACCTGGTCATTCGAGTTCGAGCTGATGATGGAAGGCGCGCAGATTCTTGGCTTCTTCGACGGGTCCCTGTGTTAAATTGTAATGTGTTATATGTTGGTAGGCTGTAGTGGGGTAGCCAATATGGGGTACAACCCCAACTAGGGTTTCATATTTGTACCCAAACTTCTGCTAGTTCATTCATTCTTGCCTAGTTATTCTGAGATGGTATTCAGAGCAGGAGGTCCCTAGGACCTACCGACCGTTTTTTTTTAAGGGCCCACCACCGCTCGCATGCGGTTACCACGCTACCCCGTGCCCTAGCCTCGTAGCGCCCTCGTGCGCCCTCGTTAGCGCCCTCGCGCGCCCCTCGTTAGCGCCCTCGCGCGCCCCTCGTTAGCGCCCTCGCGCACCCTCGTTAGCGCCCTCGCGCGCCCCTCGTTAGCGCCCTCGCGCGCCCCTTGCTAGCGCCCTCGCGCGCCCCTTGCTAGCGCCCTCGCGCGCCCCTCGCAGCGTCGCCCGCCCGCCGAGCCGCCCGCTCGCAGCGTCGCCCGCCCGCCACGCTGCCCGCTCGCCCCTCGCCCGCCGCGCTGCCTGCTCGCAGCGTCGCCCGCTCGCCCCGCTGCCCGCTTCGCAGCCCGCTCGCCCCGCTGCCCGCTTCGCAGCCCGCCCGCCCGCTCGCTGCCCGCTTCGCGGCCCGCCCGCTTCGCTGCCCGCTCGCAGCGCCGCCCGCCCGCCCGCTACCTGCTTCGCAGCGTCGCCCGCCCGCCCGCTGCCCGCTTCGCAGCGTCGCCCGCTCGCTCGCTGCCCGCTCGCAGCGTCGCCCGCCCGCCCGCTGCCCGCTTGCAGCGTCGCCCGCCCGCCTCGCTGCCCGCTTGCAGCGTCGCCCGCCCGCCCGCTGCCCGCTTGCAGCGTCGCCCGCCCGCCCGCTGCCCGCTTCGCAGCCGCCCGCCGCGCTGCCCGCTCGCCGCGTCGCCCGCCCGCCCCGCTGCCCGCTTCGCAGCCCGCCCGCCGCACTTCCCGCCTGCAGCGCCGCCCGCCTCGCCTGCTGCTCCCTGCCTGTGCACCGCCGCTTGCTCCTGCTGTGGCTGCTAGCTTCGCTCTAGCGCGTCCCCTCTGCTGCTGCCGCTGCTCTGCTGTGCCCTCACGCCTGAGCTATGGCCTCTATTCGCGTTCTTTCCTTCGATGCTGAGGGCCGTCCCGTGCAGTTCACTTCCTGGCTCGACGACCTGCAGTTGTATCTTATGAGCAATAGCACGGACCACATCTCCCTCTATGACTACGCGTCTGGTGCTGCCGCTGCTCCTGCTGCCACAGCCGAGCTTAGTGTACGTTCACAGTGGCAGACTCGTGACGCTGCAGCTCGCCTGGCTATTCGCAGTCACCTGCCGTTAGCTGAGCTAGAGCACTTTGGCGACTGCAAAACCGCTAAAGCCCTATACGACGCTGTCGTTGCTCGCTACTCCTCACCTGCCACAGCCGAGCTTAGCCGTCTCATGCTGCCTTACCTGTTCCCTGACCTGTCCACCTTTGCTACAGTCGCCGATCTTATCACCCACCTTCGCACTAGTGATGCTCGCCTGCGTGCCGCCCTTCCCACCGAGTTCTGCGCTAAGAACCCCCCTCCCCTGTACTGGGCACTCCACTTCATAGTCACCCGTCTCCCTGACACCCTCAGCTCAGTGCGCGACTATTTCCTTGCTCGCTGTCCCACTGAGCTCACTGTCGCCCTCCTAGAGGAGAAGCTGCTAGCAGCCGAGAAGAGCATTGTAGCTGTTGGTGCTGCTCGCGGCGCTCCTCGCACCCCCATCTTTGAGGGGTGCTCTCCCTCTCCCCTCGCTCCCTCCTATGCTACTGCTGCTGCTGTTGACTTCCTTGGTGCTGAGTCTGCTGGCGCTGCTTCTGCTCCTGGTGGGAGGCGCCGCACCGGCAAGGGCAAGGGGGGCAAGGGTGGCGGGGGTGGCGCTGGGGGGGGAGGGGGTGGGGGAGGTGGGGGGGGAGGCGGTGCTGGAGGGAGCGGTGGCGGGAGTGCCGGTGGGAGTGGGGCCGGCGGCGGAGGCGGGGGCGGCGGCGGGAGCAGTGGCGGTGGTGGCAGCGGCGGCAGTGGCGGCGGTGGCGGTAGTGGCGGTGGCGGTGGCGGTGGTGGCGGTCGGAGCGGAGGTAGTGGCGGCGGTGGAGGTCGGAGTGGAGGCACCGGCTCGGGCCAGAGCTCCCAGCAGCAGCAGCGTCCCCAGTCGACCCAGCAGCTTCGTGAGTGGCTTGCTCAGCGTGGGACGTCTGGGGGCAGTGGCCGCTGTTCCTATGTCATTCGCAAGGGGCAGACGTGTGGAAAGTTCCACACTCAGTACCGCTGCTTCTTCCGCCTTGACGACGCTTGGCGTGAGGAGATGGGCGAGGATGTTGAGCGCCCTCGCTGGGCTGAGCTGATGAGGGCTGGTGTTGATATCTTTGCTCTTGACTATGATGCTATTATTGCTGCCATGTATGCATTGACTGTTAGTGCCGAGGGAGACTGTTACTTGTGTGTGCCGCCTGACCCAGGTATAGAGCCCGCTGCCCTAGGTACTAGTGAGTCTGCTCTCTCTGGTATGGTGCCCCCTGTACCTGCTCCCTCCAGTGCTGTCCCGGCTGTTTGCGAGTCTGCTCTCTCAGGTACAGCACCCACAGAGACTGCTCTCTCAGGTACCGCACCGGCTGAGGCCTGTCACACCTTCACCCTGGACTCAGGTGCTTCCCGCTGTTTCTTTCGTGACAGTACTGAGCTCACACCGCTTCCTGCACCGGTCCCAGTCTCCTTGGCTGACCCCTCTGGGGGCCCAGTCCTTGCCCAGTCCACCACTGTGCTCCCTTGTCCGGCGGTTCCGTCTGGCTCGTTGACGGGTTTCCACCTCCCCTCGTTCTCGACGAACCTGGTGAGCAACGCTGTCATCCAGGATCAGTGGGTTGACACCTTTACCCCTGGAGGACAGCGTGTGGCGATCTGCACGTGCTCCAGGACCGGCCGTCACCTGGCTACGTTTACTCGTCGGCCGGGGTCACCACCGCCTGGGTCACCCCTCCTTGCCACGCCTCCGTGGCATGCACCGTCGCCGCCTTGTGTCTGGTCTTCCCAGGTCCCTCCCTCCTCTCCCTTCCTCGCCTGCGCCGCCTTGCCTTCCTTGCGTCGAGGGGCGGCAGCGCGCCGCTCCTCACTCCTCCTCGTTCCCCCCGACAGAGGCTCCTCTGCAGACCCTCCACCTGGACGTGTGGGGCCCAGCCCGCGTTCGTGGCCAGGGCGGTGAGCGGTACTTTTTGCTGGTTGTCGACGACTACTCGCGTTACACCACGGTCTTCCCCTTGCGCACCAAGGGTGAGGTCCCTGCTGTTCTGATCCCTTGGATCCGCACAGTTCGTCTCCAGCTCCGCCGCCGTTTCCGGACGGATCTTCCTGTCCTGCGTCTGCACTCTGACAGAGGTGGTGAGTTTTCCTCCGACCTCTTGAGGACCTTCTGTCAGGCGGAGGGCATCGAGCAGACCTTCACGCTTCCGGACTCCCCACAGCAGAATGGGGTTGCTGAGCGCCGCATTGGCCTGGTCATGGAGGTCGCTCGTACCTCCTTGGTCCACGCGGCGGCTCCCCATTTTCTGTGGCCGTTTGCTGTCCGGTACGCCGCGCATCAGCTCAACCTCTGGCCCCGTGTCTCCTTGCCGGAGACCTCGCCCACACTGCGTTGGACGGGGGAGGTTGGTGATGCGTCGCGCTTCCGGGTGTGGGGTGCTTGTGCCCTTGTCCGCGATACGTCCGCGGACAAGCTCTCCTCCCGCACGCTTCCCTGTGTCTTCCTTGGCTTTGTCCCTGACGCGCCGGGCTGGCAGTTTTACCACCCCACCTCGCGCCGGGTCTTCGCCTCTCAGGACGTCACCTTTGACGAGTCGGTCCCTTTTTACCGTCTCTTCCCCTACCGTACTGCCCCCCTCCCTCCCCCGCCGCTTTTCCTTGCTCCTGGTCCCCCTCCGGTAGACCCCCTTCCCCCTCAGGGTCCTGCTCCTTCAGGTGTCTCTCAGGTAGACCCTCCTCCCGTCGCTGAGCCTGTCGAGGTCACAGGTGACTCAGGTGCTGCTGCAGGTGGTGCTGCTGGGAGTGCTGAGCCTGCGGGTGCTGGGCCTGGGGGTGCTGGGACTACGGGTGCTGGAGCTGAGGGTACTGTGCCTGAGAGTTCGGCGCCTGGGGGTGCTGAGCCTGGGGGTGCTGCGACTGGGGGTGCTGAGCCGGCGTGTGCGGAGTCTGGGGGTGCTGGGTCTGGGGGTGCTGCGCCTGCGGGTACTGAGCCTGGGGGTGCTGCTACTGAGCCTACGGAGCCTCGGGTTGCTGCGTCTGGGGGTGCTCCGGTTCGGGGTGCTGAGCAGTCTCTCACACCACAGCAGCTTCGTGACTGGTACGTCCGGCGCTTTCGCCGTCCTAGTGGCTCGGCTGGAGCTGGGGGTACTGGAGCTGCCGGGACTGGTTGTTCTGGGAGCACTACGACTAAAGCTGCTGGAGCTGGGGACTCTGGAGCTGGCGGCGCTAGCGGAGTTGTAGCTGCCGACTCTGGGGGTGCTCTTCCTTGCGGTGCTGCGGACCCTGGGGGTGGTGCTGCTGCTGGTGCTGCGGACCCACCTGGTGGAGCTGCTGCTGGAGCTGAGGACCCGAGCGGTGGCGCTGCTGCTGGTGCTGGGGACCCGGACGCTGGAGTCTCTTCTGCTTCTGGAGACGCTGCGCGGCCGCGGCCGTACTTCGTACCGCTCCTTCAGCAGGTTCTTGGGCAGGCTCCTCCTCCTTGTCCTCCTCCCTCCGTAGAGTGTCCTCCGCCTGTCCAGCCGCAGTCACAGTTACCGCCTACCTCGCCTCTCCCTGCTCCCTCTCCTTACACTGGTCCCACAGGAGGTCTTACAGAGCGTCGTGAGCCTGAGTCTCGTCCTGCGTCGCCTGTCCGTACTGCTCGCACTGGTCGTCGTGTCCGTCGTGAGCGTCCTCCTCCTGTCCCAGGCACTCACTACATGACTCTGCGTCCCTCTACTGCTCCTCAGCGTGTCCCTCTGCCGTCTCCTCCTGCGTCCTCTTTGCCTGCTGTTCCGGACCCTGAGTCTGACCGGTATCGTGCTGAGCACCCTACTGTCACGCGTCTCCTAGCTACTGTTGTCACTGACCCTACCTTTGAGTCCTCGGCTGCGTCTGCTCTGGTCGCTGAGTTGGTTGACTTTGCTGCTGCCTGTCGTCTAGACTACGCTGCTCGCCTTGTTGCTGGGTCTGAGTCTGCGTCTGTCTGTCCTCCGTCCGTCGGGGGTGAGTGTGCTCTTGGCACGGACGTCCTTGAGGACAGGCAGGAGGACTTTGACTCTCTCGCGGCTGCTGTACCTCATCTCGTGGCCTGGTTGCTTGCCCCTGAGGGAGACCCGGATGCACTAGACATCCCCACTCCGCGCACTTACGCAGAGGCGATCTCGGGTCCCTACTCCTCTCAGTGGCAGACAGCCATGGACGCAGAGATGGCATCCTGGAAGTCCACAGGCACCTACGTCGACGAGGTCCCCCCTCCTGGGGCGAACATCGTCGATGGCATGTGGATTTTCAGGGTGAAGCGGCCGCCAGGTTCTCCGCCTGTCTTCAAGGCTCGTTACGTTGCTAGAGGCTTCAGTCAGCGTCAGGGGGTCGACTTCTTCCAGACCTTCTCCCCCACCCCGAAGATGACCACTCTTCGGGTTCTGCTGCACGTTGCTGCTCAGCGTGACTACGAGCTTCACTCTCTTGACTTCAGCACAGCGTTCCTGCAGGGCAGCCTGCACGAGGAGATCTGGCTGCGCCGCCCACCTGGCTTTACTGGGTCGTTTCCTCCTGGTACCCAGTGGAGCCTCCGCCGGCCAGTCTACGGTCTCCGCCAGGCGCCACGCGAGTGGCACGACACACTGAGGACTACGCTTGCGGCTCTTGGGTTCGCGCCGTCTACTGCTGACCCGTCGCTGTTTCTGCGCACAGACACGTCGCTGCCGCCGTTCTACATTCTCGTGTACGTCGACGACTTGGTCTTTGCTACTGCTGACACTGAGGCACTCGCTCGTGTGAAGTCGGAGCTGCAGAAGAGACACACCTGCACTGACCTGGGTGAGCTGCGTAGCTACCTTGGCTTGCAGATCACCCGGGACAGAGCTCGCCGCACCATCACCCTGACTCAGTCACACATGGTGCAGCAGGTCCTTCAGCGCTTCGGCTTCCAGTTCTCCTCACCACAGGCCACACCTCTGGCTACCAGCCACTCGCTCTCAGCTCCACCTCCGGACGAGTCCGTAGAGCCGAGTGGCCCGTACCCAGAGCTTGTGGGCTGCCTCATGTACCTGATGACTTGCACGCGACCTGACCTCGCGTACCCTCTTAGCATCCTTGCTCGTTACGTTGCGCCTGGGAGACACAGGCGAGAGCACTGGGAGGCTGCTAAGAGGGTGCTGCGCTACTTGTGCAGTACATCAGGCATGGGGCTGGTGCTTGGAGGACGCGACAGAGTTGTCCTCACTGGCCACTCGGACGCTTCTTGGGTGGACGACCTGGCTACGCAGCGGTCGTCACAGGGTTACACCTTCAGCCTTGGCTCTGGTTCTGTCTCGTGGCGGTCCACCCGCTCTTCCTCTGTTCTCGGCTCTAGTTGTGAGGCTGAGATCTACGCCACAGCCATGGCTGCACAGGAGTTACGCTGGCTCACCTACCTGCTGACTGACTTGGGAGAGCGGCCTAGTTCTCCTCCAGTTCTGTACGGTGACAACAAGGCGGCTCTTGCCTTGTGTCAGGAGCACAGACTGGAGCACAGGACGAAGCACATTGCTCTTCGCTACTTTCTTGCTCGAGAGCTTCAGCAGCGCGGTCAGCTTCGGCTTGTGTACGTGGACTCGAAGGCCAACACTGCTGATATCTTCACCAAGGCGCTCCCGCCTAGTGATCATCAGCGGCACTGTACTTCTTTAGGCCTTGTGTCCACGTTTCCTCACTTGCTCACTGCTTGACATTCTTTGTACTGTACTTTATATATATCTTGTTGCTTGCTTGCTAGGTTTTGATCACTGTGTTGCTTGTCTTGTACTATATCTAGCACTGCATGTGAACTGGCCTTGTGGCCTTTGCTTGTGCTCGGAGTGTGGTGACGTTGTGATCCACCCTGGGCTTGCGTTGCTTTGCTGGACTGGTCTTGTGACCCTTTGTTCTCCCCCACTTTGCCTATGGGGGTGTGTTAAATTGTAATGTGTTATATGTTGGTAGGCTGTAGTGGGGTAGCCAATATGGGGTACAACCCCAACTAGGGTTTCATATTTGTACCCAAACTTCTGCTAGTTCATTCATTCTTGCCTAGTTATTCTGAGACCCTGCCATATCCAACGCACGGCACGCAGTACGACAACCAGCAGTACACGTATCAGTCAATGATGGCATACACAATCCTGCTGAGAAACATCACTCCGAATCATTAGCAGAACATTCGGTCTTACCGGGGATACGGAAATTCCACCGAGCTCGCGTACAACCACTTGAAGAACCTGTATCAAGCAACGGACAGCGTCAATCAAAGTCGGTTAATGGCACAACTGACAACAGTGGAAATGAAACCCGGCGAAAAGGGGATGGCGTATATCAGCCGCTGTCGCGAGCTGCGCGACAAGCTCCTTCGATGTGGAGGAACAATATCTGAAGACGCCTTTGTGACAGTCATCATCGGCGGTCTCGGTCCTCAATGGCGTTCCACCCGAGCCATCCTCCGAGCTCACGGAAAAATCTCCGAAGCAGCACTCTGCGCCGAGATTCACGCCGAGCAGCAAGACATGGACCTGCAAGAAGAACGGCACAAAAGGAAGACGCCAGTACCTGAGTTCGCTTTCCACACTCAGCGGCGCTACAACAACAACAATCACAGGCAGAACAAGTACCTAGGGCAGCAACCCGTACCTCCGTTTTGTCATCTTTACAAGACGTCAGGTCACCCCCGCACACACTGCCCAAACCGGCAGCAGTCAACACCAATGCAGCGGCAGCTTCGACCTTCAAGCACCCGAGTGGCATCCACGCAGGCGCACCCCACGAGTCAGCCGCAGTCTTCAACAACATCGCCAACACAATCTGCACAAGGAACAAGAAACATCGTCAGCTGCATGGCAAGATTGACCGACTCCTGCATCACCGAGTCACCACCGCATTACTCACCGGAAGAGCAACTCGACAACAGCACTCCTCGCCGCGAGTCACTTCAGCCGAACCCGACATACGCAGCCATCGCCCAAAGCGAACCGTCTGGGAAGGATACCTGGTTCTTAGACAGTTGCTGCGGGCAGCATATGTGCTCTTCAGGACGCTTCGTTCAACGGGAATACCAACTTCAACGGGAAGTCGTCATCACCGTCGTGAACAACCAGAACCTGCGCACACGACGACAAGGTGTGGTTCAACTTCAGTCACGAGAGACGAACGTTGTACTGCAGATGACGAAGGTTTTAATAGCAGAAGGACTCGGCTACAACTTACTGAGCGTCAGTCAGCTGATGGCGAAAGGCATCCACCTCGAAGCAGACAGCACCACGCATGAATTGAAGCTTTACCACGGGAGAGGCGGACTTTACATCGGAAAGGCGGTCCTGAAAAATAACGTCTTCGTCCTCGACTTCGTTCCAGATCTCGACACCGCCGACAGCGACGGAATCGTCACCTTCACCTCCTGGACACATCCACCGGATATCGACCCCGACTTCAGTCCCGAAGGCTTCTGGTATTCGCACACTATCCCTGAGGCAGAACGAACAAGAGCATTAGCGATGATTCAACATTCGCAGCAGCAGCGACAACATCGGCAGCAGCAGAAACAACATCGGCAGCAGTAGAGACAACATCGGCAGCAGCACAAACAATATCGGGAGCAGCAGAGACAACATCGGCAGCAGCAGAGACAACATCAGCAGCAGCAGAAACAACATCAGCAGCAGCAGAGACAGCGGTAGCAGTAGCGGCAACATCAACACCAATTGCTGGTCCTTCAACGGCACCGATCTTCATCGACGACACACCACCAACTCCCGCGCAGCAACTATATCCAACTCAACGAGAAGTCCATCGAAGCGCCAACTTCACCGCCAGCTTCTACTCCAA
The DNA here is from genome assembly GCA_947470075.1 of Closterium sp. Yama58-4. Lineage (NCBI taxonomy): Eukaryota > Viridiplantae > Streptophyta > Zygnematophyceae > Desmidiales > Closteriaceae > Closterium > Closterium sp. Yama58-4. The sequence continues at coordinate 232,017 of CANIUD010000594.1, forward strand.
CTCCGACATGTATCGGCGCTCACCCGGACATCGCGCCACCGAAGGAACCTGGCACGCAAGAATGGGACATCCAAGCAACACGGTGTTCAACAACACGATCAGAGCGGGCATACTTGACAAAGACTCACTACTTCTAACTGACGGCAGAGAACTCCAACGAGTCCGTGGAACATGCTTCACCTGTCCTGAAGCCGACTTACCGCATGAACCATTCGTCTCTCACCACAACCCGAGCGCACCAGCGTACGCACCACTGGAGAAAGTGTACAGCGACATCCTGTACAACCACAAACCTGGACAAGGAGCGTACAACTACACCATCACGTTCATTGATGCCGCCACACGATACGTCTGGCACCTCAACCTCCCGAGCCGCGACATGGCCTTCGAGGCTTTTGTCGCCTAGCTTCCAGTAGCAGAACGAGAATCTGGAGTACAACTGAAAAGCTTCCAGTCAGACGGAGGAGGAGAATATGCGTCACAGAGGTTCAAGCAGTACCTGGAGGAAAGGGGAATCAAGCGGCTCATCTCCCTTCCCTACGCCCATCAACAGCAGGGTGTAGCAGAAAGGATGAACAGGACCCTCCAGAACACCATGCGCAAGCTGCTACGTGGCATGCACTTACCCAACCACCAGTGGCCCGAAGCAATGGACCACGCCGTGATGCTGCACAACTTGCTCTCGTCATCATCGCTCCCGAACAACGCATCACCGCATCTGCTGTGGACAGGAAAATTGGGCAGCACAAAAATGTTACGAGTTTTCGGCTGCATGGTACAGTACCGACCCCCATCTGCACGAGCCGGCCGATTCTCCCAACGCGCACAGTGGGGACTACACCTGGGCATCGAAAAACATTACAACGCATGGAAGATTTTCGACATCAACACAAAAGAAACAGTAGCAGCACGTGATGTCATCTTCTACGAGAACCTCACCCTCCGGACATACCTTGCCAACGTGGAAGAAAACAACCCAGACCTCTCGGGCGGATTTCTTGGCACTCGAGCCTTCGCTTCGGCAGAAGATGAAGCTGACTAGAACGAGCAGAACGTGGAAGGAGCCTCGGAGGAAGCCGAGCCTCTTCCCTACTGTTCAGTCGATGTCCCGATGGACGACGAAAATCCACGCGACAGCATCAGTGCCGAGGCCTACTATCACTTCGCCGACAATGGTTACGTTACACCTGCACACGTCAACACCGACGAAGCCGAACGCATAGGACCAAATTTCAACCCTGCACCATAAGCGGGAGATGAAGCAGTCTATCCCGAGGATACGACACTCCCCTGCTACACTCAGAGTGGCCTCCAGATACTTGGCCTCGTCACCGCAGTCTAAGGCACGGCGCCTCCTAAAGAGCCTGCCACATTCCAGCAGGCTCTGGGGGGGGAGCACAGGGAAAAATGGCGCGAAGCCATGGACAGAGAGCTGAAAGCACTGGAAGAACGGAACACCTGGAAAATAGTTCCCATCGACGTGGCATGGAACAAGACAATTCTTACCGGAAAATGGGTTTTCCGTGTGAAGACGAAGGTAGACGGCACCATCGACAAATTCAAAGCACGATGGGTCATACGAGGCTTCGACCAAGAGCATGGACGCGACTTCACCGAAACGTTCGCGCCAGTCAGGCGACACATCTCACTGCGAATTCTCCTCGCGATAGCGGCCATGAAGAAGAAGAAGCTACGGCAAATCGACGTCGCCAACGCCTTTCTTTAAGCACCTGTCGACGCAGAGATCTTCGTCAAACAACCACACGGCTCCAACGGAGAGCCCAACCAAGTCTGTCAGCTGCTAAATTCCCTGTACGGCATCAAACAGGCCCCGAGACTGTGGCAGCAGTACCTGCACGCTAGACTCACCCGCATCGGATTCTGCCAGCTACCACACGATCAGGGCATGTACCGACTCACAAAGGGCAACGACTACATTCTACTCATCGCCTACGTAGACGATCTGCTCTACATCGGCTCGACCGACGGCGTCACTACCTGGTTCGAAGGGGAGCTACAGCAGGATCTCACGCTCACGGTCTCGTCCACCGTCACGCAATACCTCGGCCTCAACATTCAGGAAGAAGAAAACGCAATCTACCTAAACGCCGCGAAATACGCCGACACCATCTCCACGCCATACCGCTACAGCGCAGGAAATCACAAGGAAAGCTCCGCTCCACTCAAGCCCGCCGACATACGCGACTACCAGAGAAAGCTGGGATGCCTCCTCTTCGCGGCCATCACCTGCCGTCCGGATCTATCGTACTCTGCGAGTCAACTCGCCACCTACCTCAAGAAACCTGAAGCGGAACACATGGAAGAGCTCAACCGCGCTCTTCACTACCTCGTCAGCACCCCGACGATCGGCCTGACCTACCACAAGACCACAACTACAATGCCTAAATTAATCGGCTACGTCGACGCCGACCACGCTGGCGATTCTGATAACAGACGATCGCGCACCGGCTACATCTACCGACTCGAGCCTATCGGACCTATCTCGTGGCAGTCGAGCAAGCAGGAGTTAATCGCCCTCTCCTCAGCTGAAGCAGAATATATCGCACTCTGCTCAGCCACCAAGGAAGGACTGTACCTTCGCGAACTGCTGGAGGAAGCGAAGCTGGCTCAGTTACCCAGCTTCTCCCTGTTCTGCGACAACCAGTCAGCAATTCGCATAGCCAACAAGAATGGCTTTGTGAACAGGACGAAGCACATCGCCCTGCGATATTTCTTCGTGAAGGACGAGATCGAGAAGGGGAGACTCGAGCTATCCTACTGCCCCACATCCGAGATGGCAGCCGACTACTTGACCAAGAAGCTCGGAAAACAGAAGTTCGAATACTGCATGCTGCTGACTGGACAAGGCCACGTCACCAGCAGCGACACTCCAGAAGCGAAGGGGAGTGTTGGAAACAAGTGATTTAAGCGCCTCTGTCGTGTCGAAACACTAAGTCGTAAATGAAGCAAAATACAGCGAAGCATCGGCGAGTCAACCCTCGGAGGTTGAAAGAGCAACCGCTGGAGGTTACGCGAAAGTCAAAGGTCAGCGACCTTTGACCTGACAAGTACAGCGCGACAGCAAGGACAAACAACTGACTCGCTATTGAGCAGTTGCCCGAGTCGTCACTGTATCGAACCGCAACAGCAACAGTAAAACAGTTATTAGTTATGTCTCTCCATATTCCTTGTACTCTTATAAAACCTTGTATCTCTTTGCATTCCGTAGCCGCTGCTGCCGTCGTCCCCACCCCTCAGTTGGCGGCGACGAAAGTCCTCCTCCAGAATCTTTGTCCGCACCCACTCGAGTGTCCACGAGCTCTGGTTCTGCGGCAGGCTCAATCCGCTCGTGAATTGAAGCCACGATTCAGGCAGCAGCGAGAGCATCTTCAAGCACTTGGTCTGCTCCGGGTAGGTGATTCCCGCGGTCGCCAACTTCGCGTACAGGTCGCGCATCTTGTCCAGGACAGGTTGCACTGGCTCTCCCTCGCTCAGGCGCAACGCGGACAGCTCCCTCTCCAGCATCAACGTTGCGACAACGGAGGTCGGGGCGTGCAGCTCCTTCAACACGGTCCACGCCTTCGGACCGCATTCAACCTCCGGCAGCAGGTGCATGACGTGGTGACGCTGGTTCAGCTCCAAACTCTGCGACATCAAATAGTAGCCAGCCGAGGAGCGCTCGTCCCAATCTTCCTGCAGCGTGGGGTCACTCGGTCTAGGCTCCTCCCCAATCATTAGTTTCAGCAAACCGATCTGACGGAAATATAATTGCATTTTCCAGGCCCAATCATCATAGCCCTCACCATTGAACTTCTCGACGGTGAAATTCTTCAGCACCTCCTTGACAAGCGAGCCCTGGTTTGTTCGCGCTCCCCTTGGCGCTGAAAGACCAGAATCTTGGCTGCCGCTACGATCTTGGGCTGAAGATTCACCAGCTCCCGCCGAGGTGTTGCCCGCCATAGCTACCTATAACGAGGATCACTATAACGCAGCTCTGATACCAGCTTGTTGGTGTAAGGGCCTAATAAACTAAAGCTATTAGGACTTAATCAAACTTAAAACCTCTCCTCGGGGTCACCTCCAAGGGTCCCTGGGTGCCTGGTACAAGACCAGCCCCTATCCTCGGGTCCGAGTTTGTAGAGAGAGGGATCAAGAAGGACTTAGTCAAAACAGCAAGAGTACCTTGAACGTCGCGCAGCGTGCCGTGCAGACCGTCGATCGGATTAAGCTGAGAATTCGCTATATCGAAGCTCGCTCCAAGAGCTTTAAAATGAGCCAAGTTGCCTCGCGAAAAGTTCTGTCATTACTAAGTTCTGGCTCGGACAGTGTTTGCCTAGCATTAGAGTGCTAGCGTACTAGCGTTGACTCGGGTAGCATTCCGCCAACGAACCGCGTAGAAACGAAATTCCAGCGAGGAAGGAATTCGCATGAATCAATTTGACTATATTCAGGTACAAACAGAGAAGAAATTTATAGTTCTAGCTAGCAAGGACCTTGGGAATCAACCTGGGAACAACCAGGGATGATCCCAAATAATTCCAAGCAACAGAACCAACCTGGCTGGACAAAATAGTAGGTGGTAGGTTGGTAAACAACCTCTGGTTCTGTTTTTCCAACCTGGGAAAACAACAACCAGGTTCAGGTTCTAAAAACAGAACCTGTTTTGTCTTTGCCCAACCAGCCAAATGCTGGTTCCGCTGGTTTCCTCTGGCCCTGTAGCATGCAGATACAGACAAACAAGATCCAACCTTCACCCAAATTGTACCCCTATAGTGCCTGCCCTGCTACACTATAGTCAACCAAACAAAACAGTACAATTTCGAGTTGGATAGAACTGGATCTGCGTAATGAATTTAACCGAACCGCAAAGCTTCCATCCTGGGTTCCTTTGCGAGCTCTTCCTTTCTGCTTGCACTGTTCATAGTGTGTACAATGTTGTGCCGAAGCGCACATTGCGCGAGTACCTGCAAATGCATCAAGCGAAAATTGCGAAAACAAACAAACACACGAACATTCCATTCACACCCAAATGCATTCGCACACGCATACTCGTACAAACAGACGGCAGGATGTTGTGCAATGTGCATTTGCACCCAACATAAGTTCTGGCTCGGACAGCGTTTGCCTAGCGTTGGAGTGCTAGCGTACTAGCGTTGACTCGGGTAGCATTCCGCCAACGAACCGCGTAGAAACGAAATTCCAGCGAGGAAGGAATTCGCATGAATCAATTTGACTATATTCAGGTACAAACAGAGAAGGATTAAATAGTTCTAGCTAGCAAGTGTCAACAGAACTAGGCAAAAATGATTGAAAGGAGAGAGGTTTCACTAGCAGCAGTTGGGGTACATATAGCAAACCCTAACTGGGTTGTACTCGCTATAGAGCACCCCACTACAGGCTAGACAATAATAACATTCTGACAGCAAGGACCTTGGGAATCAACCTGGGAACAACCAGGGATGATCCCAAATAATTCCAAGCAACAGAACCAACCTGGCTGGACAAAATAGTAGGTGGTAGGTTGGTAAACAACCTCTGGTTCTGTTTTTTCAACCTGGGAAAACAACAACCAGGTTCAGGTTCTAATAACAGAACCTGTTTTGTCTTTGCCCAACCAGCCAAATGCTGGTTCCGCTGGTTTCCCCTGGCCCTGTAGCATGCAGATACAGACAAAGAACATCCAACCTTCACCCAAATTGTACCCCTATAGTGCCTGCCCTGCTACACTATAGTCAACCAAGCAAAACAATACAATTTCGAGTAGGATAGAACTGAATCTGCGCAATCAACTCAACCGAACCGCAAAGCTTCCATCCTGGGTTCCTTTGCGAGCTCGTCCTTTCTGCTTGCACTGTTCATAGCGCGTACAATGTTGTGCCGAAGCGCACATTGCGCGAGTACCTGCAAATGCATCAAGCGAAAATTGCGAAAGCAAACAAACACACGAACATTCCATTCACACCCAAATGCATTCGCACACGCATACTCGTACAAACAGACGGCAGGATGTCGTGCAATATGCATTTGCACCCAACACACTCCCCCTCAGCCTGCCGGCTGCATCTCCATCATTCCATGCTAGTTCATGTTCATTCCACTCATGCGCACACAACGCCAATGAGGCTCATCCGCAAGCCTCTTGGTGAGAAAGTCTGCTGGCTGCTGGTGAGTCTTGATGTAGATCGGATTCACCGTCCCCCTCTTCACCTCCTTACGCAGCCAGTGCCACTTGATACGCATGTGCTTATTCAGCCCATGAAGCACAGCGTTCCTGGCCATCCCAAGAGCCCCCTTGCTATCACAAAACAGCGGCGTAGCAACTTTCTGCTCCTGGCCAATCTCCTCTAACAGCCTCCTCAGCCAAATCACCTCCTTCACCCCATGGAACATCGCCATGTACTCTGATTCTACGGAAGAGAGTGCCGTCTCCGTCTGCTTCTTGGACCTCCAACTAACAGGTCCTCCCCCAACTACGCAGATGTATCCTCCCACAGATGAGGAATCCTCCTTCTCAGAAGCCCACGTAGCATCGGTAAAGCAAGTTAGAAAGAGCTTGCCTTCTCCAAGCCTCTCCCCCTTCTCTTTCAGCACCTCCACCCCTTTCTGCTTCACCTGTGCAGATGCGGAGTATTGAACTCCAATGCTTGGGTGAGAGTTCAGGTACTTCACCACACGCTCAGCTGCATCCACCTGCTCCTCTGATGGATTCTGCACCACCCTAGCCAGCTGCCCAACCGAGAAAGAGATGTCGGGCCTCGTGTGAACTGCTGCGTACAAGAGGCTGCCCACCAAGGACTGAAATTGCTGCTGCTCCTCGGCTTCAACCCCTTCATCCTCTGCAGCCTTCACAAGCTTGAATTCTGCTGGCAGGGGAGTTGCAACCTTGCGCTCATTCTCAATCCCATACTTCTCCCCCAGCTCCTTGATGAACTTCTCCTGGTGCAGCTTCAACCACCTGTGATCAGGATCCCTCTCCACGTGCATCCCAAGGTAGTACTTTACCTCCCCAAGGTTCTTGCACTTGAAGTTTTCCATCAGTTGCTGCTGCACTTTCTGGATCTCCTTCATGCTGCTGCTGAAGAGAAGAATGTCGTCCACATAGACCAGAAACAGCACCAGCTTCTCCCCCTCGCCCTTGAGAAAGAGGCTCTCATCACAGCTGCTGGTCCTGAATCCCATCTCCTCTAAAACAGCTGCCAATTTCTGGTACCAGCAGCGTGGCGCCTGCTTCAAGCCGTAGATGGACTTGTTGAGCTTGCATACCCTGCCCGTACCATCCTCATACCCAGGCGGCTGCGTCATGTACACATCCTCCTCTAAAATCCCATTGAGGAATGCCGTTGAAATATCCATCTGAATGATGAATTTCCCACTAACGGCTGCATCTGCCAACAAGACACGGAGGGTAGAGGGTTTGGCAGTGGGAGCAAAGATCTCGTTGAAGTCCTGCTTCTCCTTCTGCATAAACCCCTTCGCCACCAGCCTACTCTTGTAGATGGTGACCTGCCCCTTGTCATCGGTCTTGATCCTCAGCACCCACTTGCATTGTATCGCTTTCTTCCCATCAGGCAGCACCACCAGATCCCATGTCCCATTCTCTAGCAGACTCTGGTACTCAGCATCCCTAGAAGCCAGCCACTTGTCCCTATCTGGTCCAGCTAATGCCTCCTCCATGCTAGCTGGTTCCTCTGGTGCAGGGGCAAGAAAACAGTACGCAGGCTCATCCTCCTCATCCGGGTCATAGCCATGCGGTAGAATCAGCAATGCCTCTTCGGTCCCTAGCTGCTGCTCTGCTGCATCAGTTCCTGCAGTCAGCTTCTTAGTAGCTATACGGGTACGTCCTGGCCTGGAGACGGGTGTCTCCCATCCCCTCATAACGATACCCTTCGGCTTCTTAGTTTTCCCCTGCTGCTGCTCTCCTCCCTCGGATCCAGCAGCTCCCTTAGTGCTGCCGCCAATTTCCACACCATTTTCTCCACCAGAAGATGCCTCCTGTACCTTCTCTCCATCACCATTTCCCGCAGCTGCCTCCTCTCCCTCCTCCCACACACTAGGAGTCAGGTCCAGCTGCATGGTGATCTGCTCCATCTGCTGGGACACCCAGGCCTCCGGCTGTTTCTCCCAGCTCCCATACATCATGCCCTCAATGAATTTCACATCCCTGCTGTCAAACAACACACCCTTGAATGGTCCCACAGCAGCCATCCCTTGCTCTCAGCAGCCAGCCCCAAATGCACACACCAGATTGCACTTGCCCCCAACTTACTGCGGTAGGTCTTGGGGACGTGGGCGACTGCCATGCAACCGAACACCCTCAGCATGTCCACCGGCGGCTTCCTCCCAAGCCACCTCTCCAAAGGCACCCACGAGTCATCCCCAACCTTGGTGAGCACCCTGTTCCTAGCGACGGTGGCGTGCCGGACAGCATGAGGCCACATAGAATTGCTCAGCCCAGATTCTATGAGCAGCGCCCTAGCTGTCTCCAGAATGGTCCGGTTTGCCCGTTCTGCTACACCATTGGACTGTGGGGTGTAAGCCGTGGTCAGCTCTCTCTGGATGCCTTGCTTCTTGAGCCAGGCCGTCATTTCAGCTCCAAGGAACTCACCACCCCGGTCTGTCCTAATCCGCTTCACTACACACTCCGCCTGCTTCTCCACGAACGGCAGCCAATCGTCCCGTATCGTGGAGGCGGCGTGGTCCTTCTGCTTCAGCGGATACGCCCACATCAGCCTGCTCCAGTCATCCACAATTGTAAGAAAATACCGCTCCCCCTTGTGCCCTTGCACCGGCAGCGGCCCCACCAAGTCCATGTGGACCAGCTCCAAAGGCTTCTTGCTCCTGCCAGCCACACTATGGAAAGGGAAACGGGTGAACTTTGAAAGCAAACAGATTTCACAGTTGTCATCGGGTGGCTGTCCATTCAGCTTCAAACCCTTGACGGCTCCATCCTTCTCCAGCTGCTTCAATAAGGGCATTGCCACATGCCCCAAGCGTCGGTGTGCCGTTGCCCAATCTGTCTCCCCAGATCTGGCCGACACTTTCACGCCAACCCCTCCAACGGCGTTGCACTCCCCCTGGGATGCAGACCCCTCTCTAGCCTGCCCCCCACCGTGCCACGCCAACGCCGGCAGCTGCCACATGGATCTGTACACGTCCTTGCTCTCGTGCAGATCCCAAAGCACCCGATTGCCCAGCTGCCCCTTGTACGTGCGAGCCCCATCCGTGCTAGTGCTCACCCCAGCCTTGGCAAGCTTACGGAGGGAGATGAGGTTGGCCTTGAGGTTGGGGACGAGGAGAACGTCGTGCAGCACCACCGGCTTGCCATCCGCTCCCTTAAACGCAGCTCGTCCCGCACCAGCCACCTTCAGCGAGTGTCCAGAGGCGGAGCACACCTCGTTAATCGGTGCAGCGCGTACGTCGTCTAACAGGTCTTTGTGCGGCGTCATCGTCCAAGCAGCGCCCGTGTCCAACACCCAATAGTCCAGGGGGTGCAGCTCTGCTCCAACCTTGGCAGAGGCGTCTCCTTGCTCCCCCTGCTCTCCAATATGGAAGAACTGGCCCGCGGTGCGCTTTTTCTTCTTCTCCGCACCACCGTTGCTCTTCGGGTTGTTGTCGGACGAATCAGCGACCATGTTCGCGCCGTTTTTCTGGTTCCTCCGCGCGCCGCCATCCTGGTGACGATTCTGGGGGGTCCATCCATCGGGTTTCTTATAGCACAAAAACCAGGGGTGCCCTTCCTTCTCACAATACCAGCAACTCCCTTTCATTTTGCCACCAGCACCCGATTTGCCCCCACGTCCAGATTTCGCACCGCGACCCCAACCGATACGTGCTTGTTGGTCGTTGGAGTCGTCGTCTTTCTTTGCACCGCGTCCAGCACCACCGAAGCCACGTCCTCTGCCACGTCGGCTCCCTTGCATCCCATAGCCGCTGCTGCCGTCATCTCCACCCCTCAGTTGGCGGCGACGAAAGTCCTCCTCCAGAATCTTTGTCCGCACCCACTCGAGTGTCCACGAGCTCTGGTTCTGCGGCAGGCTCAATCCGCTCGTGAATTGAAGCCACGATTCAGGCAGCAGCGAGAGCATCTTCAAGCACTTGGTCTGCTCCGGGTAGGTGATTCCCGCGGTCGCCAACTTCGCGTAGAGGTCGCGCATCTTGTCCAGGACAGGTTGCACTGGCTCTCCCTCGCTCAATCGCAACGCGGACAGCTCCCTCTCCATCATGAGCATCGCGGCGACGGAGGTAGGAGCGTGCAGCTCCTTCAGCACGGTCCACGCCTTTGGACCGCAATCAACCTCCGGCAGCAGGTGCATGACATGGTGACGCTGGTTCAGCTCCAAACTCTGCGACATCAAGTAATAGCCAGCCGATGCGCGCTCGTCCCAATCTTCCTGCAGCGCGGGGTCACTCGGTCTAGGCTCTTCCCCAATCATTAGTTTCAGCAATCCAATCTGACGGAAGTAAAGCTGCATTTTCCAGGCCCAATCATCATAGCCCTCACCATTGAACTTCTCGACGGTGAAATTTTTCAGCACCTCCTTGATCAGCGAGCCCTGGTTGGTTCGCGCTCCTTTTGGCGCCGAAACACCAGAATCTTGGCTGCCGCTACGATCTTGGGCTGAAGATTCACCAGCTCCCACCGAGGTGTTGCCCGCCATAGCTACCTATAACGAGGATCACTATAGCGCAGCTCTGATACCAGCTTGTTGGTGTAAGGGCCTAATAAACTCAAGCTATTAGGACTTAACCAAACTTAAAACCTCTCCTCGGGGTCACCTCCAAGGGTCCCTGGGTGCCTGGTACAAGACCAGCCCCTATCCTCGGGTCCGAGTTTGTAGAGAGAGGGATCAAGAAGGACTTAGTCAAAACAGCAAGAGTACCTTGAACGTCGCGCAGCGTGCCGTGCAGACCGTCGATCGGATAAAGCTGAGAATTCGCTATATTGAAGCTCGCTCCAAGAGCTTTAAAATAAGCCAAGTTGCCTCGCAAAAAGTTCTGCCATGCAGCAGCGTTTGCCTAGCGTTGGAGCGGACAGCGTTTGCCTAGCGTTGATAGCATCTTCACGTACTTGGTCTCCTCCGGGTAGATAATTCCTGCAATCGCCAGCTTCGCATAGAGTCCACACAACGCAACGCAACGCAACGCAACGCAAGAGTCCAGAACAGGTTGTATGGGCTCTCCCTCGCTTAAGCGCAACGCGGACAGCTCCCTCTCCATCATAAGCAACGCGGTGACGGAGGTAGGGGCGTGCAGCTCCTTCAACACAGTCCACACCTTTGGTCCGCACTCAACCTCCGACAGCAGATGCATGACGTGGTGTTGCTGGTTCAGCTCCAAACTCTGTGACATCAAATAGTAGCCAGCCGAGGCGCGCTCGTCCCAATCTTCCTGCAGCGCAGAGTCACTCGGTCTAGGCTCCTCTCCAATCATTAGTTTCAGCAATCCAATCTGACGGAAATACAGTTGCATTTCCAAGCCCAATCTACCTATAACGAGGATTACTATAACGCAGCTCTGATACCAGCTTGTTGGTGTAAGGGCCTAATAAACCCAAGCTATTAAGACTCAATCAAACTTAAAACCTCTCCTCAGGGTCACCTCCAAGGGTCCAAGACCAGCCCCTATCCTCGGGTCCGAGTTTGTAGAGAGAGGAGTCAAGAATGACTTAGCCAAAATAACAAGAGTACCTTGTTCATCGCGCAGCATGCCGTGCAGACCGTCGATCGGATTAAGCTGAGAATTCGCTATATCGAAGCTCGCTCCAAAAGCTTTAAAATAAGCCAAGTTGCCTCGCGAAAAGTTCTGCCATTATGAAGTTATGGCTCGGACAGCGTTTGCCTAGCGTTGGAGTGCTAGCGTACTAGCGTTAACTCGGGTAGCATTCCGCCGTCGAACCGCGTAGAAACGAAATTCCAGCAAGGAAGGAATTCGCTTGAATCAATTGACTATATTCAGCAAGCAACCTGGAATAAATAGTTCTAGCTAGCAAGGGCCTTGGGAATCAACCTGGGAACAACCAGGGAAGATCCCAAATAATTCCAAGCAACAGAACCAACCTGGCTTGACAAAATAGCAGGTGGTAGGTTGGTAAACAACTTCTGGTTCTGTTTTTCCAACCTGGGAAAACAACAACCAGGTTCAGGTTCTAAAAACAGAACCTGTTTTGTCTTTGCCCTATCAGTCAAATGATGGTTCCGTTGGTTTCCCCTGGCCTTGTAGCATACAGATACAGACAAACAACATCCAACCTTCACCTAAATTGTACCCTTATAGTGCCTGCCCTGCTACACTATAGTTAACCAAACAAAACAATACAATTTTGAGTTGGATAGAACTGAATCTGCGCAATCAAATCAACAGAACCGCAAAGCTTTCATCTTGTGTTCCTTTGCAGGCTCGTTCTAACTGCTTGCACTGTTCATAGCTCGTACAATGTTGTGTCGAAGGGCACATTGCGCGAGTACCTGCAAATGCTTCAAGCGAAAATTGCAAAAGCAAACAAACACACGAACACATCATTCACACGCAAATGCATTCGCATACGTGTACTCATACAAACAGATGGCAGGATCTCGTGCAATGTGAATTTGCACCTAGCAAGCAGCAGCAGGAGCAGGAGCAGTTTCAGTCGCAGCATCAGGAGAGAGCAGAGAAGGAGTCACACCCGTAGTAGAAGGTTTAGTTGTAGCCCCAAGAGGAGAGGGCAGAGGAGGAGTCACTGTTGTGATGTTACCATATGCATTCATGTCTGTCTGCCTCCCATCCTATCTTTCTACCTTACATGCGTGGTGTGAGCGTGTGCAAGAATTTGTGTTTGGTATTGTTTGGACTTTGTGTGTGTGTGTGAATTTAATTTTGTCTGAGAAGATATCTGAAATGACTTCTCTGCTCAAGAGCTTTCCGACGAACCAAGAATCGTCGCGATCGGAGCAAGAACGATAAAGTTGCGTTCGTTCGAAGTTTTTATTGTCACGTGACGACCATGAGAAGTCGTGGGGTTGATCTGATATGAGGCATAGACTTTTGTGGATTCGGAAAACTTGTCACTCTAGGAAGAAGTTGCGGGGTTTATCCTATAAGGCGTATAGACTTCTGTGGGTTCGGAAAATTGTAGATGATGTCAAGTGGTTGGGAGAAACCAAACCAGGTTGGCAAGTGTGGCCAAGTTGGGTTGAGGTGGATGGCATGGGTTGGGAAAGTGACATAAGTAAAACTCGGGATACTATAGGGAGGGAATATCGTGTGCTTATGGGGTTTCCTTGGTTGGGGACTCCCTATGAATCTTGCCCTTGTCGTCTTCATCCCTCCTATCTGGTTTCTAGCTACTCTGATTTCTTATGTGGTTCTTGGTTAAATATTGGGATAGAGTTAATTTTAAGCTCCAGCATACCCCCTAGTGCGCCGAAATTGATAACTCGAATTTTACTTTCCCCCTTGATGCGATTCAAATTGAAATGGTAGCTACGGTTTGGGCTAAAACATTTCTGAAACTGTTAAAGTTATAACGGCGCATTTTTTGTTGACGGAGTTTCTTGTGAAGCCGACATTTTTGTCCAAAATGTAGTCCAAAGATTTTGAGTTGTTTCAGCCCTCTAATCTTCGTAGACTCTGTCCTTAATCTTAACAGTCACGGCCGCAGCAACAGGTGCAGATGCAATCGCAGCAGGAGAGGGTAGAGGAGGAGTCACGACCGCAGCAGCAGGTGCAGCTGCAGCCGCAGCAGGAGAGGGTAGCGGAGGAGTTATGGCCGCAGCAGCAAATGCAGTTGCAGCCGCAGCAGGAGAGGGTAGAGGAGGAGCCACGGCCATAGCAACATGAGCAGCAATAGGGGCAGGTGCTAAACCAGCGCTTCTGCACCCAGCTGGGCATTGCGTCTGTCAGTCCTTGCTTGTGTAGAGATGTTTGTCTTGCTTGTGTTGTATTCTTGCATCTCCTATATTTGCTATATCCTTGGATGTGGACTAGGCTTCTGGCCTCTCGCATGTTCTCAGACTATGTGGTGATCTTGAGGTCCACCCTAACATTTGTTTTGTTCTTGTCAACTGGTCATATGACCCTTGCTCTCAGACTGCGCGGTGCTTTCATGATCTACTATGAGATATGTGTTGCTTTCCAAAGGACTACCGTCACCTAGACTATGGGGGTGTGTCATAATATATTTTGTATCTTGTGTTTAGTCTAGTCTATGTGTTACATTTGTGTTTCTTTGCATGGTTAGGGTTTCCCATGTCTAGAGTTGTACTTGTCATTTCTACTCAATTCATTTTTCCGTTACTCGTGTGACAGCACATGAGCGTGCAGCATGATTGGTGGCACCTCGCCATGCGGCAGACCGTCTGGGCGCGCAACTGCCTTGAGCGGTCGGTGTTGCCGCTGGGGACGATGCCGCACCAGCTGCTGACCAGCAAGAAGCCTGACCTCACTCTTGCATGCGTGTGGGGCTGCATGGTGCAGTTCATGGTCCCCGAGCAGCAGCGCGGCGGGAAGCTGGCGCCGAAGGCCCGGTGGGGCTTCACCTCAGCGTGTCGCCAACGAGCAAGGACTGGGAGGTCCTCAACCTCACCAACAACAAGGTCGTCACCATGGTGGAGGCGATCTTCTACGAGTTGATGTCGCTGGAGGTGTGGAAGTCGAATTATGGGCCGGCGTCAGGGCGGACGCAGGCTAACCCGCCAACGAACGACTTGACAGCGTCTTTCTCACTGCTTGCTGAGGTTGCGAACCTACTATTGCGGCGTTGAGCCACCGATGATGAGGGGAGCCTTGGGGCGTCGCCTATGGCGCCGGCTAGAAGCATCGCTGATAGGGGAGCCGACAGCAAAGGAGAAGTTGGCAAAAGAGCAACCGACATGGGAGCAGCGGACAACAAAGCCGACAGGGGAGCTGCCGGCAAAGGAGAAGTCAGTAGAGGAGCTGAATTAAGGGGAGAAGTCGGCAGCGACGCCGAATTTAGTGCAGCAGGCCGGTGAGGGCAGCGAAGCCGGCGTCGACGAAGGGGAGCAGTCCGTGGGGGAAGAGTCCACAGACTGCGACGTAGTGGAGGTCCCGCCTGGACCAGGCAGGCTCCAAAAGGGCCCAGAGCGGCTGAGCTACGACGCCTGCCTGCCGGCGGCCGCTTTTACCACGCTGCACAACGACGCGCAGGCCGACGTCGACCTGCCAGAGCTCGACACTGACGTGCACGCCGAACCGGACCACCGCTGGGACATCGAGATGATGACGGTGAAGGAGGCTTAGGCGAGCTAGACGGGCAAGGCGGTGAAGGCCGCGATGGATGAGGAGACCCGAAGCCTTATCGTCAATGGCATGTGGGAGCTTGTTAAGCGGCCTCATAGTGTCAACGTCATGAAGAACTGCTCGGCGCTGATGACGAAGTACCACGTCGATGACACGGTCGCCCGCGAGAAGGCGCACTTGGATATGAAGGGCTTCACGCAGGTGTATGGCCTCAACTACGACGAGATGTAAGCATCGGTCGCGAGCTACGTCACACTGAGGATCTTCCTCAGCATCGTCACCGTCCTTGACTTGCACCTAATGCAGCTTAACGTGAAGAACGTCATACTGCAGAGCAAGCTGGACTGTGTGCTCTACATGTACCAGCCCGACTACTACAACGACGGGACCGGCCGGGTGTGCAAGCTGCTGAAGAGCCTGTACGGGCTGAAGCAGTTGCCGCTATTGTGGTACTCGGCCCTTGACGGCATCCTGACCGGCGCCGGTTGGAATAAGAGTCAGGTCGACGATGCCCTCTACTTCAAGGTCGGCGACGAGGGAGTGTCCTGGTGAGTGCTGGTCTACGTCGACGACCTGCTCACCGCCAGCAGCAGCACCGCGATGTTGAAGGAGCTGAAGGAGCTAAACCCGCTGGAAGATCGCATTGAAGTACATCCTGACCACTGAGCAGCTAGCCAACTTCCTGACAAAGGTGCAACACTTTCCAACCTTCAACCTATGCTCCGTCGCGATCAGCCAAGTACGTCTTGCCGACGACGGCAACAGTGACGACGACGTGCAGCAATAGGCGCCATGCCCTTCCGTATGGTTGGTATGATGATTGGCATTCTGTGTGTTATGTGCACGATGACGATGAGTTTTCTCTGTGTGTTCCATCCCTTGGGTTATGAGCGGCCCTAGTGTGTGGGGTGCCCAAGCATGAGCACGGCAGGGGGGTATTGATGGGAGTTGGCCCTGCCCTTGCTTGGGCGAAGCCGACTTCGTGTTCGGGTGTGTGGGAGGTGCATCCGACCGTTTGCAGTGGTCGACGCTAGTCTGGGCGAGCACGTCGACGAAGTTGGTCGGCCGGAAGGAGACCACTGTGACACCGCTAACGACGTGGAGTTGGCGGCCGACTTCGACTGGCGTGGTCGACGAAGGGGTTCGTCGATTTGCCTGGTTGTCAACTTGGGTGGCGATCGACGAGGGAGTTCGTCGACCTGGGGACGCTGATTTGGAGGAGTAGGTTGACCGCTGGTGTGGTCGACGAAGGTGTTCGTCGACCTGCGGAGTTGCCGACTTGGTGAAGTCGGCGGGCGATTTTCGATGTGGAAGGTCGACGAGCAGGTACAGCAGTTGCCGGGTTCTTGCCCCCCAAGTCGACACCGACTTGGCAGTTTCCGCATCGACTATGTAACTCAGGCGATGAGTTTCTGCGTAGTTGCACGAACGTCACCCAGGTAGTCGTGGCAAAGTCGACCGCCGTGGCAGCACGTGGTCGACGTGGCTCTTCTGGCGCAACCATCGGCACATGGTCGATTCGGCACGTGTGCGACGGTGCACAACGTGCTCGACCATTGCCGCGCACCTGCGAAGTGGGCGCGCACCTGCGCTACTGTCACATGCGGTTGCAGCGTTGGCGGACCACTTTGCTGCAGCGTTGGCAAGCCGTTGGCAGACGCTCTGCTGCAACGTTGGCAAGCAGTCTTGGTGCAATGCTGGCAAGCCACTGACTTGCTCTGTTGGCAGGCCACCTTTCTGCAACGCTGGCGTGTGCCTTTCTGCAGTGCTGGCAGATCGCCGACTTTTCTGCGCTGGCGGTCGACCTGCCTGTGTGCTAGCAAAATTGCTTCTGATGTAGTCAGTTTTGTCATTGCTTGTTCAGTCATTGTTCTCAACTTTTGCTAGTGAAACTCTTGCTATTTTTCTCTATGAATGCACAAGTGCTACAGAACGCATGGAACGCTACGATCAGTTGTACCGCCCGTGCTAGTCCAGCTTCTGGTGTACAGTGATTCTCTGGATTGCTTGGCCCACAGACGATCTGTACTCTCGTCCTGCTGAATCCCGACGAAGGGAGAGTCATGGATGGGCTGCAGTTGTTGAAATCCATAAAATATTAGTCAAGATACGGTATGATGAATAAACCGTACACGACGAATCAGGCATGATATTTTCTCGGGCTGGTAAATGCCAATAGTCCTCGACGGAATATAGATGGTCTTCATCTCGTACAGCAATTGCACAAGGGAGACGAACAAAGCAATTGGAGCATCGGACTTGCAGATGTACAAAGAGCAACAGCTGCTTTAGATGCTGTGTTTCGCCAGTCCCCTCCTCAAACTCCTCGATGCCTTGTTGCGACAATTTCCCACCTACAGCCCTTGTTCTCCTCCTGAGGGCGTCCTGATGCTTTAGACAGAGACCGTGCTTCTGCATCGTACGCTTCTGGATGCCAATGCCGCCTTCACCAGCCTTCCCATACTCCCAAATTGCGGGCCACCATGTCATGCAGACCGTGCAAGGTCGACCATCCTTGCGCTGTGCGATCACCAGCCACGGAAACCGACGGTGCCAGATGTCGTTGCCTGCAACTCCGATAAAAGAACGTCAGGATCAGGAACCAGAATAGCAGCGGTAGATGGGCCAGGATCTGTTGGCAGTGCCGAATCGATAGCAGCCGTAGCCTGCAGAGGTGGTGTACCGCCTGCACTCGGATACGGATTCCTTTGCGTAAGTCGTATATGAGAAACGTGGCTATGGGCGAAGCAGATGGTACTCTTAGTGTATCGGCCTAACGGAGGGTCACTAAGCGGCTGGCACATATTAACCTTGGGCCATGGCTGTATGGACCGCGCAAGAATGGAAGTAAATTGTGTCGGCGGCTCGCAAGTAGGAATCACAGGAGGTGAAGGTGCTTGCATGTTGCGGAGGGAGTTTAGGCCCAAAGCGGTTTAGGGCGCTGTGAAGTGATTGGAGGGTCTGACCTGCCGGCAGAAGGACGCGCGTCGTCGTCATCATCCATGGCTTCGGGGCCCTGAGAGAGGATGGTGACAATGGGGGAGAAAGAGCTGCAACGATGTGTATGAAACAATGGGTCAAACAAACGGCTGTGGAGGAGCATCCCCGTCGTCTGCCTTTTTCATTTGAAGCTAGTGCTTGCAGAAATGTGCACGCATCGCGGTGCCCCCAACTCAATTTCGTCCACCACGACTCATAGATTTTTGTGGTTGCGACACGGAAAGCATCAGTTGTCGCTATGTTGCCGAAAATTGACCAATCCCTCACAGAATTGCTACTGTATTAGCCAAAACGCTGCACGTTGGCGGCATCTCAGTCGAATCACCTAGTTTACAGTGTTGTCTCAATGCGCGGCATCGCGTCAAACACGGTACGTAATTTTGGACAAGTGACGTGAATGTAGTAATAACTGTAACCTAGCCGCAATCAACGACAAACTAAGATCCGGATATATCGATCAACCTACCTGGAAAATTAGATAAATAGCAAATTCATTTCTAACAGATCAGATATACAGTTTGGCCCCAAATATGCTTGCCTGTGTTAAGCACATGTGCTTATATCTGAAGCAATGTGCTTATAGCCGATCCTCGATTATAAGCGCACCCCTTGTAAAACCCTGATTTATTATAAGCGCATCTAAAATATTATTTTTTAAATCCTGATTAAAGCCGTAACGATATTCAATTATGCAGCAAGTCCACACCCATTTTTGCTCGTTTGACTCTCTTAAGGAATGGCACGAAGCTGACTGACAGCACATCTGTCGCAGGGAGGAGGGGGGGAGGGGCAGGGGGAAGGGGAGGAAGAGGAGGAGCCAAAACAAGCAACGCCTGACGACTGTGCATATGCGCTGCGAGGGGGCGACAGCGTGCGAGTGGCTCGTACACTGGGGCAGGACGAGCTCTACGCATTCCTCTGCGAAGTGACATGTCCTTGCCCCTGTGCACCAGCAAAGAATTGCCCTCGTACGATTCTGATTTAGGACGCTCTAACATATCAATTCGGTGGAAACTGCAAGACTGAGATGCACAATTTGGTGCGTCTTATATTTTTGCATTTGTCATCATATAATCATATGCGCTTATAAACTTTCACTCAGTTATAAGTGCAACCCCCTATACAACACACAATTTTTTTTTTAGCGCGCCTGCGCTCATATCCGGGGTGATACGGTACTAAAAACCAGGTCTTATGGATCAAATTTCATCCCAAACCATTCCTGCATAATCAGACATATCAAAAAATGAAAATAAGGAAAAAAGAAACCATTTTTAAAAATTAACTGTATTATAGTAGGGAGCGTGCTTTAAAGAACACCTCAGTGTAGCCTAAAACTAATATAGCTGAATAATCACTTTCGTCATATTACATTCACTCTACTAGGTGTTATTAATCATTTCCGCTATGCATCACCCTACGGTGAACTCTGAGCAATATGCTGACTAAGTCGCACGTGGGATTGTAACGTACTTAACGTGCCCTTTCATCTCAAATTTCAAAGATAGAAGACTTTTATTGAAGTGTCTGTATTGTTGGACACTGACATCACAATTAAGGTTACATGTAAGCATCAAGGCTGACGCTATCAGACTAAATACTCTGATTAGTTTGACAAATCAGAGTGTCTAGGCACTGGAAACTGATTTTTCATATTAGTTGATTTATTGTCCCTGAGTGCTTCAGAGTTATTGTTTAGGGGCCCTGATTTCATGTAATGTACTTCAGAGTCTAGTTTTTGTGAGGCCTGTTACTACCGAGTATCGATTATGTGGACCCTGGATGCGAGTGTGTCGAGACGAAGTTTCCTGGAACCTTCCTCTCGATATACCCACCTCCCATAGGGCCGTAGGGTTGCACCACATGAGCAAAGCGCGGCGAGCCTCTAGGATACCCGAATACACTCATTCGTTGGGTATATCACGCCACTTCCAGTGAAGTATAAGCAATTACTGTGCGACAAAGCAGACTCTTAGTCGATCGTTCAACGAATTTGGTGAATAGAAAAGCGAATTTGTAAGAGAAAAACTCTTGCCAGATGTAGAGTATCGCACGGTTTGCTGCTTCGGGTCGTAATACAGGGATGTAACATTGGCGCTCACATAGGGTAAGTAGGTTAGAAAATGTTCGTTGATTCTTGGGCTGAGAAAATGTGCTGCCGATACTTGCGGCCCTGCCAGGTTCTCCAGCACCAAGCAACATCTGTTGCCTGCTGCCAGCTCACGCGTGCCAGCTTACCCACGTGGCACTTGCAAGGTCGCGCCAAGTCGCGCCACCTGCATTTGCCATACATAAGCTGCAACAGTCAGCGCAAGCCTCTGACATATTTTTGCAACAGTCATTATGATGTCGATTTCACGATCCTGAATCGAACCTACCAACCCTGAGTGAACAAAAAAGGCATTTTATGGACTCTGGGCAATCATAGTGGCATTTTTTTTGCCGAATCAGCCTTCAGACTAAACAAGGAAAAAAAATTTTCCCGTCAGGGAGCGTCAAATCTGAAACGTCAGCCCTGGTAAGCATCCACAGCATGTCTCTAAGGATTTAGAAATCCTTACTGTAGCAACCCTTAGCGCGTATGTTACGAGGGCCATGCGGCAGTCTGGTTCGACCTATATTTGCGCCTCCTAACCACTCCCGAGTCACCCCAGCCCTAATCGCAATATTCCTGAGCCATCCTTGCCCGACGTCCCCGCCTAGCTAGGATTGGCCCTATTTAGTATCGCCATTTCATTGTAATCGTATTTTCACAGTCTCGGTATTCGTTCTCAGGCGCACTTTGAAAGTTCATTAAGAACACCTGGTATCGGAGCTACTTTCCTAGCCCACCCCGCTCTTTAGAGTGTATTACCCCTCGAGGGGGGGAGGGAGGGGTGGAGAGAACACGGAAGGATGCCTTGGGGTCCAGGAGCTGCGCACTAGCAGGCCACGAGAACGTGTAGTTGCCCCCCGCGGAAATAATTTTCTGGGGCACACCTTGGTACCGCCAGATGTCAAAACATTTTATGTTCATATCTTTCTAGGCTACGTAGGGGCTATCCTTAGGGGGTATACAAACTTGCTCGATACTCCTCTTATACTCCATCCTTTGACCTAATCAAAATTCCTACCCTACTATTCTAACATGGTATTAAGAGTAAATATATTCTTAGGACCTTTCAGAAAGTTTTTTTTTTGGGCCTACCGTTAGTTCTGCCCTGCCCTACCCGTTTTTCTGCCCTACCCCTCACGATCATGACCCGACCGCCCACTAGAGCCGCAGCGACCAGCTAGCTGCCCTTCACGCGACCTGCTAGCTGCCCAACGTGCGACCCGCACGCTCCCCAGCTCGCAACCTGCACGCTGTCTCGCACGCCCCCTACTCGCGCCGCCTGCACGCGCGCTGCCTAAACCCTGCGTGCGCACTGCCTGAGCCCTGCGTGCGCACTGCCCGTGTGCTGCCTGCACAGCCTGCATTCTGCCTGCGCGCTGCTTATTGTGCTTGCGCGCTGCTTATTCTGCCTGCGCGACGCCCCTTCTGCCCGTGCGCCGCCCGCGCTCTGCCCACATAGCCCGTGCGCTGCCGTGCACGGCCCTGCCCTGCCTGCCCGCCACCAGCACTGCCCTGCCAAGCCGCAGCTGCTAACTGCTGCTGCCGCCACTGCTGCCGGCTGCCGCCACTGCTGCCCTGCCTCCACGCAATGCCAGCGCTGCCCTGCCCTGCCTGGCCGCCGCCAGCGCTGCCTTGCATGCTACCCAGCGCTGCCCTGCCCTTGCCTGGCTACCGCCAGGGCTGCCCTACACACTGCCCAGCGCTACCCTGCCCTGCCTGCCGCCGCTAGTACTGTCCTACATGCTTCCCAGCGCTGCCCTGCCCTGCCTGGCCGCCGCCAGTGCTGGCTTGCATGCTGCCCAGCTCTGCCCTCCCCTGCCTGGCCGCCACCAGCACTGCCGTACACGCTACCCAGCGCTGTCCTGCCCTGCCTGGCCGCCGTCAGAGCTACCCTGCACGCTGCCCAGCGCTGCCCTGCCCTGCCTGGCCGCTGCCGGCACTGCCCTGCACGCTGCCCAGCACTGCCCTGCCAAGCCGCAGCTGCTGCTTGGTGCTGCCGCCATTGCTGCCACCACTGCCGCTGCTGCTGCCGGCCGCCAACACTGCTGCAGCCGCCCTACCACTGCTGCCGCCCTTCCGCTGCTGCTGCTAACTGCAGCTGCCCGTCATGGCCAATATTGCGGTCTTGGCGGTTGATGCAGACAAGCGCCCTTTCAAGTTCGGGTTGTGGCGTACGTTGTGGGTTCGGGTTGTGTTTCAAGCATCACATGTATCTCTAGGGTTTCGCTAGAGATCACGTCTCCCAACTCGAGCACACGTCGACGTCCCTTCAGGGCCTTATAAATCCCATCGAGCCTACTGCTGACGCTGGAGAGGACGTGCAGAGACGGTATCGGGCGGACTGCCTTGCTTACACACAGTGGACGGAGCGCGACGCTGTCGCACAGCTTGCCGTCCGAGCTCACCTACCGGTCGACCAGCGAGCCCACATTCGTCAGGTGACGTCAGCCCAGAGTTTTTACGATGTTGTGGTTTGACACTACTCCTCTCTCTCTCCTGCCACCAGACCACTGCGGCAGATTCGTCCGTTGTTATGGGAGGTGCAGCAGCTGGTTGAGGAGGCGAGTGTAGGTCCTGTGCGTCTGCTCGTACAGATTGTGCTGTTGGTGGACACGAAGGTTCTGGGGGTGGACAGCAGCGGGAGCAGCGTCAGCTAGAGACCCTCTCGCCGCAGCAGCTTCGGCAGTGGGTTTCCTAGCGACGCGTTCCTGGTGGTGTAGAGGCTGCTAAACTAGGTGCTTATGAGCCTGCCAGCACAGGTGCAGCTCCTAATGAGGCTTTGCACACTTTCACGCTTGACTCAGACGCATCTCGCTGCTTCTTCCGCGACTGCTCCGCAGTCACACCGCTCACTGCACCTGTCCCGGTCACTCTGGCTGACCCCTCTGGAAGCCCAATCGTTGCACGTGCCTCCACTGCTCTCTGTGTCCGGCAGCCCCTTCTGGCTCCCTCTCAAGTCTCCACCTTCCCTCGTTCACTACAAACTTAGTGAGTCAAGCTGTCCTCCAGGACCAGTTGGTCACTACCACTACCCTTGGGGGTGAGCTTGTGTCGATCTGTACGGACTCACGGACTAACGAGCACCTCGCCATGTTCACTCGGAGACCCGGGTTTGGCACACTGACCACTGAGTTCGCATGGGTAGCTGCGTCTAGTCAGGTAGCTGCGTCTTGCACGTGTCGGGTACTCACCCATCCATCTCTCCTCTTGCACCACTGTCTGGGTCACCCCTCCCTGCCGCGTCTGCGTAGCATGCACTCCCGTCTCCTTGTCTCTGGCCTCCCCAGGTCCCTGCCCCCGCTCCCTCGGTCGCTTGCGCCGTCGTGCCTTCCCTGCGTTGAGGGGCGGCAGCGCGCTGCTCCTCACTCCTCCGAGTTTCCTCCGACCACTGCTCCTCTGTATACTCTCAACATGGACGTGTAGGGCCCCGCCTGTGTCATTGGACCAGACCGAGAGCACTACTTTCTGCTGGTTGTTCATGACTACACACGCTACACCACGGTCTTTTCCTTATAGAGCAGGGCGGATGTCCGTAGTGTCTTGATCCCTTGGATCCGCGCTGTCCGTCGCTTGTTGCGCGTCCGGTTCCAGCAGGACCTCCCGGTCCTGTGTCTGCACTCTGACCGAGGTGGTGAGTTTTCCTCATGCCTCTTTGAGGCCTTTTGTCGTGAGGAGGGCATCGTCCAGTCGTTCACGCTTCCGGCCTCTCCGCAGCAGAATGGGATTGCTGAGTGCCGCATTGGCTTGATCATGGAGGTTGCTCGCACCTCCATGATCCATGCGGCTGCTCCCCATTTTCTGTGGTCGTTTGCGACCCGATACATGACGCATTAGCTCAACCTCTGGCCCCGTGTCTCCGTGCCGGAGACCTCGCCCACATTGCGTTGGACGGGGGAGGTTGGCGATGTGTCGGCGTTTCGGGTCTGGGGTTCGCATGCCCTTGTCCACGATACCACCGCGGACAAGCTCTCTTCTCGCACAGATCGCTGCGCCTTCCTTG
Source organism: Closterium sp. Yama58-4 (assembly GCA_947470075.1). NCBI lineage: Eukaryota > Viridiplantae > Streptophyta > Zygnematophyceae > Desmidiales > Closteriaceae > Closterium > Closterium sp. Yama58-4. The sequence continues at coordinate 256,349 of CANIUD010000594.1, forward strand.
GCTTTCCTACCGACGCGCCTGGTTGGCAATTTTACCACCCAGCCTCGCGTCGCGTCCTGTCCTCCCAAGACTTCACATTTGATGAGTCGGTTTGCTACTACCATCTCTTCCCCCACCGCACAGTGGAGATTCACTCTGCAATAGTCGTGAGCTAGACTACGGGATGTTGGCACGAACTCTAGGAGTGATCGTAGCTTTGCTTAGTTCCTTAGCACTTGCACATTCACGGGAGAAATTGGCAAGAGTTTTCGCTAGCAAAGATTGGATTACAGAAAATGATTGAACATACAATGATAATAATGACTACATCAGGCACCTAGCAACTCTGCAGCTAGCCTGGTCGACCGCCAGCACAACATGGTCGACCACCTGCCAGCGTTGCGTAGAGGCGCACCAGCAGTGCAGAAACGCGGCCTACCAACATAGCAGGTTAACGGCGTGCCAACGCTACAGCAGCGCGGCTGTCCATCGTTGCACCCGTAAAAGACAGCAATGCGCACGTATGCAGATGCGCGCAGACGATTGGCCCGACTTGCACCGTTGTACATCTGCCGGCTGTGGTCTGCGCCTAACGAGCCGCATCGAATTCGGGGTACCGGCCCGAAGTCGCCTCCGCCATCGCAACCTCGACGACGTTCGCGTGCCTCCGCGGAACTCGCCGAGCAGGTTACCTGGTCGACCTGGTCGACCACCCAGTGAGCGCCCTGGTCGACGAAACCCTCGTCGACCATAGCTCCTGTCGAATTGCCCCTCCTGGTTGACAGCCCGTCCGTCAACCAGCTTGGTCAGCTGCGGCCATCGAGCTCCCCTGGTCGACGGCTCCAGCCCCGCGACAGTCCTGTGCAGGTCGACGACCACCTCGTCGCCCTGCCCCGCAGAAGAAGGCCGTCGAGCACCCCTAGTCGACGACAACACTGTAGCGATCTCCTGCAGCTCGACAAAGCCCGTCGAGCAGCTCCCTCACTGCGTACCGTCGGCTGCGTACATCCGACCCGGACGTCGGCGTCGCCCAAGCGAGGGCGGGGCCAACACTCCATTCCCGTTAACACTCCCCTGCCGCGCAAACAATTGGGCTCTCACCCCACGCAGCAGAATTCTATGGAGAGAACTCTTCCTTCACGTGCACCGCACCCACAGCACGCCGTCACCGCACCAGCCGTGCAGAAGGGCACGGCACCTACTGCTGCACCTCGTTGTCACCATCGCCGACGTCAGCCAGGCGCACTTGGCCGATAGCGACGGAGCACCGGTTGAAAGCCGGAAAATGCAGCGCCTTTGTCAGAAAGTCGGCTGGCTGCTCGGTGGTCGGGATGTACTTCAGCACGAACTTCCCGCGCCTCACCATGTGCTGCAGCCAGGCATAGCGTCGCTCCATGTGCTTGAGGTTGCCCGTCAACCCCATGCCCTCAGCGACCGTGATCGCCGACTTGTTGTCCACGCGGAGGACAGTCGGCTTCCCAGTGTCGAGCTGCTGGAACTCCACAAGCAGAAAGCGGAGTTGACGCCCCTCCTTGCCCGCTTTCGTGGCCGCGACATACTCCAACTCGGTCGAGGAGAGTGTCGCGCACTTGATGCGCTGGCTCGACCAGGAGACCGCGGCCCCTCCATAGACGAACACGTAGCCGCCCGTGCTCGTGCTCGGCGTCGTCGGCGTCCACGTAGCCGACCAGCTTCAGCGACTCTGGTCCACCGCCGAACTCCAGGGCGGTGTCGCGGGTGTCGGCGAGGTAGGCGAGGCAGCGATCGACCTCGCGCCAGTGCTGGTCACTCCTCACCGTGAGGCCGCTCCCCAGCATACTGCAGGCGAAGGCGATGTCCGGCCTCATCGTCGTCGCCGCGAACTGCAGCGAGCCGACTTTCTGCCGGTACTCCTCCTCCTCGCGCTCCTGCGCCTCCTCGTCATCGAATGTCAGCTCGGTGTAGGCGTCAAACGAGACCGGCGTCTTCGCGATCCGACCTCCCTGCTCCTCGTCGATGAAACGCCCATGCAGTTTGTCAGCGTAGCCCTTCTGGTGCAGCCACAGCTTCATCGGCGGCATGTCGTGCACAATCTCCAGCTCGAGGTACTTTACGACCGGCGAGATCTCGCACAGCTCAAAGGCGGCCTCCAGCAGCTCCTTCAGCATCGCGGTGCTGCTGCTGGCGGCGAGTAGGTCGTCGACGTAGACCAGCACCCAGCAGGTCACTCCGTTGTCATCGACCTTGAAGTAGAGCGCCTCGTCGACCTGGCTCTTCTTCCAGCCAGCGCCCAGCAGCACTCCGTCGAGAGCCCTGTACCACAACAGCGGCGACTGCTTCAGCCCGTAGAGGCTCTTCAGCAGCTTGCACACCCTGTCGGTCCCATTGTCGAAGTAGTCCGGCTGGTGCATGTACAGCACCCGGTCGAGCTTACTCTGCTGGAAAGCGTTCTTCACGTCGAGCTGCATCAGGATGAGGTCGAGGACGGCGACAACTCTGTGGAAGATCCTCAGCGTGACGTAGCTGCTCACCGGCGAGTACGTCTCGTCGTAGTCAGCACCGTACACCAGCGTGAAGCCCTTCACGACCAGCCTCGCTTTCTCGCGCTCGACGGTGTCGTCGATGCGGTACTTGGTCGTCAGCACCCACCGATTCTTCATGATGTTCACCCCGCGCGGACGTTCGACCAGCTCCCACGTGCCGTTGCTGATGAGGCTGCGGATCTCCTCCTCCATGGCAGCCTTCACCGCCTCGCCCTTCCAGCTCGCCAGCGCCTCCTTCACCGTCATCGTTGCGATGTCCCAGCGGTGCTTGGGGTCGGCGTGCATGTCGGGGTCGAGCTCTGGCAGTTTGACGTCATCTTTGGCGGCGTCGTACAGCAGGTCATCATCGGCGTTGTTGTACGCCGTGGTGAAAGCAGCCGGTGGCAGATACGCGTGGCAGCTTAGCCACTTTGTTGGCCTCCGAGTTCGACCGGAACGTCGCAGCTCAGGCTCTGAGCGTTGTAGCTCAGGCGTCTCAATCGGCACCTCCATCACGTCGCTGTCTGTGGACTCCTCTCTTGCCGACAGCTCCTCTTCCTCGTCGACGCCCTCGTCGTCGACCAGCTGCTTCGCCAGCGTTGGACCTTCGCCCAGCCGCTCCCCTCTCGTCGGCCCACCTGCCGACTTCTCTTTCGTCGACAGCTCCCCTGTCGACTGCCCCATCTGCTGCTCCCCTGTCGACTGCACCCCTCCTTCTGCCTCCTGTTGGACTGGCTCCCCTGTCTGCTGCTCCCCTGTCGTCGACGGCTTCCCATCCTGGTCGACGAGCTTAGTGCCTTGTCGGTCGTTGGCGATGCCACTGGCCGGCGCCACAGGCGACGCCTCAAGGCTCCCCTCATCGCTTGTGGCCGACACAGGTGTCAACGCAGGCCGATCTGCGATGGGGTTGGGAGAAAAACAGGGGGAGGAGGAAGAACTTCCACGACATCCTCATCAGCAGGCTCGTCGACTTCGGCGAGCAGCGGGACCGTCACCATCAAGGTGTCCGTCGGCGGGTGTGCCTGCGTCCGCCCCGACGCCGGCCCATACTTCGCCTTCCACACCTCCAGCGACAGCGTCTCGTAGAAGATCACCTCGACCGACGTGACCACCTTGTTGATGGTCAAGTCTAGCAACTCCCAGCCCTTGCTCTCCAGCGACACGCCCAGGTGAAGCCCCCAGCGAGCCTTCGGCGCCAGCTTCCCACCGCGCTGCTGCTCGGGAACCATGAACTGCACCATGCAGCCCCACACGCGCGCCAGGGTAAGGTCGGGCTTCTTCCCGGTCAGCAGCTGGTACGGCGTTGTCCCCGGCGGCGTCGTCGACCGCTCCAAGCAGTTGCGCACCCAGACGGCCTCTCGCAGAGCGAGATGCCACCAGTGGTGCTGCACGCCCATATGCAGCAGCATCGTCCACACAGACTCGACCACCGTCCGCATCTCCCGCTCCGCCATGCCGTTCTGCTGCGGAGTGTAAAGGAATGTCAGGTCATAGACGATGCCCTTCCCGTCGACGAAGTTGGTAAACTCCTTCTCGAGGAAGTCCCCTCCCCGGTCAGAGCGGAGCATCAGCACCTACTTCATCGTCTGCCGTTCCACCAGCACCAGCCACGTCTCAAACTCCCGCAGCACGTCGCTCTTCTTAGCGACCGGCATCACCAACACGAACCGAGTGTGGCCATCCTTTAGCAGCTAGAAGTACAAGCAGCCATCCTTGGCAGCCACCCGAAATGGCCCGCACAAGTCAATGTGCACGACAGCCAGTGCCTCCTCGGCGTCCGAGCCCTTGTCGGGGAAGGTGTGCCGCGCCAGCTTTCCTCCGACGCACGAAACACACGGCGGGTCTGCTCCGGTCGACGGCGTGATGTCGAGCCCAGTAGCAACTTCATGCTTTGCCGAGCTCTTGATCGTGTCGACGCCGACGTGCGCGAGCCTCGCGTGCCACCGGTCGGGGGTCGACTTCGACGCTGAGGCGATCGTCCGCAGAGCCACCACCTCGGTCGACGGCGACTGCGTCGAGCAGGGGCGAAGGTCGGTGCAGAGGACTCGGCCGGTGTAGCGTGCTCGACCGAGCACCTCCCCGGTCGTGGCGATAAGCAGCATCTTGTCGCCATCACCCTGCAGCTGCACTCCGTTCTCCTTCAGCTGGCCAACTGACAGCAGGTTCGCCTGTACTCCCTGAACGTACAGCACTTCTGGGATGAGGACCCGCTTCCCGGCCTCCCCTTGCAGAGCGACGGTTCCGCGGCCCTCTACAGGCTTCAACGCCCAATTCAATCCGCGCGTGTGCTTCACACCGCCGCTCGGCGCCATGTCGACGAAGACCGCCTTCGTCCCCATCAGGTGGTGGGAGCAACCGCTGTCGAGCAGCACCGCCATCGGGTTTGCCTGCACAGCTGCCGCCACCGCCTGGAAGTCCTTGCCAGCCTCCGGCGCCAGCGAGACTGTCGGCTCCACCACGCCGACCATCGAGCACGACGCCTCCCCGTCGCCTCGGCCCTTGCCGCTGGAGCTATCCACGTCCTTCGTCGACGACGTCTTCTTCGACGTCTGCTTCTCCTTGCGCGGCTTCTCATCTCGACGTGGGCGATGGTTGGCCGACCGTCTGCGGCCTCCCATGCCTTCGTCCTCATCGCTGTCATCGCGGTCGGAGCACTCGAAGGAGAGATGGTTTGGGTCCCCGCAGATCAAGCACTCCCGCCGTCAACCACCACCTCCACGGCCCTTGTCCCGCGTCGACTTCTTCTCGTCGACGTCCTTCGTCGACCGCCCACCTCCGCTACCACCTCCGCCCGGCTTCCCGCGCTGCCCTTGCTGACGATTCTGCTTCGTCGGTGCAGCGTAACTCGCCTGCGGAAGGAACTCTATGGGCTTCTCTGCCTCCTGCAGAGCCTCGTCTTGAATGACATAGCTGGTGAGGGAGTTCTCGTCGAGGGACTCACGCGTGCCGGGCACCATCATCATCCTCTTCATGAGGTTGTAGCTGCGCGGCAGGCCCTTGACGACGTGGGTGATGTAGGACGCCATAGAGGATTCGATGCCCGCCATCCGCATCTCAGCCAGGATCCGTCGAGCACGGTTGCAGTAGTCCGTTGCCGACTCCTGCTCACCCATCTAAAGGTGTATCATCTGCTCCTCCAGCTGACCGATGTACAGGTCGTCCGTCATCTGGTACGTCGTCAGGATGAAACGTCACGCCTGGTGACTGGCATCCAGTCTCTCTCGACACGACTTGAGCGCTATCTACACCACCGGCAAGCAGCACCGCGAGATGACCATGAAGGTGAGGAGCACGTAACTCCCCGCGCAGCTGGACCTCTTCCTCGGGCGGAATTGGCACGGTGCAGTCGGCAAAGCCCTTCAGCCCGGCGACCTCCAGCTGAGGTTCCATCGCCTCCCTCCAGGTGATGAGGACCTGTCGACCTTGCAGCGGTGCGACGGTGATCTTGTCCGGTGAAAACTTGAAGTAGCCATACGTTGGCGCAATCCCGCCTGCCGTCACGTGTGTCGTCGACGTGGGCCTCCCACTGCTTCGTTAAGGTGAGCGACGTTGTCCACCGACCTCGACACACGAGCTGCTTGCAGCTGCCGTTGACCGCTGCACTCGCGCCTGACTCCCGTCGACGCCACAGTCGACCTTGATCACCCCTCTCTTCTTCGTGCCCTCGCTGCTGCTGACTCGTGCTCCGCCGTCGACCTCCTCGTCGATGCCACCTTCGTTTCGCACCGGTCGAGGAGATGCAGGACGGGAAGGGTGCTCCGTCGCCCACTGCGCCCGGATGCCCAACTCGACGATCTCCAAGGGGATCGTCCCGTACTCGCCATCCGCGTGGCGTTTCCTCGCATCAGCCAAACGTGCCGCCAAGGTGTCTGCTATGCCCGCTTCAACTACGGGGTCGACCATTGTGACTAGAACGGTTGCCGGCCTACGAACGACTTAGTAGGTGCAAAAGTCGGCTCCTATCTGAAGGTCGCGTGTTTGATCTACGCTCACCGCACCATGCGGAGATTCACTCTACAATAGTCGTGAGCTAGACTACGAGATGTTGGCACGACCTCTGGGAGTGATCGTAGCTTTGCTTAGTTCCTTAGCACTTGCACATTCACGGGAGAAATCGGCAAGAGTTTCCACTAGCAAAGATTGGATTACAGAAAATGATTGAACATTCAATGACAATAATGACTACATCAGGCACCTAGCAACTCTGCAGCTAGCCTGGTCGACCGCCAGCACAGCATGGTCGACCGCCTGCCAGCGTTGCGTAGAGGAGCCGCGCCAGCACTGCAGAAAGGCGACCTGCCAACACAGCAGGTCGACGGCGTGCCAACGCTGCAGCAGTGCGGCTGTCCAGCGTTGCACCCGTAGAAGACAGCAGTGCGCACGTATGCAGGTGCGCGCAGACGATTGGCCTGACTTGCACCGTTGTACATCTGTCGGCTGTGGTCTGCACCTGACAAGTCACATTAACTTCGGGATACCAGCTTGAAGTCGCCTCCGCCATCGCGACCTCGACGACGTTCGCGTGCCTCCGCAGAACTCGCCGAGCAGGTTACCTGGTCGACTTGGTTGACCACCCAGTGAGTGTCAACAGGAGTCGTTGTGAGGCCCCGTCCTCGCTTGGGCGGAGCCGACGTCTTGGTCGGATGCACGGGGGAAGCAGCCGACCTGCAGCAGTGGGCGCGCCAGTCAACGAGGTTGGTCGATCTACACTGGGGCCACTTCGTTGGCGCCGACTTCGGAGGGCGCCGAGTTAGGGGCGGTCGACCTGGCGAGGCTGACCTGGCAGGGTGCCGACTTCGTGGCGCCGACCTGGCTTGGCCGACGACTTGGCGAAGTCGGTGGCCTGGCCCTGAAGTGGTCGACGAGGGGACGCCGGCCAGGGAGGACGACGACCTGCCGGCACCGACCTGATTGCCCGGTCGACAGTGTTACCCGGGCGACGGAGCTTCTGCGGAGGTGTGCGATGGTCGCCGGGGTGGCCTCTACGATATCAACCTCGGGGATGGTATCCCGAGGTCGACGTGGCTGGTGGGCGCAGTCGCTGGCGTGGACTCTGCCAGGCGACTGCGCTGTGCTCGTGACAGGGCGTGGAGCACCAATCAGCCGCGCACACCTGCGAAGCTGGTGCATCGTTGTCTTGCGAGTGCAACGCTGTGCAGCCGACTTGCTGCAGCGTTGGCACACCACGGACTTGCAACGTTGGCAAGTCGCGTCCTTGCGGCGCTGGAGCGGTGCGAGCAGTGCTGCGCTGGAAGGCGGTCAACCGAGCTGCGCTGGAGGTCGACCAACTTGCTAGCTAGCTGGGATGTAGTCTTGCATGCCAATGTTGTTGTTACCATTATTGTGAACTTTTGCTAGTTTTTCTTGCCAAAATTTCCCGTGAACCAGCAAGTAATGAGAGCACAAGGAAACGACTAAGGAACGAACGCAGAGATCACACTCACATCCGTGCCTAGCTTGTAGTCTAGCTCCCGTTGATTGAGTTCTCTCCTCATGGTGCGGTGAGCGTGGAAGACACCGCAACGATACCTTCGGGTTAGCCGAATTTTGCACGTACCTGTTACGTTCGTAGACCAGCAGCTGTGTTAGCCACTATGGTAGGCACCATAAGTGACGCTCTGGAGGCACGGTTGGAAGATGCGAGGAGACGCCATGAGGCTCGCGACTACAGCGACCTCCCCTGGGCGGTCGTCGAGGCTGGCATCCGTGCTGTGTGGGCGACGGAGCACCCCTCTCAGCCGGCCTCTCCTCGACCGGTGAACACTGCAGGCGGCGTCGACGTGGGCGTCAATGTCGGTGGTGACCAAGTCGGCAGCAGTGCGGGAGGCACGTCGAGGCAACGAGGCGTGATTCACGCCGATGAAGTCGGCGGCGTTCAGGCGCGAGGGATGCAGCCGTCGCAGGCTGCAGGCTCCTCGAATGGCGACGTAGGAGGACGTCGGAGTAGGGTGACGCCGCTGTCGGCGACCCAAGTGACGGCAGGCGGGATAGCACCGAGCTACGGCTACTTCAAGTTTACGCTGGACAGAATCTCTGTCACCCCCCTGCTGGTCGGTCGACCCGACATTCTCACCTGGAAGGAAGCCATCGAGCCTCAGCTGGAGATGGCCGGGTTGATGGGCTTCGCCGCCGGTACCGTGGCGACGCCGTCGGAGAACTACTCCGAGCTGCGTGCGGAATTTCGCGTCGTGCAGTTGCTGACCTTCACGGTCATCTCGCGGTGCTGCTCGCCGGGCGTGCAGATCGCCTTGAAGTCGTGCAGGGACTACCTGGACGCCGGCCAATAGGCGTGGCACTTCATCGAGTGGACGTACCAGGTCACCGACGACCTGTACATCGGCCAGCTCGAGGAGCAGATGACGCACCTGCGGATGGGCGACCAGGAGACTGCGACCGATTACTGCAACCGGGCCCGCCGACTTCTCGCCACCATGAGGATGTCCGGCGTGCAGTACTCAACGATGTCGTACGTCATGCACGTCCTCTAAGGGCTTCCGAGCAGCTACAACCTGCTGAAGCGGCTGTCGGTGGTGTTGAGCACGAGGGCGACGCTCAACGAGGACTCCCTGACCTCGTACATCCTGCAGGACGAGGCGATGCAGGAAGCCGAGCGGTCCTCGGAGCTCCTGCCGCAGGCAAACAGCGTCACCCCGGCGAAACATGGTGGTCGACCGGGGCAGCGCGGACAGTCTGGCGGCGGTGGTAGCGGAGGCGGCAAACCGGCGAAGGACGCCGACAGGTCGAATTCGGCCAAGGACGGTGGTCGCGGAGGAGGAGGTCGGCGTCGGGAGTGCTGGATCTGCCACAGCCCCGACCACCTCTCCTTTGAGTGCCCCGACTGGAGTGGGTCCGGCGACGAGGACGCCAAGGGAGACCGCGGGAGGTTGGCCAGTCGTCGTCTACGTCGGGGAAGCAGGCCTCGCAAGGAGAAGCAGTCGAACAAGTCGACCTCGGCGAAGGACGCCGACTCCTCTGTTAGCGGCAAGGGGCAAAATGACAGGGAGGCGTCGTGCTTGCTGGTCGGTGTCGTGGAGCCGACTGTCTCACTGGCGCCGGAGGCCGGTGAGGATTTCCAGGCGGTGGCGACAGTCGTGCAGGAGAACTCGGCAGTGGTCCTGCTCGACAGCGGCTGCTCCCACCACCTGATGGGGACGAAGGATGCCTTCATCGCCTTGGAGCCGAGCGGTGATATCAAGCATGTGCGCGGCTTAAACGGAACACTGAAGTACGTCCGAGGCCGAGGCACTGTCGCCCTGCAAGGCGCAGCCGGGAAGAAGGTGCTCATCCCCGATGTCCTATATGTTCCAGGCGTGCAGGCAAACCTGCTCACGGCCGGCCAGCTGAAGGGGAATGGCGTGAAGCTGCAGGACGATGGCGATGGGATGCTACTCGTCTCAGTGGTGGGGGACGTGCTTGGTCGGGCAACGTACACCGGCCGGATCCTCTGTACCGACCTTCATCCTTGCTCGGGGGAGCGGAAGCCAACCACATTGGAGGTGGTGGCACTGCGGGCGATATTCTCGGCGACAAAGTCGACGCCGGCCCGGTGGCACGTGCGACTTGCGCACGTTGGTGTTGACACCATGACAAGCTAGGCGAAGAATGAGGTCGCTACCGGCCTGGACATCAAGCCGTCGGCCGGCACCGACTCTCCGTGTGTCTCGTGCGTCGGCGAGAAGCTGGCGCGGCACACCTTCCCCGACAAGGGCTCGGACGCCGAGGACGCCCCGGCTGTCATGCACATCAACTTGTGCGGGCCATTCCGGGTGGCCGCCAAGGATGGCAGCCTGTACTTCTTGCTGCTGAAGGACCGCAAGACCCGCTATGTGTGGGTGAGGCCGGTCGCCAAGAAGTCGGACGTGCTGCGGGAGTTCCAGCAGTGGCTGGCGGTGGCTGAGCGGCAGTCCAAGAAGTCGGTGCTGAAGCTGCGCTCTGACCGCGGTGGAGAGTTCCTCAGGAAGGAGTTCACTGCCTTCGTGGACAGCAAGGGGATCGTCCACGACTTGACCTGCCCCTACACCCCGCAGCAGAACGGCATGGCTGAGCGGGAGATGCGGACGGTGGTGGAGTCGGTGCGGACGATGCTACTGCACATCAGCGTGCAGCACTACTGGTGGCACCTCGCTCTGCGGGAGGTCGTCTGGGTCCGCAACTGCCTTGAGAGGTCGGCGCTGCCGCCGGGGACGACGCCGTACCAGCTGCTGACCGGGAAGAAGCCCGACTTGTCGCTGGCACGGGTGTGGGGCTGCATGGCGCAGTTTCTGGTCCCCGAGCAGCAGCGCGGTGGGAAGCTGAAGCCGAAGGCCCGGTGGGGCCTTCATCTCGGCGTGTCGGAGGAGAGCAAGGGCTGGGAGCTCCTCAACATCATGGACAACCGGGTGGCCACCACGTCGGACGTGGTGTTCTACGAAACCATGTCGCTGGAGGTGTGGAAGTCGGAGCACCGCGGATGCTGGTCACCCCGACAGATACCTCGACGGCGACACTCCCTTTGCTCGCCGCGGTCGGTGGGCTTGCTGATGACGACGCTGCGACCATCCTCCCTTCCTCCCCTCCCCCTGCCCCTCCTACCCCTCCCCTCATAGCCGACATGCGTGAGCTGACCTCCGCCTCGGCCTCCGGCGGTGAGGGGAGAAGTGGGGCGTCGCCTGTGGCGCCGGTTACGGGCATCGCCGATGGCCGACGCGACGCCACGCACGTCGGCGTGGGAGCGAAGTCGCCATCGACAGGGGAGCTACAGGCCGAGAGGGTGCAGCCGACCCTGGTGGAGGCGGCGAAGGTGGCATCGGCAGGGCAGAAGCTGACAGGGGAGCAGGCAGCAGCGAAGTCGACCAAGCAGCAGTCGGCAACCGGGCAGTCGGCAGGGGAGCCGACCGCAGGGGAGGAGTGGGCAGGGACCTTGCTCGAGGCGCAGCAGGACGCTGAGGGCAGTAAAGCCAACGACGACGAAGGGGAGCAGTCGAGAGCCGAGGAGTCCACCGACAGCGATGTGGTGGAGGTCCAGCCAAGGCCACGACGTATTGGCCGGATTCGGAGGCCGCCCGACTTCTTGTTGGTGTAAGGGCCTAATAAACTCAAGCTATTAGGACTTAATCAAACTTAAAACTTCTCCTCGGGGTCACCTCCAAGGGTCCCTGGGTGCCTGGTACAAGACCAGCCCCTATCCTCGGGTCCGAGTTTGTAGAGAGAGGGATCAAGAAGGACTTAGTCAAAACAGCAAGAGTACCTTGAACGTCGCGCAGCGTGCCGTGCAGACCGTCGATCGGATAAAGCTGAGAATTCGCTATATCGAAGCTCGCTCTAAGAGCTTTAAAATAAGCCAAGTTGCCTCGCGAAAAGTTCTGCCATTACTAAGTTCTGGCTCGGACAGCGTTTGCCTAGCGTTGGAGTGCTAGCATACTAGCGTTGACTCGGGTAGCATTCCGCCAACGAACCGCGTAGAAACGAAATTCCAGCGAGGAAGGAATTCGCATGAATCAATTTGACTATATTCAGGTACAAACAGAGAAGGATCAAATAGTTCTAGCTAGCAATAGCTAGCAAGGACCTTGGAAATCAACCTGGGAACAACCAGGGATGATCCCAAATAATTCCAAGCAACAGAACCAACCTGGCTGGACAAAATAGCAGGTGGTAGGTTGGTAAACAACCTCTGGTTCTGTTTTTCCAACCTGGGAAAACAACAACCAGGTTCAGGTTCTAATAACAGAACCTGTTTTGTCTTTGCCCAACCAGCCAAATGCTGGTTCCGCTGGTTTCCCCTGGCCCTGTAGCATGCAGATACAGACAAAGAACATCCAACCTTCACCCAAATTGTACCCCTATAGTGCCTGCCCTGCTACACTATAGTCAACCAAGCAAAACAGTACAATTTCGAGTAGGATAGAACTGAATCTGCGCAATCAACTCAACCGAACCGCAAAGAATCCATCCTGGGTTCCTTTGCGAGCTCGTCCTTTCTACTTGCACTGTTCATAGCGCGTACAATGTTGTGCCGAAGCGCACATTGCGCGAGTACCTGCAAATGCATCAAGCGAAAATTGCGAAAGCAAACAAACACACGAACATTCCATTCACACCCAAATGCATTCGCACACGCATACTCGTACAAACAGACGGCAGGATGTCGTGCAATATGCATTTGCACCCAACACACTCCCCCTCAGCCTGCCGGCTGCATCTCCATCATTCCATGCTAGTTCATGTTCATTCCACTCATGCGCACACAACGCCAATGAGGCTCATCCGCAAGCCTCTTAGTGAGAAAGTCTGCTGGCTGCTGGTGAGTCTTGATGTAGATCGGATTCACCGTCCCCCTCTTCACCTCCTTACGCAGCCAGTGCCACTTGATATGCATGTGCTTGTTCAGCCCATGAAGCACAGCGTTCCTGGCCATCCCAAGAGCCCCCTTGCTATCACAAAACAGCGGCGTAGCAACTTTCTGCTCCTGGCCAATCTCCTCTAACAGCCTCCTCAGCCAAATCACCTCCTTCACCCCATGGAACATCGCCATGTACTCTGATTCTACGGAAGAGAGTGCCGTCTCCGTCTGCTTCTTGGACCTCCAACTAACAGGTCCTCCCCCAACTACGCAGATGTATCCTCCCACAGATGAGGAATCCTCCTTCTCAGAAGCCCACGTAGCATCGGTAAAGCAAGTTAGAAAGAGCTTGCCTTCTCCAAGCCTCTCCCCCTTCTCTTTCAGCACCTCCACCCCTTTCTGCTTCACCTGTGCAGATGTGGAGTATTGAACTCCAATGCTTGGGTGAGAGTTCAGGTACTTCACCACACGCTCAGCTGCATCCACCTGCTCCTCTGATGGATTCTGCACCACCCTAGCCAGCTGCCCAACCGAGAAAGAGATGTCGGGCCTCGTGTGAACTGCTGCGTACAAGAGGCTGCCCACCAAGGACTGAAATTGCTGCTGCTCCTCGGCTTCAACCCCTTCATCCTCTGCAGCCTTCACAAGCTTGAATTCTGCTGGCAGGGGAGTTGCAACCTTGCGCTCATTCTCAATCCCATACTTCTCCCCCAGCTCCTTGATGAACTTCTCCTGGTGCAGCTTCAACCACCTGTGATCTGGATCCCTCTCCACATGCATCCCGAGGTAGTACTTTACATCCCAAAGGTTCTTGCACTTGAAGTTTTCCATCAGTTGCTGCTGCACTTTCTGGATCTCCTTCATGCTGCTGCTGAAGAGAAGAATGTCGTCCACGTAGACCAGAAACAGCACCAGCTTCTCCCCCTCGCCCTTGAGAAAGAGGCTCTCATCACAGCTGCTGGTCCTGAATCCCATCTCCTCTAAAACAGCTGCCAATTTCTGGTACCAGCAGCGTGGCGCCTGCTTCAAGCCGTAGATGGACTTGTTGAGCTTGCACACCCTGCCTGTACCATCCTCATACCCAGGCGGCTGCGTCATGTACACATCCTCCTCTAAAATCCCATTGAGGAATGCCGTTGAAATATCCATCTGAATGATGAATTTCCCACTAACGGCTGCATCTGCCAACAAGACACGGAGGGTAGGGGGTTTGGCAGTGGGAGCAAAGATCTCGTTGAAGTCCTGCTTCTCCTTCTGCATAAACCCCTTCGCCACCAGCCTACTCTTGTAGATGGTGACCTGCCCCTTGTCATCGGTCTTGATCCTCAGCACCCACTTGCATTGTATCGCTTTCTTCCCATCAGGCAGCACCACCAGATCCCATGTCCCATTCTCTAGCAGACTCTGGTACTCAGCATCCCTAGAAGCCAGCCACTTGTCCCTATCTGGTCCAGCTAATGCCTCCTCCATGCTAGCTGGTTCCTCTGGTGCAGGGGCAAGAAAACAGTACGCAGGTTCATCCTCATTATCCGGGTCATAGCCATGCGGTAGAATCAGCAATGCCTCTTCGGTCCCTAGCTGCTGCTCTGCTGCATCAGTTCCTGCAGTCAGCTTCTTAGTAGCTATACGGGTACGTCCTGGCCTGGAGACGGGTGTCTCCCATCCCCTCATAACGATACCCTTCGGCTTCTTAGTTTTCCCCTGCTGCTGCTCTCCTCCCTCGGATCCAGCAGCTCCCTTAGTGCTGCCGCCAATTTCCACACCATTTTCTCCACCAGAAGATGCCTCCTGTACCTTCTCTCCATCACCATTTCCCGCAGCTGCCTCCTCTCCCTCCTCCCACACACTAGGAGTCAGGTCCAGCTGCATGGTGATCTGCTCCATCTGCTGGGACACCCGGGCCTCCGGCTGTTTCTCCCAGCTCCCATACATCATGCCCTCAATGAATTTCACATCCCTGCTGTCAAACAACACACCCTTGGATGGTTCCCACAGCAGCCATCCCTTGCTCTCAGCAGCCAGCCCCAAATGCACACACCAGATTGCACTTGCCCCCAACTTACTGCGGTAGGTCTTGGGGACGTGGGCGACTGCCATGCAACCGAACACCCTCAGCATGTCCACCGGCGGCTTCCTCCCAAGCCACCTCTCCAAAGGCACCCACGAGTCATCCCCAACCTTGGTGAGCACCCTGTTCCTAGCGACGGTGGCGTGCCGGACAGCATGAGGCCACATAGAATTGCTCAGCCCAGATTCTATGAGCAGCGCCCTAGCTGTCTCCAGAATGGTCCGGTTTGCCCGTTACGCTACACCATTGGACTGTGGGGTGTAAGCCGTGGTCAGCTCTCTCTGGATGCCCTGCTTCTTGAGCCAGGCCGTCATTTCAGCTCCAAGGAACTCACCACCCCGGTCTGTCCTAATCCGCTTCACTACACACTCCGCCTGCTTCTCCACGAACGGCAGCCAATCGTCCCGTATCGTGGAGGCGGCGTGGTCCTTCTGCTTCAGCGGATACGCCCACATCAGCCTGCTCCAGTCATCCACAATTGTAAGAAAATACCGCTCCCCCTTGTGCCCTTGCACCGGCAGCGGCCCTACCAAGTCCATGTGGACCAGCTCCAAAGGCTTCTTGCTCCTGCCAGCCACACTATGGAAAGGGAAACGGGTGAACTTTGAAAGCAAACAGATTTCACAGTTGTCATCGGGTGGCTGTCCATTCAGCTTCAAACCCTTGACGGCTCCATCCTTCTCCAGCTGCTTCAATAAGGGCATTGCCACATGCCCCAAGCGTCGGTGTGCCGTTGCCCAATCTGTCTCCCCAGATCTGGCCGACACTTTCACGCCAACCCCTCCAACGGCGTTGCACTCCCCCTGGGATGCAGACCCCTCTCTAGCCTGCCCCCCACCGTGCCACGCCAACGCCGGCAGCTGCCACATGGATCTGTACACGTCCTTGCTCTCGTGCAGATCCCAAAGCACCCGATTGCCCAGCTGCCCCTTGTACGTGCGAGCCCCATCCGTGCTAGTGCTCACCCCAGCCTTGGCAAGCTTACGGAGGGAGATGAGGTTGGCCTTGAGGTTGGGGACGAGGAGAACGTCGTGCAGCACCACCGGCTTGCCATCCGCTCCCTTAAACGCAGCTCGTCCCGCACCAGCCACCTTCAGCGAGTGTCCAGAGGCGGAGCACACCTCGTTAATCGGTGCAGCGCGTACGTCGTCTAACAGGTCTTTGTGCGGCGTCATCGTCCAAGCAGCGCCCGTGTCCAACACCCAATAGTCCAGGGGGTGCAGCTCTGCTCCAACCTTGGCAGAGGCGTCTCCTTGCTCCCCCTGCTCTCCAATATGGAAGAACTGGCCCGCGGTGCGCTCCTTCTTCTTCTCCGCACCACCGTTGCTCTTCGGGTTGTTGTCGGACGAATCAGCGACCATGTTCGTGCCGTTTTTCTGGTTCCTCCGCGCGCCGCCATCCTGGTGACGATTCTGGGGGGTCCATCCATCGGGTTTCTTATAGCACAAAAACCAGGGGTGCCCTTCCTTCTCACAATACCAGCAACTCCCTTTCATTTTGCCACCAGCACCCGATTTGCCCCCACGTCCAGATTTCGCACCGCGACCCCAACCGATACGTGCTTGTTGGTCGTTGGAGTCGTCGTCTTTCTTTGCACCGCGTCCAGCACCACCGAAGCCACGTCCTCTGCCACGTCGGCTCCCTTGCATCCCATAGCCGCTGCTGCCGTCATCTCCACCCCTCAGTTGGCGGCGACGGAAGTCCTCCTCCAGAATCTTTGTCCGCACCCACTCGAGTGTCCACGAGCTCTGGTTCTGCGGCAGGCTCAATCCGCTCGTGAATTGAAGCCACGATTCAGGCAGCAGCGAGAGCATCTTCAGGCACTTGGTCTGCTCCGGGTAGGTGATTCCCGCGGTCGCCAACTTCGCGTAGAGGTCGCGCATCTTGTCCAGGACAGGTTGCACCGGCTCTCCCTCGCTCAATCGCAACGCGGACAGCTCCCTCTCCATCATGAGCGTCGCGGCGACGGAGGTAGGAGCGTGCAGCTCCTTCAGCACGGTCCACGCCTTTGGACCGCAATCAACCTCCGGCAGCAGGTGCATGACGTGGTGACGCTGGTTTAGCTCCAAACTCTGCGACATCAAGTAGTAGCCAGCCGATGCGCGCTCGTCCCAATCTTCCTGCAGCGCGGGGTCACTCGGTCTAGGCTCTTCCCCAATCATTAGTTTCAGCAATCCAATCTGACGGAAGTAAAGCTGCATTTTCCAGGCCCAATCATCATAGCCCTCACCATTGAACTTCTCGACGGTGAAATTTTTCAGCACCTCCTTGATCAGCGAGCCCTGGTTGGTTCGCGCTCCCCTTGGCGCCGAAACACCAGAATCTTGGCTGCCGCTACGATCTTGGGCTGAAGATTCACCAGCTCCCGCCGAGGTGTTGCCCGCCATAGCTACCTATAACGAGGATCACTATAGCGCAGCTCTGATACCAGCTTGTTGGTCTCGGGGCCTAATAAACTCAAGCTATTAGGACTTAATCAAACTTAATACCTCTCCTCGGGGTCACCTCCAAGGGTCCTTGGGTGCCTGGTACAAGACCAGCCCCTATCCTCGGGTCCGAGTTTGTAGAGAGAGGGATCAAGAAGGACTTAGTCAAAACAGCAAGAGTACCTTGAACGTCGCGCAGCGTGCCGTGCAGACCGTCGATCGGATAAAGCTGAGAATTCGCTATATTGAAGCTCGCTCCAAGAGCTTTAAAATAAGCCAAGTTGCCTCGCGAAAAGTTCTGCCATTACTAAGTTCTGGCTCGGACAGCGTTTGCCTAGCGTTGGAGTGCTAGCGTACTAGCGTTGACTCGGGTAGCATTCCGCCAACGAACCGCGTAGAAACGAAATTCCAGCGAGAAGGAATTTGCATGAATCAATTTGACTATATTCAGGTACAAACAGAGAAGGATTAAATAGTTCTAGCTAGCAAGGACCTTAGGAATCAACCTGGGAATAACCAGGGATGATCCCAAATAATTCCAAGCGACAGAACCAACCTGGCTGGACAAAATAGCAGGTGGTAGGTTGGTAAACAACCTCTGGTTCTGTTTTTCCAACCTGGGAAAACAACAACCAGGTTCAGGTTCTAAAAGCAGAACCTGTTTTGTCTTTGCCCAACCAGCCAAATGCTGGTTCCGCTGGTTTCCCCTGGCCCTGTAGCATGCAGATACAGACAAAGAACATCCAACCTTCACCCAAATTGTACCCCTATAGTGCCTGCCCTACTACACTATAGTCAACCAAGCAAAACAGTACAATTTCGAGTTGGATAGAACTGAATCTGCGCAATCAACTCAACCGAACCGCAAAGCTTCCATCCTGGGTTCCTTTGCGAGCTCGTCCTTTCTGCTTGCACTGTTCATAGCGCGTACAATGTTGTGCCGAAGCGCACATTGCGCGAGTACCTGCAAATGCATCAAGCGAAAATTGCGAAAGCAAACAAACACACGAACATTCCATTCACACCCAAATGCATTCGCACACGCATACTCGTACAAACAGACGGCAGGATGTCGTGCAATATGAATTTGCACCCAACACTTCTTCGTTCCAGCCGCCTTCACCACTGTGTATGACGTCAACGACGACGACCTGTCGTACGACGATGCCGATGAGGATGATGACCTGCAAGATCTCGGCCCCGACATGCACGCCGACCCCGAGCATCGTTGGGACATTGCCACATTGACGATGAAGGAGGCATTGGCGAGCTGGAAGGGCAAGGCGGTGAAGGCCGCCATGGAGGAGGAGATCCGCAGCCTCATCAGCATGGGGACGTGGTAGCTAGTTGAACGCCCACCGGGGGTGAACATCATGAAGAATTGGTGGATGCTGACGACGAAGTACCGCATCGACGACACCGTCGAGCGCGAGAAAGCGAGGCTGGTCGTGAAGGGCTTCACGCAGGTGTATGGCGCTGACTACGACGAGACGTACGCACCGGTGAGCAGCTACGTCACGCTGAGGATCTTCCTCAGCATCGTCGTCGTCCTCGACCTCAACCTGATGCAGCTCGATATGAAGAACGCTTTCCTGCAGAGTAAGCTCGACCGGGTGCTGTACATGTACCAGTCCGACTACTTCAACGACGGGACCGGCCGGGTGTGCAAGCTGCTGAAGAGCCTTTACGGGCTGAAGCAGTCGCTGCAACTGTGGTACAAGGCGCTCAACGACGTGCTGGTCGGCGCCGGGTGGAAGAAGAGCCAGGTTGACGAGGCTCTCTACTTCAAGGTCGGCGGGGATGGCGTGGCCTGCTGGGTGCTGGTCTACGTCGACGACCTGCTCGCCGCCAGCAGCAGCACCGTGATGCTGAAGGAGCTGAAAAAGCTGCTGGAGGCCGCCTTCGAGCTGCGCGAGATTTTGCTGGTGCAGAAGTACCTCGGGCTGGAGATCGTGCGCGACAGGCCGGCAAGGAAGCTGTGGCTGCACCAGCAGGGCTACACCGACAAGCTGCACAGGCATTTCATCGACGAGGAGCAGACCGGGCGCACCCCGAAGACGCCGGTCTCCATCGACGCCTACGCCGAGCTTACGTTCGACGACAAGGAGGCACAGGAGCGCCAGGAGGAGGAGTACCGGCAGAAGGTCGGCTCACTGCAGTTCGCGGCGACGACGACGAGGCCAGATATTGCCTTCGCCTGTAGCAAGCTGGGCAGCGGCCTCACGGTGAGGAGCGACCAGCACTGGCGCGAGGTCGACCGCTGCCTCGCCTACCTTGCCAACATCCAAGACACCGCCCTGAAGTTAGGAAGTGGACCAGAGTCGCTACAGCTGGTCGGCTATGTGGACGCCGACGACGCCGGCGACAAGCAGAAGCGGACGAGCACGGGCGGCTACGTGTTTGTCTTTTGCGGAGGGGTCGCGGTCTCCTGGTCGAGCCAGCGCATCAAGTGCGCGACAATGTCTTCGACCGAGTCGGAGTACGTGGCGGAAACCAAGGCCGGCAAGGAGGGACGCCGCCTTCGCTTCCTCCTCGCAGAGTTCCGGCAGCTGGACGTCGGGATGCCGCCTGTCCTTCGGGTGGACAACAAGTCGGCCATCACGGTCGCTGAGGGCATGGGGTTGACGGGCAACCTCAAGCACATGGAGCGGTGACAAGCCTAAAGCGCGGTGTAAAGCGCGGAAAATTCACGCTGAAGTACATTCCGACCACCGAGCAGCCGGCCGACTTTCTGACGAAGGCGCTGCACTATCCGGCCTTCAACCGGTGCTCCGTCGCAATCGGCCAAGTACAACTTGCTGACGTGGGCGGCGACGACGACGTGCAGCAGTAGGTGCCATGCCCTCTTGCATGGCTGGTGCGGTGACCGGCGTGCTGTGTGTTGTGTGCACGCCACCGAGATATTCTCCGAGCAGTGCTGCTGTGTGGGCTGGGGGCCCAAGCGTGAACACGGCAGGGGAGTGTCAACGGGAGTTGTTGTGAGGCCCCGTCCTCGCTTGGGCGGAGCCGACGTCTTGGTCGGATGTGCGGGGGAAGCAGCCGACCTGCAGCAGTGGGCGCGCCGGTCGACGAGGTTGGTCGATCTACACTGGGGCCACTTCGTGGGCGCCGACTTCGCAGGGTGCCGAGTTAGGGGTGGTCGACCTGGCGAGGCCGACATGGCAGGGCACCGACTTCGGGGCGCCGACCTGGGGTGGCCGACGACTTGGCAAAGTCGGTGGCCCGGCCCTGAAGTGGTCGACGAGGGGACGCCGACCAGGGAGGACAACGACCTGCCGGCACCGACCTGGTTGCCCGGTCGACCGTGTTACCCGGGCGACGGAGCTTCTGCGGAGGTGTGCGATGGTCGCCGAGGTGGCCTCTACGATATCAACCTCGGGGATGGTATTCCGAGGTCGACGTGGCTGGTGGGCGCAGTCGCTGGCGTGGACTCTGCCGGACGTCTGCGCTGTGCTCATGACAGGGCGTGGAGCACCAATCAGCCGCGCGCACCTGCGAAGCAGGTGCGTCGTTGCCCTTCGAGTGCAACGCTGTGCAGCCAACTTGCTGCAGCGTTGGCACACCACGGACTTGCAACGTTGGCAAGCCGCGTCCCTGCGGCGCTGGAGCGGTGCGAGCAGTGCTGCGCTGGAAGGCGGTCGACCAAGCTGCGCTGGAGGTCGACCAACTTGCTAGCTAGCTGGGATGTAGTCTTGCATGCCAATATTGTTGCTACCATTGTTGTGAACTTTTGCTAGTGAAACTCTTCCCAAAATTCCCCGTGAACCATCAAGTAGTGAGAGCACAAGGAAACGACTAAGGAACGAACGCAGAGATCACACTCATATCCGTGCCTAGCCCGTAGTCTAGCTCCCGTTGATTGAGTTCTCTCCTCAGTAAGAGCCCTGGTTGACGAACCCCTCGTCGACCACAACTTCTGTCGAACTGGCCCTCCTGGTTGACGGCCCGTCCGCAACCAGCTCGACCAGTTGCGGCCATCGAGCTTCCCTGGTCGACGGCTCCAACCCCGCGACAGTCCTGTGCAGGTCGACGACCACCTCGTCACCCTACCCCGCAGAAGAAGGTCGTCGAGCACCCCTAGTCCACGGCAACCCCGCAGCGATCTCCTGCAGCTCGACGAAGCCCGTCGAGCAGCTCCCTCACTGCATACGGTCAGCTGCTTCTCCTGTACATCCGACCCGGACGTCGGCGTCGCCCAAGCGAGGGCGGGGCCAACACTCCATTCCCGTTAACACTCCCCTCCCCCCCCCCCCCCCGCCTCTCTTCCTGGTGCCAGGTCCTCCCCCGATAGACCCGCTCCCCCCACAGAGCCCTAATCCCTCAGGTATGTCTCAGGTTGACCCACCTCCCTTGCTTGGGCATTTGGAGGTCTCCTCTGACACCTCTGGCCCTGCTGAGGGGGGTGACCCTGCTGCTGACGACACAGTGGCTGCTCGCCACTCACCGCGCTTGGAGACCCGTCCTGGTTTTCCTCCTCGACCGTCTTCACCGCCTCTGCAGCCTGTCGCTGTGGACTTCGGAGCTACTGGGGGTGGTGATACTGGAGGCGTGGACTCTGGGGGTGTTGGTTCTGGGGGTGCTGGTTCTAGAGGTGCTCAGTCTGGAGGTGCGGGTTCTGGGGGTGATGAGCGTCCTAGTGGTGGTGGGGTCTTCGATTCTCCTACTGGAGTTTCTCCTAGTGTTTTGCCACCTCTGCAGCGCCGCCCTTTGCACCGGCAGCAGCGGCGGTTGGCGCCGCCAGTTCCTGCGTCCGAGTCTGACGGAGCTGGAGGTGCTGGTACTGGAGGTACTTGTGCTGGAAGTGCTGGAAATGGCAGCTCTGGTGCTGGAGGTACTGGAGCTGGAGGTGCTAGAGCTGGAGGTGCTGGAGCTGGAGACTCTGGTGCTGGAGGTACTGGAGCTGGTGGTTCTATAGCTGGAGTTACTGGTACTGGAGGTACTAGAGCTGGAGGTTCTGGAGCTGCTGGAGGTTCTGGTACTGGGGGTTCTGCGCAGCCTGTGCAACGACAACCGTTCTTCTGGCAGCAGCCGTAGTCGTCCCTGCCACCACCGTGCTCGGCACTTCACCAGGTTCTTAGTCTTCCACTGGCCTCACTCCTCCCCTAGTGTGTCCTCCACCTGACCCGTCTCAGCTACAGTTACTGCCTGACTCCCCCCTATCACTCCTCCTTACACTGAGCAGACAGACTCCTTGACAGAGCGTCGTGAGCCTGCGTCTTGTGTTGCCTCGCCTGTTCGCACTGTTCGTCGGGCTCATCGTGTTCGTCCTCCACCTGTCCCTGGCACGCACACCATGACACTTTGTCCTTCCTCTGTTGTGCAGCGTCCTGTTCTATCGTCTCCTCCAGCGTCCTCTCTGCCTGACGTTCCTGACCCTGAGTCTGACCTTGCTCGTGCTGCTAGTCCTACTGTCACGCGTGTTCTAGCCACACTTGTCACTGACCCTACTTTCAGTCCGCTGTTGTGTCGGCCTTAGTCACTAAGCTTGTTGACTTTGCTGTAGTGTGTCGTCTCGACTACGTCGCGACTCTTGTCACTGAGTCTGAGTCTGACTTTCTTCCGTTCGTTGTGAGTGAGTGTGCCCTTGGCACGAACGTCCTTGAGGACAGGCAGTTTGAGCTCGAGTGTCTTGCGGCTGCTGTACCTCATCTTGCTGCCATGCTGCTTGCCCCTGAGGGAGACCCGGATGCACTAGACATCCCGACCCCGCGCTCTTACACAGAGGCGATCTCGGGTCCCTACTCCTCTCAGTGGCAGACAGCCATAGATACAGAGATGGCATCCTGGAAGTCCACAAGCACCTACGTTGACGCAATTCCCCCTCCTGGGGCGAACATAGTCGATGGCATGTGGATTTTCAGGGTGAAGCGACCGCCGGGTTCTCCGCCTACCTTCAAGGTGCATTACGTTGCACGAGGCTTGAGTCAGCAACAGGGGGTCGACTACTTCCACACCTTCTCCTCCACCCCGAAGATGACCACTCTTTGGGTGTTACTGCACGTTGCAGCACAGCGTGACTACGAGCTCCACTCGCTTGACTTCAGCACAGCTTTCTTGCAGGGCAGCCTTTACAAGGAGATCTGGCTGCGCCTCCCACCTGGCTTTCCTGAGGGTACCCAGTGGAGCCTCCGGCGGCCAGTCTATGGTCTCCGCCAGGCGCCTCGCGAGTGGCACGACATACTGAGGACGACACTTGCGGCTCTTGCCTTTGCTCCTTCGATTGCTGACCCGTCGCTGTTTCTGCGCACCGACACTTCTCTGCCGCCGTTCTACATCCTCGTGTACGTCGACGACTTGGTCTTTGCTACTGCTGACACTAAGGCACTCGCCCTTGTGAAGTCGGAGCTACAGAAGAGACACACCTGCACTGACCTCGGTAAGCTGCGCAGCTATCTGGACTTGTAGATCACCCGGGACAGAGCACGGCGCACCATCACTCTGACTCAGTCACACATGGTGCACTAGGTCCTTTAGCGCTTCGGCTTCCAGTTCTCCTCTGCCTACAGGCCACTCGCTCTCAGCTCCACCTTCGGACGAGTCCGTAGAGCCGAGTGGTCCGTATCCAGAGCTTGTGGGCTGCCTCATGTACATGATGACGTGCACACGACCTGACCTCGAGTACCCTCTCAGCATCCTGGCACGCTACGTTGCACCCAAGAGGCACCGACCAGAGCACTGGCGGGTTGCTAGGGGGGTGCTGCATTACTTGTGGAGTACATCGGGCATGGGGCTTGTGCTTGGAGGACGGGGTTCAGTTGTACTCACTGGACACTCAGACGCTTCTTGGGTTGACGACCAGGCGACTCAGCGGTCGTCACAGGGTTACACTTTCAGTCTTGGCTCTGGTTCATTTTCTTGGAAGTCTACTCGCTTGTCTTCTGTTCTCAGCTCCAGTTGTGAGGCTGGGATCTACGCGAGGGCCATGGCTGTACAGAAGGCACGCTGGCTGACCTATCTGCTGACCGACTTGGGTGAGCGGCCTCGTTCTCCTCCAGTCCTGTACGTCGACAACAAGGCCATGATTGCCTTGTGTCGGGAGCAGAGACTGGAGCACAGAACGAAGCATATCGCTCTGCGTTACTTCCTCGCACGAGAGTTGCAGCAGCGTGGTCAGCTTCGTCTTGCTTACGTGGCCTCACGGGCCAACACTGCTGATATTTTCACCAAGGCACTTGTGTCTGGTGATCATCAGCGCTTTTGCACTGCCCTAGGCCTTGTGCCTACTCTCCCTCGCTTGCTTACTACTTGACTTTACTTTGTACCGAGATATATAAATATTTGTGTATATTTGTATACCTGCATGCTTACCTTTGCTAGGTTGAGATCACTGTATTGCATGTGCTCTTTATAACTCTGCATGTGAACTGGCCTTGTGGACTGGCGACTGACGAACTCGGGCGTCGCCACCACCAGCAGGCGCAGTAGAGTCACCTGTCGCTGCACGAGACGTCTCTCCAGGTCCTGCACTCCCACCACCGTCTCTGGTCCTCCGCTTCCTCCTCCTGACCCCTCTCCCGCTGTTTTCCCTCGTTCTCAGTCTTCGTTGTCCCCTCCTCCTTCTCAGACTTGGGCCTCTCGTCGCCGGCTCGTGCTCGTCCCTCGTCTCCTGTTCCCTTCACTGACCTTCGTACTGCCTTACTTCGTTCTAGTCCACCTCGTCCGTCTCCGTCTGTGCTTCCGTCTCCTCCTGAGTCGGCTCTCACTGCGTCGCTCCCTACTCCTGTCACTGACTACTACCGCACGTACCGTCCTGTTCTCTCTCGTGTTCTCGCCTCGCTTGTTACTCACCCTCGTGCCTCTGTGTCCTCTGTGTCCGCTCTTACTGCCGCAGTCACTGAGTTTGCCTCTACCCGCCGCCTTGACTTCGCCACCGGTCTTGTGGCTGCTCCTCCTTCCAGTCCTCTGGCCGTCGGGGGTGTGTCTGCCCTTGGCTGTGACGCCCTAGAGGACAGGCAGTTTGAGCTAGAGTTCCTGGCAGCCGCTTCCCCTCATCTCTGTGCCATGCTCCTCGCCCCTGAGGGTGACCCAGACGCCCTTGACATTCCGACTCCTCGCACTTACGCTGAGGCAGTGTCAGGGCCTTGGGCCTCTCAGTGGAGAGCTGCCATGGACGCAGAGATGGCCTCCTACAGATCCACAGGCACCTACGTCGATGAGGTTCCCCCCCCTGGGGCGAACGTAGTCGACGGCATGTGGATCTTCAGGGTGAAGCGGCCACCGGGATCTCCTCCGGTCTTCAAGGCGCGTTACGTGGCTAGAGGTTTCAGTCAGCGCGAGGGAGTTGACTTCTTTCAGACCTTTGCGCCTACCCCGAAGATGACCACTCTTCGGGTGTTACTGCACATAGCAGCACAGAGAGACTACGAGTTACACTCTCTCGACTTCTCTACTGCTTTCCTTCAGGGCAGTCTTCACGAGGAGGTCTGGCTGCGTCGTCCCTCTGCCTTCACTGGCACCTTCCCTCCTGGGACCCAGTGGAGGCTGAGGCGACCTGTCTACGGTCTTCGCCAGGCCCCTCGTGAGTGGCACGACACTCTGCGTTCTACCCTCTCTGACCTTGGGTTCCAGCCGTCTTCTGCCGACCCGTCGCTGTTCGTTCGTCGCGGCTCCACACCGTTCTTTGTTCTGGTCTACGTCGACGACCTCGTTTTCGCCACTGCTGACAGGGTTGCTTTGGCAGACGTGAAGTCCGAACTGCAGAAGAGACACATCTGCACTGACCTGGGTGAGCTGCGCAACTACCTCGGCATGTAGATCACCGGGGACAGAGCTGCTCGCACCATTACACTCTCACAGTCACACATGGTGCAGCAGGTCCTTCAGCGGTTCGGGCTTCAGCACTCCACAGTACAGCGCACACCTCTTGCTGTTGACCACAGACTCACTGGACCCTTTCCTGACGAGCCGTTTGAGCCTAGTGGTCCCTACGCAGAGCTGGTGGGTTGCCTCATGTACCTGATGACTTGTACTCGCCCGGACCTCGCCTTCCCTCTCAGCGTCCTTGCGCGCTTTGTTGCGCCAGGGAGACACCGTCCTGTTCACTGGACAGCAGCTGTGAGGGTGGCGAAGTACCTAGCGACGACATCAGGCGTGGGGCTAGTTCTTGGAGGGCAGCAGTCTGTCGTACTTACTGGTCACTGTGACTCTTCTTACGCTGACGACGCTGAGACTCACAGGTCTACTCAAGGGTACTGTTTCAGCCTGGGTTCTGGAGCTGTTTCCTGGCGGTCCACGCGCTCCTCTTCGGTCTCGACCTCTACAGCTGAGGCTGAGATCTACGCTGGTGCCATGGCGGCACAGGAGTTGCGTTGGTTGACGTTCTTGCTTGAAGACCTTGTTCACTGACAACAAGGCGTCGATTCTCCTTTGTCGAGAGCCGCGACTAGAGAGCAGAGTGAAGCACATTCACGTCAGGTACTTTCTTCTGCGAGAGTTGCAGAGACGTGGACAGGCTCGCTTCGAGTTTGTGGAGTCCGAGGCCAACACTGCAGACATCTTCACCAAGGCGCTTCCGCCTTGTGACCACCAGAGGTGCTGTGTGCAGTTAGGCCTTGTTGACACTGGTTCTCGTCTTGTGTAGACTTGAGTTGACTGTTTGTCTTGCTTGTACATTTGCTGTATATCTTGTGAGTTCTTGGACTGGCCTTGTGGCCACTGGTGTTTGTGCTCAGAGTGTGTGGTGACGTTGTGATCCACCCTGAGCTTTGTTTCTTGGACTGGTCTTGTGACCGTACTCTTTTGGTTCTGCTAGACACCCCTCACTTAGGCTATGGGGGTGTGTCAAATGTTGTAGCCTATAGTGAGGATTGTCTTAGGGGGTTAGCTATATGTACCTCAACCAACATCAATGCATCATTCATTCCTCATTCTGACAGCTTGCTTGTGCTCGGACTGTGTGGTGACTTTGTGATCCACCCTGAGCTTTGTTTTGTTTGTTTCTCTTAACTGGTCATGTGACCATTGCTTGCTCTGGCTATCCCCCACTTCGCCTATGGGGGTGTGTCAAAACATTTTATATCCATATATTTCTCGGCTATGTAGGGGCTATCCTTAGGGGGTACACAAACTTGCTCGATACTCCCCTTACTACGGGGTGTTTCGCGAGCTGCGCGGTTTACTTTCGAAGCTGGTGCGAATTGTGCGAGAGTGATTTCGGTGACTTCATAATTTCGTCGTGTAACTGCTCGATTTCTTCAGGAGATTCCGTGATCTGTCACGAGTGGTCGCAACGAAACACCACGAGCGTCCACGAGGCTTCACGAACAAGTACTGTATGGTCCATAGTATTAAGTGTGGGCGATTACGTTCCCACTGTTTCGCGTGGAGAAAGCTGTCATTTTGAAGTGTGGTTCCAGCTATTGTTTTGGTGGGCTGTTAGCTTTCGCTTTTGGTGGGTTAGTATAAATCTTTGCTTGTGATTGTTTGTGGTCTATCTTTTTGTGAACCTTTTTAGTGAATGAAATATTCTCTATCAACGTATTGACGTGAAGGGAATTATCTGCACACGAGCCAATCAGTCATTTAACGCTGCGCAACGGAGTTTGTGACTACTCTTGAGCACACGATTGTTTTCATGCTTGGGAAAATCCCTCTACAAACACGGACCCTTGGTTAGGGGCTGGTTCTACCAGGCACCCGAGGACCCTTGGAGGTGACCCCGAGGGGGCAACCTAGTGTGGATTAAAGGTGTGCTTAGAGGTTCCTAATCCTAATAGTTTGTAACACTATTGTAACTCCGAATCCTTGCCTTCAACGGTCGCGATCAGGGCTGACGCTATCAGACTAAATACTTTGATTATTCTGATAAATCAGAGTGTCTAAGCACTGGAAACTGATTTTTCTGATTAGTTGATTTTTCAGAGTTGTCTGTGAGTGCTTTAGAGTTATTGTTTTAGGGGCCCCGATTTCATGTAATGTACTTTAGAGTCTCTTTTTTGCGGGGCCTGTTACTACATAGTATTGATTATGTGCCTGGATGCGAGTGTATCGAGAAGAAGTTTCATGGAACCTTCCTCTCGATATACCCACCTCCGATGAGCAAAGCGCGGTGGGCCTGTGGGACACTCAAATACACTCATTCGTCGTGTATATTACGCAACTTCTGGTGAAGCGTAAAAACATACTGTGCCAAAAGGCAGACTGTTAGCCGATCGTTCAACGAATCGGTGAATAGAAAAGCGAATTTGTAAGAGAAAAACTCTCGTTAGATGTAGAGTATCGCACAGTTTGCTACTTCGGTTCGTAATGCAGGGATGTAACATTGGCACACACAGAGTGTAAGTAGGTTGGAAAATGTTCGTTGATTCTTGGGCTGAAAAAATGTGCTGCCGACACTTGCGGCCCTGCCAGGCTCTCTAGCACCAAGCAACAGTTGTTGCCTGCTGCCAGCTCACGCGTGGCAGCTTACCCACGTGGCACTTGCAAGGTCGCGCCAGGTCGCGCAACCTGCATTTGCCACACATAAGCTGCAACAGTCGCGCAAGCCTCTAACATCTGTTTGCAACAGTCAATATGATGCCGATTCCACGATCCTGAATTGAACCTACCATCTCTGAGTGAATAGACAAGGCATTTTCTGGACACTGAACAATCAGAGTGGCATATTTTTTGCCAAAGTGCCTTCAGACTAAACGGGGAAAAAACAATTCCCGTCAGGGAGCGTAAAACCTGAAACGTCAGTCCTGGTCGCGATTGACCGTGAAAGGCAACAGACAGCCGTGATTTTTGCGACGTTAACGTGAGTACCGTTGTGTTTTCCGATGATTTCTGAGGTTAATTCGTGTGGAAGCTGGCGTCAGCACCTGCACGAACAACCTCGGCATCGTCGTCATGTGCGGCAGCTTGCATCGGCGGACATGAGTCAACGACTGCGCGAAGACCTCGGTGTCGTCTATAAGCGGCAGTTAACGACGGTGCCTCGTCGTCAACTTGTGCGCGAGATTCTCGAAATGATCTTCGGCAGCTGACAACAATGGCCCTGCGTCAGTATGGGCGACAATTTCGGAGCTTCTAGAGACAACGAAAGCTAGAAGAACTCACTAGGCGCAAAT
This sequence comes from Closterium sp. Yama58-4, assembly GCA_947470075.1. NCBI lineage: Eukaryota > Viridiplantae > Streptophyta > Zygnematophyceae > Desmidiales > Closteriaceae > Closterium > Closterium sp. Yama58-4. The sequence goes on from CANIUD010000594.1 coordinate 285,694, forward strand.
GGAGTTTTTGCATTTGAAAATGTCGGTGGCGATGAGAGACGATACAAAGACTACCCGAATTATGCTTGAGTCAACTACCGTCCCGCCCAACCTGTTATGTGCATCGGCTTTTACTACATGGTCGGCGCGTCATCAAAGATTTTGGCAGAAGTGCACGTAGACAGACGGGAACTTTGGACCCTCCAACACTTACGGGCTGCAAAAAACAGCAGAGTGGCTAAATCACACTTAGCGGAAGTAGGGTACAAGCGGCAAGGGCAACTCGAGATTGAACATCTCGAAAATACTCGCTCGACATTGCGTGGCTGGTACTGTTGCCAGCTGTCCGACAGTTTCGAGACATGTTTCCCCATTCGGGAAGCAATTTCGGGGACAGCCGCAACAACCCACAATTAAACGGTGTTCAGTGTACCACCCTGACTTTTACTGAGGAGTGTGGTACAGGCCGCCGTGACACACAGGAAGGAACTGCCCGACGTCTAAGCAGGGTTTGAAGAACGACGCGAGGAGCAGGGAAAAGCCAGTAGAAACGACGTGCAGCCTCCGCCACCCGAACCTCACCATCCCCACCGATTACTGGTTCCGACTCATGGCGTCGACCTGATTCGGTCAAACAACGGGGGTGAACACGTGCCTACCCTGTGCTGGTTAAAGGCACCTGGTTTGGTGCTTGATTGACAACTGTAAAAAAAAAACAAAACAAAAACAAAAACAAGAACAAAAAAAAAAAAAAACAAAAAACAAAACAAAACAAAAAAGAGGAGTACGCGGCACTATGTTACTCCGAAATAAGCGGGCTGGGTGAAGTAGCACGCGGACAAATCGGGGAGCTGGGAAGAACATTGGCACGGTTTCGAGGTTTTTCCTGACCCAGACGTCTACTCGTTTGACGACGCAGCAGCAAGCTGAGACCTGGGAGCTGCGGTACTACGTGGCATGACAGGCTGGTGGGTTGCAAAACGGTTGGGTGTGAGTTCCTTTTAACCAAGGATACCCCAACTTTGATAGTTTTTGCGCCTTCGCCGTAGCCGGATTATCGCGCAGGTAACACAGACAAATGCCTAATTGGACAAACTCGAACGTGGGAAAGCTTCGGCCGGGAAACCTAGGACTCGTTGGTTGGTGTTTAAATACACACCTTGTGAAATTCTTCAGAAGGAAAGCGGGAGCAGCCTGTTAAATTGTAATGTGTTATATGTTGGTAGGCTGTAGTGGGGTAGCCAATATGGGGTACAACCCCAACTAGGGTTTCATATTTGTACCCAAACTTCTGCTAGTTCATTCATTCTTGCCTAGTTATTCTGAGATGGTATTCAGAGCAGGAGGTCCCTAGGACCTACCGACCGTTTTTTTTTAAGGGCCCACCACCGCTCGCATGCGGTTACCACGCTACCCCGTGCCCTAGCCTCGTAGCGCCCTCGTGCGCCCTCGTTAGCGCCCTCGCGCGCCCCTCGTTAGCGCCCTCGCGCGCCCCTCGTTAGCGCCCTCGCGCACCCTCGTTAGCGCCCTCGCGCGCCCCTCGTTAGCGCCCTCGCGCGCCCCTTGCTAGCGCCCTCGCGCGCCCCTCGCTAGCGCCCTCGCGCGCCCCTCGCAGCGTCGCCCGCCCGCCGAGCCGCCCGCTCGCAGCGTCGCCCGCCCGCCACGCTGCCCGCTCGCCCCTCGCCCGCCGCGCTGCCTGCTCGCAGCGTCGCCCGCTCGCCCCGCTGCCCGCTTCGCAGCCCGCTCGCCCCGCTGCCCGCTTCGCAGCCCGCCCGCCCGCTCGCTGCCCGCTTCGCGGCCCGCCCGCTTCGCTGCCCGCTCGCAGCGCCGCCCGCCCGCCCGCTACCTGCTTCGCAGCGTCGCCCGCCCGCTTGCTGCCCGCTCGCAGCGCCGCCCGCCCGCCCGCTGCCCGCTTCGCAGCGTCGCCCGCTCGCTCGCTGCCCGCTCGCAGCGTCGCCCGCCCGCCCGCTGCCCGCTTGCAGCGTCGCCCGCCCGCCTCGCTGCCCGCTTGCAGCGTCGCCCGCCCGCCCGCTGCCCGCTTGCAGCGTCGCCCGCCCGCCCGCTGCCCGCTTCGCAGCCGCCCGCCGCGCTGCCCGCTCGCCGCGTCGCCCGCCCGCCCCGCTGCCCGCCTGCAGCGCCGCCCGCCTCGCCTGCTGCTCCCTGCCTGTGCACCGCCGCTTGCTCCTGCTGTGGCTGCTAGCTTCGCTCTAGCGCGTCCCCTCTGCTGCTGCCGCTGCTCTGCTGTGCCCTCACGCCTGAGCTATGGCCTCTATTCGCGTTCTTTCCTTCGATGCTGAGGGCCGTCCCGTGCAGTTCACTTCCTGGCTCGACGACCTGCAGTTGTATCTTATGAGCAATAGCACGGACCACATCTCCCTCTATGACTACGCGTCTGGTGCTGCCGCTGCTCCTGCTGCCACAGCCGAGCTTAGTGTACGTTCACAGTGGCAGACTCGTGACGCTGCAGCTCGCCTGGCTATTCGCAGTCACCTGCCGTTAGCTGAGCTAGAGCACTTTGGCGACTGCAAAACCGCTAAAGCCCTATACGACGCTGTCGTTGCTCGCTACTCCTCACCTGCCACAGCCGAGCTTAGCCGTCTCATGCTGCCTTACCTGTTCCTTGACCTGTCCACCTTTGCTACAGTCGCCGATCTTATCACCCACCTTCGCACTAGTGATGCTCGCCTGCGTGCCGCCCTTCCCACCGAGTTCTGCGCTAAGAACCCCCCTCCCCTGTACTGGGCACTCCACTTCATAGTCACCCGTCTCCCTGACACCCTCAGCTCAGTGCGCGACTATTTCCTTGCTCGCTGTCCCACTGAGCTCACTGTCGCCCTCCTAGAGGAGAAGCTGCTAGCAGCCGAGAAGAGCATTGTAGCTGTTGGTGCTGCTCGCGGCGCTCCTCGCACCCCCATCTTTGAGGGGTGCTCTCCCTCTCCCCTCGCTCCCTCCTATGCTACTGCTGCTGCTGTTGACTTCCTTGGTGCTGAGTCTGCTGGCGCTGCTTCTGCTCCTGGTGGGAGGCGCCGCACCGGCAAGGGCAAGGGGGGCAAGGGTGGCGGGGGTGGCGCTGGGGGGGGAGGGGGTGGGGGAGGTGGGGGGGGAGGCGGTGCTGGAGGGAGCGGTGGCGGGAGTGCCGGTGGGAGTGGGGCCGGCGGCGGAGGCGGGGGCGGCGGCGGGAGCAGTGGCGGTGGTGGCAGCGGCGGCAGTGGCGGCGGTGGCGGTAGTGGCGGTGGCGGTGGCGGTGGTGGCGGTCGGAGCGGAGGTAGTGGCGGCGGTGGAGGTCGGAGTGGAGGCACCGGCTCGGGCCAGAGCTCCCAGCAGCAGCAGCGTCCCCAGTCGACCCAGCAGCTTCGTGAGTGGCTTGCTCAGCGTGGGACGTCGGGGGGCAGTGGCCGCTGTTCCTATGTCATTCGCACAGGTGATCGCAAGGGGCAGACGTGTGGAAAGTTCCACACTCAGTACCGCTGCTTCTTCCGCCTTGACGACGCTTGGCGTGAGGAGATGGGCGAGGATGTTGAGCGCCCTCGCTGGGCTGAGCTGATGAGGGCTGGGGTTGATATCTTTGCTCTTGACTATGATGCTATTATTGCTGCCATGTATGCATTGACTGTTAGTGCCGAGGGAGACTGTTACTTGTGTGTGCCGCCTGACCCAGGTATAGAGCCCGCTGCCCTAGGTACTAGTGAGTCTGCTCTCTCTGGTATGGTGCCCTCTGTGGCTGCTCCCTCCAGTACTGTCCCTGCTACTTGCGAGTCTGCTCTCTCAGGTACAGCACCCACAGAGACTGCTCTCTCAGGTACTGCACCGGCTGAGACCTGTCACACCTTCACCCTTGACTCAGGTGCTTCCCGCTGCTTCTTTCGAGACAGTACTGAGCTCACACCGCTTCCTGCACCGGTCCCAGTCTCCTTGGCTGACCCCTCTGGGGGCCCAGTCCTTGCCCAGTCCACCACTGTGCTCCCTTGTCCGGCGGTTCCGTCTGGCTCGTTGACGGGTTTCCACCTCCCCTCGTTCTCGACGAACCTGGTGAGCAACGCTGTCCTCCAGGATCAGTGGGTTGACACCTTTACCCCTGGAGGACAGCGTGTGGCGATCTGCACGTGCTCCAGGACCGGCCGTCACCTGGCTACGTTTACTCGTCGGCCGGGGTCGAGTCTCTACACACTGACCACTGCGTCTCCTCAGGTCGCTGCTGTCGGTCAGGTGTCCGCGTCAGGTCTGGTGGCCCACGCCTGTGAGTGTCGTTCCCTGTCGCACCAGACTCTTCTCTGGCACCACCGCCTGGGTCACCCCTCCTTGCCACGCCTCCGTGGCATGCACCGTCGCCGCCTTGTGTCTGGTCTTCCCAGGTCCCTCCCTCCTCTCCCTTCCTCGCCTGCGCCGCCTTGCCTTCCTTGCGTCGAGGGGCGGCAGCGCGCCGCTCCTCACTCCTCCTCGTTCCCCCCGACAGAGGCTCCTCTGCAGACCCTCCACCTGGACGTGTGGGGCCCAGCCCGCGTTCGTGGCCAGGGCGGTGAGCGGTACTTTTTGCTGGTTGTCGACGACTACTCGCGTTACACCACGGTCTTCCCCTTGCGCACCAAGGGTGAGGTCCCTGCTGTTTTGATCCCTTGGATCCGCACAGTTCGTCTCCAGCTCCGCCGCCGTTTCCGGACGGATCTTCCTGTCCTGCGTCTGCACTTTGACAGAGGTGGTGAGTTTTCCTCCGACCTCTTGAGGACCTTCTGTCAGGCGGAGGGCATCGAGCAGACCTTCACGCTTCTGGACTCCCCACAGCAGAATGGGGTTGCTGAGCGCCGCATTGGCCTGGTCATGGAGGTCGCTCGTACCTCCTTGGTCCACGCGGCGGCTCCCCATTTTCTATGGCCGTTTGCTGTCCGGTACGCCGCGCATCAGCTCAACCTCTGGCCCCGTGTCTCCTTGCCGGAGACCTCGCCCACACTGCGTTGGACGGGGGAGGTTGGCGATGCGTCGCGCTTCCGGGTGTGGGGTGCTCGTGCCCTTGTCCGCGATACGTCCGCGGACAAGCTCTCCTCCCGCACGCTTCCCTGTGTCTTCCTTGGCTTTGTCCCTGACGCGCCGGGCTGGCAGTTTTACCACCCCACCTCGCGCCGGGTCTTCGCCTCTCAGGACGTCACCTTTGACGAGTCGGTCCCTTTTTACCGTCTCTTCCCCTACCGTACTGCCCCCCTCCCTCCCCCGCCGCTTTTCCTTGCTCCTGGTCCCCCTCCGGTAGACCCCCTCCCCCCTCAGGGTCCTGCTCCTTCAGGTGTCTCTCAGGTAGACCCTCCTCCCGTCGCTGAGCCTGTCGAGGTCACAGGTGACTCAGGTGCTGCTGCAGGTGGTGCTGCTGGGAGTGCTGAGCCTGCGGGTGCTGGGCCTGGGGGTGCTGGGACTACGGGTGCTGGAGCTGAGGGTACTGTGCCTGAGAGTTCGGCGCCTGGGGGTGCTGAGCCTGGGGGTGCTGCGACTGGGGGTGCTGAGCCGGCGTGTGCGGAGTCTGGGGGTGCTGAGCCTGGGGGTGCTGCTACTGAGCCTACGGAGCCTCGGGTTGCTGCGTCTGGGGGTGCTCCGGTTCGGGGTGCTGAGCAGTCTCTCACACCACAGCAGCTTCGTGACTGGTACGTCCGGCGCTTTCGCCGTCCTAGTGGCTCGGCTGGAGCTGGGGGTACTGGAGCTGCCGGGACTGGTTGTTCTGGGAGCACTACGACTGGAGCTGCTGGAGCTGGGGACTCTGGAGCTGGCGGCGCTAGCGGAGTTGTAGCTGCCGACTCTGGGGGTGCTCTTCCTTGCGGTGCTGCGGACCCTGGGGGTGGTGCTGCTGCTGGTGCTGCGGACCCACCTGGTGGAGCTGCTGCTGGAGCTGAGGACCCGAGCGGTGGCGCTGCTGCTGGTGCTGGGGACCCGGACGCTGGAGTCTCTTCTGCTTCTGGAGACGCTGCGCGGCCGCGACCGTACTTCGTACCGCTCCTTCAGCAGGTTCTTGGGCAGGCTCCTCCTCCTTGTCCTCCTCCCTCCGTAGAGTGTCCTCCGACTGTCCAGCCGCAGTCACAGTTACCGCCTGCCTCGCCTCTCCCTGCTCCCTCTCCTTACACTGGTCCCACAGGAGGTCTTACAGAGCGTCGTGAGCCTGAGTCTCGTCCTGCGTCGCCTGTCCGTACTGCTCGCACTGGTCGTCGTGTCCGTCGTGAGCGTCCTCCTCCTGTCCCAGGCACTCACTACATGACTCTGCGTCCCTCTACTGCTCCTCAGCGTGTCCCTCTGCCGTCTCCTCCTGCGTCCTCTTTGCCTGCTGTTCCGGACCCTGAGTCTGACAGGTATCGTGCTGAGCACCCTACTGTCACGCGTCTCCTAGCTACTGTTGTCACTGACCCTACCTTTGAGTCCTCGGCTGCGTCTGCTCTGGTCGCTGAGTTGGTTGACTTTGCTGCTGCCTGTCGTCTAGACTACGCTGCTCGCCTTGTTGCTGGGTCTGAGTCTGCGTCTGTCTGTCCTCCATCCGTCGGGGGTGAGTGTGCTCTTGGCACGGACGTCCTTGAGGACAGGCAGGAGGACTTTGACTCTCTCGCGGCTGCTGTACCTCATCTCGTGGCCTGGTTGCTTGCCCCTGAGGGAGACCCGGATGCACTAGACATCCCCACTCCGCGCACTTACGCAGAGGCGATCTCGGGTCCCTACTCCTCTCAGTGGCAGACAGCCATGGACGCAGAGATGGCATCCTGGAAGTCCACAGGCACCTACGTCGACGAGGTTCCCCCTCCTGGGGCGAACATCGTCGATGGCATGTGGATTTTCAGGGTGAAGCGGCCGCCAGGTTCTCCGCCTGTCTTCAAGGCTCGTTACGTTGCTAGAGGCTTCAGTCAGCGTCAGGGGGTCGACTTCTTCCAGACCTTCTCCCCCACCCCGAAGATGACCACTCTTCGGGTTCTGCTGCACGTTGCTGCTCAGCGTGACTACGAGCTTCACTCTCTTGACTTCAGCACAGCGTTCCTGCAGGGCAGCCTGCACGAGGAGATCTGGCTGCGCCGCCCACCTGGCTTTACTGGGTCGTTTCCTCCTGGTACCCAGTGGAGCCTCCGCCGGCCAGTCTACGGTCTCCGCCAGGCACCACGCGAGTGGCACGACACACTGAGGACTACACTTGCGGCTCTTGGGTTCGCGCCGTCTACTGCTGACCCGTCGCTGTTTCTGCGCACAGACACGTCGCTGCCGCCGTTCTACATTCTCGTGTACGTCGACGACTTGGTCTTTGCTACTGCTGACACTGAGGCACTCGCTCGTGTGAAGTCGGAGCTGCAGAAGAGACACACCTGCACTGACCTGGGTGAGCTGCGTAGCTACCTTGGCTTGCAGATCACCCGGGACAGAGCTCGCCGCACCATCACCCTGACTCAGTCACACATGGTGCAGCAGGTCCTTCAGCGCTTCGGCTTCCAGTTCTCCTCACCACAGGCCACACCTCTGGCTACCAGCCACTCGCTCTCAGCTCCACCTTCGGACGAGTCCGTAGAGCCGAGTGGCCCGTACCCAGAGCTTGTGGGCTGCCTCATGTACCTGATGACTTGCACGCGACCTGACCTCGCGTACCCTCTTAGCATCCTTGCTCGTTACGTTGCGCCTAGGAGACACAGGCGAGAGCACTGGGAGGCTGCTAAGAGGGTGCTGCGCTACTTGTGCAGTACATCAGGCATGGGGCTGGTGCTTGGAGGACGCGACAGAGTTGTCCTCACTGGCCACTCGGACGCTTCTTGGGTGGACGACCTGGCTACGCAGCGGTCGTCACAGGGTTACACCTTCAGCCTTGGCTCTGGTTCTGTCTCGTGGCGGTCCACCCGCTCTTCCTCTGTTCTCGGCTCTAGTTGTGAGGCTGAGATCTACGCCACAGCCATGGCTGCACAGGAGTTACGCTGGCTCACCTACCTGCTGACTTACTTGGGAGAGCGGCCTAGTTCTCCTCCAGTTCTGTACGGTGACAACAAGGCGGCTCTTGCCTTGTGTCAGGAGCACAGACTGGAGCACAGGATGAAGCACATTGCTCTTCGCTACTTTCTTGCTCGAGAGCTTCAGCAGCGCGGTCAGCTTCGGCTTGTGTACGTGGACTCGAAGGCCAACACTGCTGATATCTTCACCAAGGCGCTCCCGCCTAGTGATCATCAGCGGCACTGTACTTCTTTAGGCCTTGTGTCCACGTTTCCTCACTTGCTCACTGCTTGACATTCTTTGTACTGTACTTTATATATATCTTGTTGCTTGCTTGCTAGGTTTTGATCACTGTGTTGCTTGTCTTGTACTATATCTAGCACTGCATGTGAACTGGCCTTGTGGCCTTTGCTTGTGCTCGGAGTGTGGTGACGTTGTGATCCACCCTGGGCTTGCGTTGCTTTGCTGGACTGGTCTTGTGACCCTTTGTTCTCCCCCACTTTGCCTATGGGGGTGTGTTAAATTGTAATGTGTTATATGTTGGTAGGCTGTAGTGGGGTAGCCAATATGGGGTACAACCCCAACTAGGGTTTCATATTTGTACCCAAACTTCTGCTAGTTCATTCATTCTTGCCTAGTTATTCTGAGACAGCCGAAACTACAGGACTTACCTGCCGACGACGAGCGATGGGTGCAAGCCAAAACTACGGGACTTACCTGCCGACGACGAGTGATGGGTGCAATATCTGCAAAGCGCCGGTGGGAGAAACATGGTATTTTGTTAAAGCGACGTTGCACATTTGACACCCGAAACCCTAAAACCTTGCAAATTTTTAATGCGGAAGAAAATTGTCCGTACAAAGTCCTGATTTTCGCCAGCCAAAACTTCCACGCTGGCAAGCCTGGTTCAAAACAAACACGTATGAACCTGTGCTTGTCAAATTTAGACTCGCGTTTTAAAAAGTATCATGTGGGGCAGCTCGACGACGGGGTCAACGGCGTTGATGTGCGCTAGGTTCCGTGAAATTTGGTCTCCGAATAACCCAGGGCAAATCCTTGGTTCTTGTTTACGCCCACATGCTGGGGTTGGGTGAACTGACGAAAACTACTGGTGACCGAGTGGGCAGTTACACTATGTTCGAAGATTTTGAAGGAGAATTGCACCAGCAACCGATGAATTACGGGGTTGTTTTTGCCCCGACATTTACGGACACTTACGAAGACTTGCCGGTTTTACGGCGAGGAGAGATGACAATTTTGTTGAAGTATTACGGCGTTTGGTTAAATGCGCGCAACACCGCCGCAGGGCAACATCGCAAGAAGTACATGAAATTTTTAGGGGGAGAGACATTCGACGAACTAGAGGAGGCAACCGCAACAGTGGAAGGGGGGGGGAACAGCTGTAAAATTTTCATCCCTGCCCGGAGAACATCGGCGAAACACGACAAAAGCCTCGGCGAGTCTGGACAAAACCGCCAGAGGTGCTAACTGTCAAACTCATGCACTATAGTCTGTGTAGGCTATAGTGGGGTAGCTCAATGGGGTACAACATTCTAGGGTTTGGTACTTGTACTCCTCATGCTGCTCAATGCAATCATTCCTCGTTCTAGTCTTCACATGGTATAGAGCAGGTTCCCTCGTGGGAACTGTTCCTAGGGCCCACCGACTTTTTTTTTCCTGCCCGGAGCGCACTCCGCCCCTGCCCGAGTCGCGATCCCCTCTCACTGCCCTTAGCGGTCCCGTCGCGTCGCCCTAGCGGCCCCTCCTCGCCGCCCTCGCGGCCCCGACGCCGCCTCTGCTGGCCCCGTCGCCCTACCCTCGCGACCCCGCGGCCCCACCCTCGCGACCCCCGCGTCGCCCCTCGTGGCTTCGTCGCAGCCGCCCGCGACCCCACCGCCGCCCGTCGCGGCCCCGTCGCCCTTCGCGCCGCCCGCGACCTCGTCGCCGCAGCCGCCCGCGACCCCGTCGCCGCAGCCGCCCGCGACCCTGCCGTCGCAGCCGCCCGCGACCTCGTCGCCGCGGCCGCCCGCGATCCCGTCGCCGCAGCCGCCCGCGACCCCGTCGCCCCACCCGTGCGACCCCACCGCCGCCCTTTGCGGCCCCGTCGCCACACCTTCGCGGCCCCGCCGAGCAGCCGAGCCGCCGAGACGCCGGCGCCGCCGAGCCGCCGCGGCCGCTGAGCTGCAGGCGCTGCCGAGCCACCGTTGCCGCCGTGCTGACGAGCCGCCGAGCCGCCACTGACGCCGAGCTGCCGAGCCGCTGAGCCGCCGAGCCGCCGTTACTACCGTCGCGGCCCTGTTCCTGTCGGCGAGCTTCGGTCCTTTTCGCCTGCCCAGTAAGAGCAGCGCCTCCACCACTGCTCTGCCCTTGCCTGCTGCTCGCACTGCTAGTCTACTGCTGTCATGGCTGCCCCTAGTGTCCTCACTTTTGACGCTGAGGGTCGGGCCATTGACTTTGACGTCTGGGTAGATGACCTGCAGCTTTTCCTGCTGAGCGATAGAGCAGACGGTCTCTCCCTCTTTGACCTCACTTCTGGTGCCTCTCCTGCCCCTGCTGCTGATGCTGACGCCACTGTTCGCTCACAGTGGGCCACGCGCGATGCTGCTGCCCGCCTTGCTGTGCGCCGCCACTTGCCGACCGCTGAGCGTGCGCACTTTAGCCAGTACAAGAGTGCTAAGACCTTGTACGACGCTGTAGTTGCACGCTACTCTTCCCCTGCCACTGCTGCGCTTAGCCGCCTCATCCTACCGTACCTCTTCCCTGACCTCGCCGCTTTTCCCACTGTCGCTGACCTCATTACGCACCTTCGCACTAGTGACACTCGCTACCGCGCTGCGCTTCCTGCTGAGTTCTGCGCCAAGAACCCCCCCCCCATGTACATCACCCTCTACTACATAGTCACCCGGCTCCCTGACACCCTTCGCCCGGTCAGGGACCACTTCCTCTCTGTTTGCCCCACCACCCTCACCGTTGACCTCCTCGAGGAGCGCCTTCTAGCGGCAGAGAAGAGCATAGTCGCTGTAGGAGCCTCTCGTGGTGACCCTCGTACCCCTATCTTTGAGGGGTGCTCCCCCTCTCCCCTCCTGCCCTCTGTTGCCTCTGCTGCTGCGGCCGACCTCGTTGGTCTTGAGTCGGTCGCTGCGGCGTCTGCCCCTAGCGGGAGACGCCGCCCTGGCAAGGGCAAGGGGGGCAAGGGTGCTGGAGGAGCTAGCGGGGGCGGTGCAGGCGGAGGTGGAGGTGGTGGAGGGGGTGGGGGTGGCGGTGGGGGCGGAGGTGGCGGAGGTGGCGGTAGTGGAGGAGGTAGCGGCGGAGGAGGTGGAGCTGGTCGGGGTGGCGCTGCACAGAGGGTTGGCTCCGGTGGTGGTCAGCGCCAGCAGCAGCAGCAGCGCGCTCGTGAGATCCCCCCCCCTCAGCAGCTTCGTGAGTGGTACGCTGCACGTCAGCGGGGTGGGGGTACTGGTCCGTGCACCTACGTCCTGCGCACCGGCGACCACGCGGGTGAGCAGTGTGGGGGTGCGCACTCCACCCAGCGTTGCTTTGGCCGCCTGACGGACGCTTGGCGTCACCAGTTCCCTGAGGCCACTAAGATCCCTCGCTGGGGTGAGCTGCCTAGGGTGGGGGTTCCTATCTTTGATCTTGATTATGATGCTATTCTTGCTGCCATGTATGCTGTGACTATTAGTGATGAGGGTGACTGTTACCGGTGTTTTCCGCCTGACCCAGGCATAGAGGCTGCTGCACTAGGTGCTTGTGAGGCTGCTGCTCTAGGTGCCAGTGCGTCTGCTGCCCCAGGTGCCGGTGAGTCTGCGCTCTCAGGTACTGAATCGTCTCCGGACACCCTCACCTTCACCCTTGACTCGGGTGCTTCCCGCTCCTTCTTTCGAGACTGCACCACTCTCACGCCACTCAGTCGGCCCGTTGCAGTCTCCCTGGCAGACCCCTCTAGGGGTCCTGTCCTTGCCCACTACTCCACTGTCCTACCGTGTCCAGCGGTCCCGTCTGGCTCCCTGTCAGGTCTTTACCTCCCCTCGTTCTCTACGAACTTGGTGGCGGGTGCTGACCTACAGGATGCAGGAGTTGACCAGTTCACCCCTGCGCGTCAGCGGGTGACCCACTGCACGTGTGCGGACACGGGCCGACACTTGGCCACGTTTACCCGTCGGCCGGGGTCGAGCCTGTACACACTGACTACTGAGTCTCCTCCAGTCACTGAGTCTGCTCAGGTAGCAGCGTCGGGTCAGGTGTTTGCTGCGGCGTCCAGGTCTGGTCCTGAGTCTGCCCCCTGCTCGTGTCGTCTCCTGTCCCACCGGACTCTCCTTTGGCACCACCGCCTTGGTCACCCCTCCCTGCCTCGTCTTCGAGGCATGGCTTCCCGTCTTCTTGTCTCTGGCCTCCCCCGGTCCCTCCCTCCCCTTCCTCCGGGGCCTGCCCCCACCTGCGTTCCCTGCGTCGAGGGGCGGCAGCGCGCTGCCCCTCACTCCTCCGAGTTTCCTCCGACAGAGGCTCCGCTGCAGACGCTTCACATGGACGTGTGGGGCCCAGCCCGCGTCCGTGGACAGGGTCACGAGCGTTACTTCCTGCTGGTGGTTGACGACTACTCGCGTTACACCGCAGTCTTCCCCTTGCGCAGCAAGGGTGACGTCACTGAGGTGTTGATCGCCTGGATCCGCGCAGCTCGTCTCCAGCTCCAGGAGAGTTTCAACTCGGAATTTCCTGTTCGTCGTCTGCACTCCGACAGAGGCGGAGAGTTCTCCTCTGACCTTCTGCGGGCCTTCTGTCGTGCACGAGGCATCCGCCAGACCTTCACGCTTCCGGACTCTCCGCAGCAGAATGGGATTGCTGAGCGTCGCATTGGCTTGATCATGGACGTCGCTCGTACGTCCATGATCCATGCGGCGGCTCCCCATTTTCTGTGGCCGTTTGCAGTTCGATACGCTGCGCATCAGCTCAACCTTCACCCCCGGGTCTCCATGCCGGAGACCTCCCCTGCTTTGCTGTGGACGGGGAAGGCTGGCGATGCGTCTGCGTTCCGTGTCTGGGGATCTAGGGCGTTTGTCCGCGACTTGTCTGCGGACATGTTGTCCTCTCGTGCTGTTCCCTGCGTCTTCCTTGGCTTTCCCCCTGACGCGCCAGGCTGGCAGTTCTACCACCCCACCTCGCGCCGTGTTCTGTCCTCCCAGGACGTCACCTTTGACGAGTCGGTTCCCTACTACCGTCTCTTCCCCTACCGCACTGCGTCCCTCCCTCCCCCGCCGCTCTTCCTTACGCCAGGTCCCCCTCCGGTAGACCCCCTCCCCCCTCAGGGTCCTGCTCCCTCAGGTGTGTCCCAGGTAGATGCAGTTGAGCCTGTCGAGGTAGCTGTTGACTCTGGTGCTGCTGGTGGTGCTGAGCCTGGGGGTGCTGGGTCTGGGGGTGCTGCGACTGGGGGTGCTGAGCTTGGGGGTACTGCGCCTGGGGGTGTTGAGCTTGGGGGTGCTGCGCCTGGGGGTGCTGAGCCTGGGGGTGCTGAGCCTGGGGGTGCTGAGCCTGGGGTTGCTGAGCCTTGGGGTGCTGCGCCTGGGGGTGCTGAGCCTGGGGGTGCTGTGTCTCGGAGTGCGGAGCCTGAGGGTGCTGGACCTGCTCGTGTGGCGTCTGGTGGTGCTGAGCCTGACAGTTCTTCGGGTGCTTCGTCCCGGCGGGAGCTGCTCTCTCCACAGGAGCTGCGTGAGTGGTTCGCCCGGCGCTGGCGGCGTGCTGCTGGAGCTGGTGGTGCTGCGGACGCTGGAGGTTCTACTGCTGCTGAGAGTGCTGGTGCCGAGGGTCCCAGAGGTGCTCGTACCGAGTGTACTGGAGCTGCTGGGCCTACGGGTGCTCCTCCTACTGGAGCTGGTGGTGCTGCTGGCGTTGGTGCTGCTGGTGCTCCTGGAGCTGGAGCTGCTGCGTCTTCGGGTGGTCCGACTGGAGCTGGAGCTACTGGGGGTGTTGGCGCTGGAGGTGCTGCTGGCGCTGGTGCTGCTGAGGGTGCTGGAGTTGGTGCTCCTGGAGCTGGGGGCACTCCTGGTACTGGTGCGCCCGTCGGGGGGTGCTGGTGCTGTTCCTGCTGGCACTGGTGGAGCTGCGCGGCCACGGCCGTACTTCGTTCCGCTCCTTGAGCAGGTTCTTGGTCTTCCGTCCTCTCTTGGTCCTGCTCCTCCCTTAGCGTGTCCGCCTCCTGTCCAGTCCGAGTCGCAGTTACCGCCGGCCTCCCCGCTTCCTTCTCCTTCTCCCTACACTGGTCCTACTGGAGGTCTTGCTGAGCGTCGTGAGCCTGCGTCTCGCCCTGCGTCACCTGTCCGCGCTGCTCGCACTAGTGGTCGTGGTTCACGTCAGCGTCCTCCCCCTGTCCCCGGCACGCACCGGATGTCTCTGCGTCCTTCCACTGCTCCACTGCGTGCCCCTTTGCCTTCTCCTCCAGCGTCCTCTCTTCCTGACCTTCCTGACCCTGAGTCGGACTCCCTTCGTGCTGCGCGTCCTACTGTCACACGTCTCCTTGCTACTGTCGTCACTGACCCTTCCTTTGAGTCTACTGCTGCGTCTGCCCTCGTTGCTGAGCTTGTCGACTTCGCTGCTCGCTGTCGCCTTGACTACGCTGCCAGTCTCGTCGCTGAGTCTGAGTCTGTCTGTCCTCCGTCCGTCGGGGGTGAGTGTGCTCTTGGCACGGACGTCCTTGAGGACAGGCAGGAGGAGTTCCAGTGCTTGGCTGCTGCTTCACCTCATCTCGTGTCCATGCTGCTTGCCCCTGAGGGAGACCCGGATGCACTTGACATCCCGACTCCGCGCTCTTACGCGGAGGCGATAGAGGGTCCCTACTCCTCTCAGTGGCAGGCAGCTATGGACGCAGAGATGGCTTCCTCGAAGTCCACAGGCACCTACGTTGACGAGGTTCCCCCGCCTGGGGCGAACATCGTCAGTGGCATGTGGATTTTCAGGGTGAAGCGGCCGCCGGGTTCTCCGCCTGTCTTCAAGGCGCGTTACGTGGCTCGTGGCTTCAGTCAGCGGCAGGGAGTTGACTACTTTCAGACCTTCTCTCCCACCCCGAAGATGACCACTCTTCGGGTACTGCTGCACATAGCCGCTCACCGAGACTACGAGCTGCACTCTCTTGACTTCAGCACTGCTTTCTTGCAGGGCAGCCTGCACGAGGAGATCTGGCTGCGCTGCCCACCTGGCTTCACTGGGACTTTTCCTCCTGGCACCCAGTGGAGCCTCCGGCGGCCAGTCTACGGTCTCCGCCAGGCGCCTCGTGAGTGGCACGACACACTGAGGACTACACTTGCGGCTCTTGGGTTTGCTCCTTCTACTGCCGACCCGTCGCTGTTTCTGCGCACCGACTCTTCCTTGCCGCCGTTCTACATCCTCGTGTACGTCGACGACTTGGTCTTTGCTACAGCTGACACTGCTGGACTTGCCTACGTGAAGTCCGAGCTGCAGAAGAGATACACGTGCACAGACCTGGGTGAACTGCGCAGCTACCTTGGCTTGCAGATCACCCGGGACAGAGCACAGCGCACCATTACCCTAACTCAGTCACACATGGTGCAGCAGGTCCTTCAGCGCTTCGGCTTCACGTACTCCTCGCCTCAGGCCACTCCTCTGGCTACACGCCACTCGCTCTCAGCTCTGCCTTCGGATGAGTCCGTAGAGTCGAGTGGCCCGTACCCAGAGCTTGTCGGCTGCCTCATGTACCTGATGACCTGCACTCGACCTGACCTTGCATACCCTCTTAGCATTCTGGCACGCTATGTTGCTCCTGGGAGACACAGACCAGAGCACATGGCTGCAGCGAAGAGGGTGTTGCGCTACTTGTGCAGTACGTCGGGCATGGGGCTTGTGCTTGGAGGGCAGAGTTCAGTGGTCCTCACTGGTCACGCAGACGCTTCTTGGGCTGACGACCAGGCTACGCAGCGGTCGTCACAGGGTTACACCTTCAGCCTTGGCTCCGGCTCTGTTTCGTGGCGGTCTACCCGCTCGTCTTCTGTTCTCGGCTCCAGCTGTGAGGCTGAGATCTACGCAGGGGCCATGGCTGCACAGGAGTTACGCTGGCTCACCTACCTGCTGACTGACCTGGGAGAGCCGCCTCGTTCTCCTCCAGTGCTGTACGTAGACAACAAGGCCATGCTGGCCTTGTGTCGGGAGCACAGACTGGAGCACAGAACGAAGCACATCGCTCTCCGCTACTTCCTTGCTCGTGAGCTGCAGCAGCGTGGTCAGCTGCGCCTTGCTTACGTGGCCTCTGAGGCCAACACTGCTGATATCTTCACCAAGGCACTCGCGCCTTGTGATCATCAGCGCTTCTGTACTCTGTTAGGTCTTGTGCCTACCTTGCCTCACTTGCTTACTTCTTGACCTTGTTTGTACTGTTACATATATATACCTCTCCGTGCTTGTTTAGGGTTATATATATGTGTACCCTTGCATGTGAACTGGCCTTGTGGCCTTGAACTTGTGCTCAGACAGTGTGGTGACGTTGTGATCCACCCTGAGCTTGCTTTGCCTTGCTTTGCTTGACTGGTCTTGTGACCCCTTGTTCTCCCCCACTTTGCCTATGGGGGTGTGTCAAACTCATACACTATAGTCTGTGTAGGCTGTAGTGGGGTAGCTCATATGGGGTACAACATTCTAGGGTTTGGTACTTGTACTCCTCATGCTGCTCAATGCAATCATTCCTCGTTCTAGTCTTCACACTAACATCATCTGACACCATTTCTATGTTCGACAACAATTTGTGAAGTGACATCCGTCATGGTTACACGACCAACGACCATCGTTTAATCAATTTGCCTTCACTCACCTCTTCACCGACACTCGTATTGCTCCTTATTTCACGGCCAGAGGGTTTCAGGATGCGCTAATCCAACTCTACATGCGACAAAACGAAACTCGCCTCCGCCCACGAAAACAGCATTTATTTCTCTCCCGGCTGTTGAAGACATCACCGAAAAAAATGGCGGAGTAAAAGATGTCTGTTGAAGCACTTGACATTTTTCGACAAGGTTACTGGTCTACTACTTTTGGTTCGCCTTTGACGATTTTATGGGCACATAATACATGGTTTTCATCATCGACTTCCACACCGACGCTTTTTAGCCTTGACGTCTACGCTAAATGTTAGGATAGGAAAGCAGGAATGGGTGATGAAATTAGGTCATCAGGGGAGTACAAGTACAATGTCGATAGCAATCTTGTACCCCCTAAGGCTAAATCCACTGCAACCCAAGTAAACATTAACACATATGTTTTGACACACCCCCATAGGCAAAGTGGGGGATAGCAAACACAACCAACGGTCACAAGACCAGTCAAGCGAAGAAGCAAAGCAAAGCTCAGGGTGGATCTCAAGATCACCACGCATTCTGAGCACAAGCAAGCGGCCACAAGGCCAGTTCACATGCATAGTTATAAAAGCACAAGCAGTACAGTGATCACAACCTAGCAAGAGCAAGCATGCAAGTATATATATATAGAGATCACAGTACAAGACAAGTCAAGCAACCAGCAGGTGAGGCAGAGTAGGCACAAGGCCTAAAGCAGTACAGAAACGCTGATGATCACCAGGCACAAGAGCCTTGGTGAAGACATCAGCAGTGTTGGCCCGAGAGGCCACGTAGGTAAGGCGGAGCTGACCACGCTGCTGCAACTCCTGAGCAAGAAAGTAACGTAGAGAAATGTGCTTCATTCTGTGCTCCAGTCTCTGCTCCCGACACAAGGCAATGGTGGCCTTGTTGTCGACGTACAGAACTGGAGGAGAACGAGGCCGCTCACCCAAGTCTGTCAGCAGGTAGGTCAGCCAGCGTAACTCCTGAGCAACCATAGTCCCAGCGTAGATCTCGGCCTTATAGTTGGAACGAAGTACAGAAGACGAGCGGGTGGACCTACAGGAGACATAACCAGTGCCAAGGCTGAAAGTGTAATCCTATGACGAACGCTGGGTCACCTGGTCGTCAGCCCAAGAAGCGTCGGAGTGATCCGTGATTTCAACTGGACCCCGTCCTCCAAGCACAAGCCCCATGCCTGATGTACTGCACAAGTAACGAAGTACTCTCCGCGCAGCTGACCAGTGCTCCTTCCTATGTCTCCCGAGTGCAACGAAGCGAGCAAGGATGCTGAGAGGGTACGCGAGGTCAGGTCGTGTGCACGTCATCAGGTACATGAGGCAGCCAACAAGCTCTGGATACGGGCCACTCGACTCTACGGACTCGTCCGGAGGTGGAGCTGAGAGCGAGTGGCTCGTAGGCAGAGGAGTGGGCTGTGGCGAGGAGAATTAAAAGCCGAAGCGCTGAAGGACCTGCTGCACCATCTGTGACTGCATCAGAGTGACGGTGTGCCGTGCTCTGTCCCGAGTGATCTGCAAGCCAAGATAGCTGCGCAGCTCACCCAGGTCAGTGCAAGTGTGTCTCTTCTGCAGCTCCGACTTTCACAGGGGCCAGCGCCTCAGTGTCAGCAGTAGCAAAAACCAAGTCGTCGACGTACACGAGGATGTAGAACGACGACAGAGAAGGGTTGGTCCGCACAAACAGCGACGGCTCTGCAGTCGAAGGAGCAAACCCAAGAGCCGCAAGTGTAGTCCTCAGTGTGTCATGCCACTCACGGGGCGCCTGGCGGAGACCGTAGACTGGCCGCCGGAGGCTCCACTGGGTACCCTCAGGAAACGACCGTGTGAAACCAGGTGGGCGGCACAGCCAAATCTCCTCGGGGAGACTGCCCTGCAAGAAAGCTGTGCTGAAGTGAAACGAGTGGAGCTCGTAGTCACGCTATGCTTCAACGTGCAATAACACCCGAAGAGTGGTCATCTTCGGGGTGGGGGAGAAGTTCTGGAAGAAGTCGACCCCCTGTCGCTGACTAAAGCCTCGTGCAACGTAACGCGCCTTGAAGGCAGGCGGAGAACCCGGCGGCCGCTTCACCCAGAAGATCCACATGCCATCGATTATGTTCGTCCCAAGAGGGGGAACCTCATCGACGTAAGTGCCTGTGGACTTCCAGGAAGCCATCTCCGCGTCCATGGCTATTTGCCACTGAGAGGAGTACTCATCCGCGATCGCCTCTGCGTAAGAGCGCGGGGTAGGGATGTCTAGTGCATTCGGCTTTCCCTCAGGGCAAAGCAGCATGGAAGCGAGATGAGGTACAGCAGCCGCAAGACACTCGAGCTCAAACTGCCTGTCCTCAAGGACGTCACTGCCAAGGGCAAGCTCACCCCCGACGGACGGAGGACAGTCAGACTCAGTGACAAGACTCGCGACGTAGTCGAGACGAGAGGTAGCAGCAAAGTCGACTAGCTCAGTGACTAGGGCAAACGCAGCAGTAGACTCAAAGGAAGGGTCAGTGACAACAGTAGCGAGGAGACGAGTGACAGTAGGACTAGCAGCACGAGCAAGGTCAGACTCAGGGTCAGGAACGTCAGGAAGAGAGGACACTAGAGGAGATGGCAGAGCAACACGCTGTGGAACAGAGGAAGGATGAAGTGCCATAGTGTGCGTGTCGGGGACAGGTGGAGGATGAGGACGACGAGCACGACGGACAGTGCGAACAGGGGAGGCAGGACGAGACGCAGGCTCACGATGCTCTGCCAGGGAGCCTGTCTGTGCAGGGTAAGGAGACGGAGCCGGCAGTGGAGAGCCAGGCAGTAACTGCGGCAATGACTAGTCAGGAGGAGGACACAGGAGAGGCGGAGTAAGGCTAGTGGAAGACGGAAGACTAAGAACCTGACGAAGTGCCGAGCCAGGCGGTGGTAACGACGAGTGCGGCTGCGGGTAGAAAAATGGTCGGCGCGGCGCAGTACTCGTACCGTCAGCAGCTCCAGCACCTCCAGCACCAGCAGCTCCAGCACCTCCAGTACCTCCAGCTCCAGCACCTCCAGTACCTACAGCTCTAGCACCTCCAGCACCAGCAGCTCCAGTACCTCCAGCACCTCCAGCTCTAGCATCTCCAGTACCAGCAGCTCCAGCACCTCCAGCACATGCAGCTCCAGTTCCTCCAGCACCAGCAGCTCTAGTACCTCCAGTACTTCCAACTCTAGCACCTCCAACACCAGCAGCTCTCGTACCTCCAGTACCTCCAACTCTAGCACCTCTAGCACCAGTAGCTCCACTACCTCCAGCACCTCTAGCACCTCCAGCTCTAGCACCTCTAGCACCAGCAGCTCCAGCACCTCCAGCTCCAGCACCTCCAGCACCAGCAGCCCCAAAACCTCCAGCACTAGCAGCTCTAGTAACTCCAGCACCTCCAGCTCTAGCACCTCCAACTCGAGTACGGCTAGCTCCACCACCAGGGCTGCCCTACCGAAAAGCTCACTCGCGAAGCCGCTCGGGCGAGAGAGTCTCCTGCCAACAAGCACCAGTACCGCTAGTACTAGCCTCTCCAGCACTAGGACCTCCAGCAACTCCAACTCCAGTACCACCAGCACCAGCACCTCCAGCACCTCCAACTGCAGCACCTCCAGCTCCTCCTGTATCCGTAGGACACTCAGCACCCCCAGAACCAGCACCCCCAGAGTCCGCACCCCCAGTGTCACCACCTCCAGCAGCACCAGAGTCCACAGCGACTGGCTGCAGAGGCGGTGAAGACGGCCGAGGCGGAAAATCAGGAGGGGCCGCCAAGCGCGCTGAGCGGCGAGGGGCCACAGTGTCGGCATCAGTCGGATCACCCCCCTCAGCTGGGCCAGAAGTGTCAGAGGAGACCTCCAAAGGCTCAACCAAGGGGGGTGGGTCTACCTGAGACACACCTGAGGGAGCAGGACCTTGTGGGGGGAGAGGGGCTACCGGGGGGTGGTCGAGTACCAGGAAGAGAGGCGGGAGGGGTACGAGGGAACTGCGGTGGGGGTGGAGACGGTAGAAATAGACAGACTCGTCAAAGGTGACGTCCTGAGAGGACAGAGAACCCGGGTGGTAAAACTGCCAGGGCGGGGCGTCGGTAGGGAAGCCAAGGAAGACGCAGCGAAGAGTGCGAGGAGAAAACTTGCCCGCAGGAAGATCGCGGACAAGAGCAAGGGAACCCCAGACCCGAAACACCGACGCATCACTAACCTCTCCTGTCCACCGCATTTAGAAAGCTTGCTTTCTAATAATTATCATTTGGCATCGTTCTCATTTCAACTGGGGCATCGTTCTCATTTCAACTGGCAAATTACAACATGCACCTCGAGCTAGACAATATAAGCGCTAGTACATGTCCTGATACTTCCTATCAATCATTCGTCAAGCTATCAATCCTAATAGGTGTGCGCTAACCCACATTGTACCACTTGTGTCCTCCTGTGGTAAGCGGCGGCCTTGATGTCCATCGGTGTTGGGCGGGGGGTGGGAGAGTTGCATGAGCCGTTTGAAAAATGAGAGACGTGGGTGGAGGGAAATGAACTCCAACCCACGATTTGTAGTTGGAGATGGGCGTTTAGCGCGCTTCGACGATGCCAAATTCCCGTTACAGTCAGCTGCGCTTTCGAAATACATAATTTCAAAAAACACTATGTGTGTTTAAAAATTATCATATTTAGAAAGCTTGCTTTCTAATAATTATCATTTGGCATCGTTCTCATTTCAACTGGGGTCTCTGAGACATGGGCAGCGGGGGTTTTCGATGACGGACGAGTGCCTCTGCGTGCTGTGCTGAAGAAGGGGCGTAGGCCAGATCTTGCAGCTGGCGGGAGGCGCTGATGAGATGTTCGGCGTTGGGCGTGACGTACATCTCCTTCGCTGTATCGCTGCGCCATCTGCCCAGTCGTTTGAAGATTCTGTCCGGCACGCCGGTGTTCGCCGCAGCAGTGGCTGCTCCTTTGCGAAAGGAGTGAGTGCCCAGCTGCTGTTCCCCTAGTCCGATCTTCCCAAAGGCTTCTTTGCACCAGTTCCGGATCGTCGGGTAGGACGGCGACCTTGCTTGGCCTTGTAGTGAGCCACGTCCAAAGATGCGAATCAGCGGCCCTGCGGACTGTCGGTCGTATCCCGCGAGTTGGATGAGCCGTCGGGTGCAGCGGACAGGGCAGAAGGGATCATGAGTTGCGGCGATGGGTATCCATGTGCCCCTTCCAGCTTGGTCCGTCTTGGAGTACGGGATTAGGATCCACATGACCTCACTGTCGAACTGGATGTCTTGCCACTCGATGGCAATGAGGTCCGAGTATCTTAGGAATCCAGTGTACATGAGGATAGGGATTAGCCCCTTTTGGAACTCCCCGGGGTTGTCGGACTGCAGGTAGCTCGCAGACATGTCGTGGACCTGTTGCAGCGAGACAGGCTCCTTCACTCGTGTGGGGCGAGGACAGTGTCGTTTCGCGAAGTCGCGTACTTGAGTGGTGAATGGGCCGGTCGTTGGGCATGTGCTCCCAGTCATGCGGTGTGCAAAGCTCACCGCTGAGCATGTAAGTTGTACCATGGGCAGTGTGGCTCTGTGTTGGATAGCGTACACCAGGTACAGCGCGAGGGTCATGTCCGACGTGGGAAGGAATGGGAGGTTGACCTTTGCACAAAATGCTCGAAACTTGACCCAGTATGGCTCGTATGTTCGGATCGTTGAATCGGCCCGAGACTGTGAGAGCATCTTTAATAGTTGGACTTGTAGCTTCGGTAATACGTCTGCGCGAAGGCGTGCAGGTTGGGTTAGTCGAAGACCACTCGTAGTGCAATGATTGTGCTATGAGGCAGTCCTATGCCTGAAAAGGCAGTGCGGTGCGTTCCTACTGCTAGGCATTGGCTGCCGTGCGTTATGGGAATGTGCGCTCGGACGTGCGGGGCCCAGCTAGGTGGGGAGGGTTGTAGCAGTGGCCACCAGTTTGCCCCCGTCCAGTGGGGGACGATTAGGGTGAATGATCCGTTGGTGCGTTGTGCGTGGCGGATGACTGCCGGGATCAGTTGGGGTGGTGGGAACGCGAAGCCATTCTCGTTTGTCCACGAGCATGAAAATGCATCAACCACGGTAGCCTTGGGGTGTGGGATCTTCGAACAGAATCGTGGTAGCTGCGTGTTGTGATGGTTGGCGAAGAGGTCGATTGAATGCGGTCCCCAACGGCGATCAAGGATCCGGAACCATGGTTGCTTCAAAGAGTAATCATCCTGGTCGATCAGCTTTGACAGCTCGTCAGCATGGGAGTTAAGCTCTCGCGGGATCCATTCGACGATTAGTCGAGTGCCGAGCTTCATGCAGATACGGATAATGTCCTTGCAGGCGGTGGTCAGGTCGGGGGTGCGGGAACCGCCTTTGCGAAGGATGAAGAAGACCCCTTGGTTGTCCACCCTTACGAGCACGTGTTTTTGTTGGACCTTGTTCGCATACGTTCGGATGGCCCAAAGGACACCCTCGATTTCTCGTCGGGTGCTGGACGTTGCTTGCAGTGGTGCTGGCATGGCTGCACTGGCTTCTTCAAGTTCGCCAGGGAAGGTGAGCAAAGTGGCACCCCAACTGTGGGAACTGGCGTCCACGTGGATTACAGCGTCGTAGCTATTCCGGACGTGGAATGGTGCGCCATTAAATTTGTCAAACTCCTCGAGCCAGAATTGCAACTCCTCCGCCACAGGTGGGGAAATGCTCACACTGCTTCCCCAGGACGGCGCGTCGTTGATCGTTTGTAGCATGGCGTGGCTGAACGCGCGAGTCGTAGCACCTAGCGCGACAGCCATTGACGCGAGCGTGCCCGTGATTCTGGCGAGGTGGCGGACTGGAACCTGTCGACGTGCTTTGCTTGCGCTCAATAGATTCTGAATGTGTGCATGAAGTGATGCTCGTCGATCGGTGCCAATAGAGAATTGTCCCAAGTTGGTATCCAGCTCGACGCCCAAGAATCGCAGCTGTTGTGACGGGGACAACTGTGATTTTTTCGCGTTGATCACCAAACCTGCCATCTTGAGGTCCGAGATTATCATCTGGCATGTTGCCTGTGCATGTGCCTTGGACGTGCATAAGAACAAGATGTCGTCCACGTAGGGAACAACTCGAATGCCTTGTTCGCGCCAGCGCCTGGCTAATTGTTTGATGAGTTGTGTGAAGACAAACGGTGCTGTTGCGAGGCCGAAGGGCAGTGAGCGAAAGGAGTACGTGCGCCCCTCAAATTCGAAGCCGAGGAATTTCCAGCAAGAGTGGTGTATGTCGACATGATGGTATCCGGATTTTAGGTCGATGGAGAACATCCAGTCTCCTATGCGCGCCAAGTCGGCGACGCGGCTCAATCCCTCGTATTTGAATTTCGGAATGATCAGGTGCTCGTTCACTTTCCGAAGGTCGAGAATAAGCCTGCATTTGTCACGTTGCTCGACCACGTTGAGAGGGCTGATGCATGTAAGCTCCGCTGCCGGGGTAACGACCGCCGCTCCGGTCTCCGTCAGTTCGCGAATGGCCGTGCGCGTGAATGCCGCGTGTGTGTGTGCGCCGAGATGGTTGCGTTCGTGAAACGGTTGTGGAGGGTTGTGTCTCCATGGTAGCCAGTAGCCATTGGCGATGACCGAGAGGATGAGGCTACTTGGGCACCACGAGCTCCACCATACAAGGGTTGCGCAAAGCCTCCCGCGCATTCGCGTGACGGTCTTGTCTGTGACGGCGAATTCGTACGGATCATCGTCGTCTAACATCTCCTCGCTTGTTGCCTCTGCATGTTTGCGGAGTGACAATAGGGCAGGATTGCAAATTGAGGTTCTTATGGATATGATACACATCCTTCGTGTGTGAAGGGTAGGTGCATGCGATGGGTGTATGCGCATTGACCCATTCGAATAATCATTTGTCGGCAATTACATCCGCGTTGTACGCCCTCGTTTTTTTTTTTTTTTTTTTTTTTTTTTTTTTTTTTTTTTTTTTTTTTGGCATCCCTCAACCAAAGAGCGGGTGTGAGTCTTCCCGCACGGTCATGTGATCACGAGTTGTTTTTTTTTTTTTTTTTTCATGCCTCGTGCCTTCCATTCGACTCTCCTCCCTCTCCCTCTCCTTGTTTATCTTTGGCTTGCTCCCTCTCTCTCTCCCTCTCTTTCTCTCTCTCTCTCTCTCTCTCTCTCTCTCTCTCTCTCTCTCGCTCTCTCTCTCTCTCTCTCTCTCTCTCTCTCTCTCCCCCTCTCTCTCCATCTTTTTCTCTCTCACACACACGTGCGCACACACACAAATTCTCCTTTGTTCTTGCTCTTGCTCACCCTTTAGTCGGGTCATGCTTCTTGGCCCTTTGGCCAAAGCAATGGTTGCACGTCCGATGAGTGCAAAGGTCATTGATTGGGGTCATATGGTAAGTGTCATTGCCATTCTTTGCTCCGCCCTCTCTCCTTGTCTCTTCTTCTTCCGCTTATTCTCTCTTTCCTCCCCCCCCTTTGCTTTATTTATTATTTTTTTTTTTTTGTCACACCATGAGCCAAGTCAAAAAATTCTTCTTTAATAAATCCGCCCGTATATAAACCGGGCCATACATTGCCATGCTCCTAGCATGCCTTCGCCCCTACCGCATGGGCTACTACCAATGGGCCAAGAGGTTTTTGCTCCCTCCCCCTCATCCTAGGCCTCTAGCCTATTAATCACCCCTAACTAGGGCTGGCCAACCGCCACCGCTAACCCCTTTGGGTTGCCCACGGTCTTTGCACATGACGTGCACCGTGCCACGCGCACAAGGCGTCATCGCTCAAGGCCCGCCCCTACACCACGGGTGCGGGTCCTTGGCCACCGTTTCCGTTTCTCGGGCAGCCACTTGCCATGTGACCCGGCTGGCCACAACGGAAGCACGCCCCACGGAAGCCATGGAAGCCACCCGTGGGCGGCGGTCCCCGCTTTGGGGTGTATGAAGTCGGCCCGTGCCCTCCACCGCGGTGGGAACGAGCGTACGCGCCTTCCGCGCGATCCATAGCTGCCACGTCAGCCACCGCCTGCTTGAACGGGCGGGAGGTGAGGAGACTCTTCTGCTGGTAGAGCTTGAATCGCTTCGCCACGCGGTCGTCGGTGTGGTCCTCGACTTGGAACATCACGAAGCGCTCCGAAATATAGTCGAGGGCGTTGACGACCATTTCGAGTCCGCCCGCCGTGTCGTCGTGCTGCAGCTTGTACTCCGCGTGTTTCAGGTAGGCCCTCACGTCCTCCAGGGGCTCCGCTTTCGCGCGCACGATTGTCTTCATGAAGTTTGCGGCCGAGAAGGTGGGGGTGGTGGAAGGAAGGGGGGGGAGATTTTCCATGGATGTAAAATTTGTTGCGTTGATTGGAGCCTCACCAGCGTCGTCGTCTGAGTCGTCGGAGTCCTGATTGTCGGCTGCGGCTTCGGGAATGCCGGTGGCTGCTTCTTTGTTGTGACGGCGTGTGGGCGCTCCTTTTGCTCCCTTCTCCTTTTTCGAATTTTCGTTTTTAGCCGAAATCGATGCTGCCGGTTGTGTAGTTTCGGCTTCAATGACGCTGGCGGGTCGCTGCTGTAACAGGGACAGAAGCGCTTTGACTTGGTCCGGGGTCAACGCCCCGGTCAAGTCAGGGTCCACGGTCGCGTCAGACGAGGCGGCCGTCCTGCGCCTCTGGCGCTGACGCGACTGCCTGAGGGGCGCGTGTGCCTCAGGCGCGTGCTCCGCGTCAGCAGCGTGTGGCGCCACGTTCGCCACAGGTGCCACAGGCGCCACTGGCGCAACAGGCGCCACAGGCGCCACAGGCGCCGAAGGGTGCTGCTGGTGCCGCTCGGCGTTTTTGTTGACCTCGAGCCCGCCCAGCAGCACGTCGACGGCAGTAGGGGCGGACGTTTCGCCGTCTGCCCGGCGCTTGTTGCGGCGTTCGCCCGACGTTTCCCGGGCATTGCGATCGTTGTCGGAATTAATCGGGTCGTTGACGACGGTGTTGTTCGCGCGGTTAAGTGTCGGCGTAGCAGCCATCGTCGTGGCGTTGTGGTTGAGAATGTCGGCTAATAATGTTGAAGGTGAAACGCCTCTCGGTAGAGAGCGGGTTCTAGCCAGCTTGAACGGAAAACTAAAAATGAGCTCGAGGAACTGAGAGTTGCATGAGCCGTTTGAAAAATGAGAGACGTGGGTGGAGGGAAATGAACTCCAACCCACGATTTGTAGTTGGAGATGGGCGTTTAGCGCGCTTCGACGATGCCAAATTCCCGTTACAGTCAGCTGCGCTTTCGAAATACGTAATTTTAAAAAACACTATGTGTGTTTAAAAATTATCATATAGTAGGGGAGATCTTCGAGTGGGAGACACGGGGCCAGAGGTTTAGCTGCTCAGTGGCGTATCGGATCGCAAACGGCCACAGAAAACGAGGAGAAGCTGCATGGATCATGGAGGTGCGAGCAACCTCCATGACCAAGCCAATGCAATCACATTCTCCTGCGGAGACGCCGGAAGCGTGAACGACTGGCGGATGCCCTCAGCACCACAGTAGTCCTCGAGGGGGCCGGGAGCAAAACTCACCACCTCGGTCAGAGTGCAGCCGCAGGACCAGTAGGTTCTGCAGGAACCGAGCGCTAAGCTTGAGACGGACAGCGCGGATCCAGCGGATCAAGACACTGCGGACCTCCGCCTTGCTCTGCAAGGGGAAGACCGTGGTGTAGCGCGTGTAGTCGTCAACAACCAGCAGAAAGTAGCGCTCGCCACCCTGTCCAGTGACGCGGGCGGGGCCTCACACGTCCATGTGGAGGGTCTGCAGAGGAGCTGTGGTAAGAGGAAACGAGGAGGAGTGAGGAGCGGCGCGCTGCTGCCCCTCGACGCAGAGAAGGCACGGCGGCGTAAGCGACCTCGGAAGTGGGGGCAGGAACCTGGGGATGCCAGACACAAGGAGATGGGAGTGCATGCCACGCAGGCGTGGCAAGGAGGGGTGACCAAGACGGTGGTGCCAAAGGAGAGTATGGTGCGTGAGGAGACGACACGATCAAGACGCAGCTACCTCAACCGGCGCAGCTACCTGACCTGACGCAGCCGCCTGTGCAGACTCAGTGGTCAGTGTGTACAGATCCGACCCAGGCCTCCGAGTGAACGTGGCGAGGTGCTCGCCAGTGCGTGAGTCCGTACAGATCGCCACGAGCTCTTTCCCAGGCTGGGTAACAGTGACAAACTGGTCCTGTAGGATAGCTGTAGCCACCAAGTTCCTAGTGAACGAGGGGAGGTGGAAACCTGTGAGGGACAGGGACAGGGATTGTGAGCGGTGTGACTATGGTGCAGTTGCCGAAGAAGCAGCGAGACGCGCTTGAGTCGCGTAGAAAAGTGTGCAAGGCCTCCTCAGACTCTGCACCTGTGCTAGCTGAGTCACAAGCACCTAGACTAGTAGCCTCTACACCACCAGGTACATCTCCACCCCCAACACTAGTACCCCAAGCTCCGCCACCGGGGCTGCCCCACCGGACAGCCCACTCACGAAGCTGCTGCGGCGAGAGTGTCTCCGGCGGACGCTGCTGCCGCTGCTGTCCACCCCCACAACCTCCGCGGCACTACCAATAGGAGTAGACTCACAGGTGCCTCCAGTAGTAGCACCCCAAGCTCCGCCACCGGGGCTGCCCCACCGGACAGCCCACTCGCGAAGCTGCTGTGGTGAGAGCGTCTCCTGCCGATTAGTACGAGCAACGCGAGCACCAGCACCTCTAGCTCTAGCACGGCTAGCTCCGCCACCAGGGCTGCCCCACCAGATAGCCTACTCGCGAAGCTGCTGTGGCGAGAGTGTCTCCGGCGGACGCTGCTGCCGCTGCTGTCCACCTCCAGAACCTCCACGTCCACAAACGGCACTACCAGTAGGAGAAGTCTCACCGGTGCCTCTAGTAGTAGCACCGCAAGCTCTGCTACCAGGGCTGTCCCACCGGACAGCCCACTCGCGAAGCGACTGCGACGAGAGCGTCTCGCGCCGAAGAGTACGAGCACCGCAAGCACCAGCACCTCTAGCTCTAGCACGGCTAGCTCCGCCACCAGGGCTGCCCCACCAGATAGCCCACTCGCGAAGCTGCTGCGGCGAGAGAGACTCCTGTACACTCGGCTGCCGCTGACAGAGGATAGTGGTAGTGGCCATGGCAGTCAGTGGCAGCAAGGAGCAGCAGCGGAAGAGCAGCTAGGGAAGCGCTCGAAGAACTGGGTGCTCTAGCACGGGTCACTCCTAGGGCAGGGCTGGCGGTGTTTGTAGTGCAGGGCAGTGCGCGGGCTGTAGGACAGGGCAGTCCGCGGGTCGCAGGGCAGGGCAGCGCGCGAGCTGCAGGGCAGGGCTGGACGCGGGCCGCAGGGCAAGGCAGCGCACGAGCTGCAGGGCAGGGCGGCACGCAGGCTGCATGGCATGGCGGCGCGCGGGCTGCAGGGCAGGGTAGCGCGCGGGCTGCAGGGCAGGGCGGCGCACGGGCTGCAGGGCAGGGTAGCGCGCGGGCTGCAGGGCAGGGCGGCGCGTGGGCTGCAGTGCAAGGCAGCGCGCAGGCTGCAGGATAGGGCGGTGCGCGAGCTGCAGGGCAGGGCAACGAGCTAGCTGCAGGGCAGGGCGGCGCGCGGGTTGCAGGGCAGAGCAGTGCGTGAGAAAACGGCCCTTCTAGGGGCGCGATTCGGGCATGTAAAACTGCTCGCCTAGGGGCGCGATTCGGGCAGGAAAAACGTCTCGCCTAGGGGCGCGATTCGGGCAAGAAAAACGGCTCGCCTAGGGGCGCGATTCGGGCAGAACAGAACTAATTCGGTGGGCCCTAAAAAAAATAGGTCCTAGAACTAGACCTGCTCTGATACCATGTTATGATAGGAAAGCAGGAATGGGTGAAGGCATTAGGTCATGAGGGGAGCACAAGTACAATGTCAAGAGTAATCTTGTACCCCCTAAGGTTAAACCCACTACAACCTAAGCAAACATTAACAAATATGTTTTGACACTAATCGCTCTTTTAAGTGTACACCTGGCCTTGGTTGGTTTTCATCTCGGCGTAGCTGCGGGAATTTTTTTTGTGTGTTTCTTTGAACTCCACTGTTTCTTTCTTCGACGTTTTCTCATTGCTTCTTTTACTTTGTCAGTATGCAGCAACACGACGGACAATCTTGATCAACGAAATCAATGGTTCTTGAACTCGCGTTTGAAATTCGCATCAGCAGGTTCCCATCATAACCGTGCACATTTTGACCTTCAGATCGACTTCAGATTTCATCAACGGCTTCAATTCCAACTTGCATTTCAAGTTGGCCAATGCCAATATCAGCCGTCGAATTTACTTAAACTGAAGATCCGCGACACTAGCGATATTGAAGGATGCTTATAGTTATAGGGAAGGCATATCTGGAAGGTGGGAGAATGTAAGGATTTAGAAATCCCGAATGTAGCAGCCCTTGGCAAATACATCACGAGGGCCACGCGACATTCTGGTTTGGCCTACATTCGTTTACCCAAATCACTCCCGTGTCGCCCCAGCCCCGATCGCAATATTCCCGAGCCATCCTTGCCCCGCCTAGTTGGGATTCGCCTTATTTGGTCCCGCCACTTCTGAATTTTTCAAGTATTTCTCCCTCGGATTTGCCCTAATCGTCATTCAGTATTTTCACAATCTAATTATTCGTTATCTTGCGCACTCTAAAAGTTCATTCATAACAATGTCGGCATTCAAATAAACAGTCTAAGAAAATTATGTCCACATAAAAGAATTCGAGGCATTGTAAATTATTACACTTGGAATTTATCATTTGGCCCTGGGATCTTATATAGGGGAGGTTAAGATTGCATCGTTTGTACCTAATCGCGTCAGCTTGAAGATTCGTACATGTCTTCAATCCTGAAGCTGTTTTGAAATTCAAACCGTGGAAACTTGAGTCGACCAATGGGAGCTGCACTTGCCCCAACCAGAAGTGCGGAGCGGACGAAGCGAGAATCTGGCCCTCACCTGTCTGCCATGGTAGAGCTGTTTTGGATCTCCCATCCCAAGTGAAGCCTTCTGCAACAACGCCCACTACCCGAGGCGTCTTGCTGTTTGCGGCATCTGATTCAGTTAGCTGTCCCAGTCGCTTCACGACATTGAAGAAGCGCGAAATCCAGCTGCCGAAACGGTGTCCATGCGGGCCACATGCCGATTGCGGCCAAAGCCCAGTTGGTTGTAACTAGCTAGTATCCGTTCCACAGCGCGTACCGTTTCCTCACGGCGTGCGCAGCAGCGCGCGCCTTGGCGAGTTGCGACGGATAGAACGCCAATGTGCAGCGCTGCGGTGGCTGCCCGCTAAGGGCCGTCGTGGAATTGAACGGCCCTTGTTCAACGTTTCGAACGGCGTGCTGTGCGTGCAGCTTTGAGTTCGAGCCGTGGACGTTGAGAGCATGGCGAGCGGCGGCAAGCTGTCGTCGTCGGACGCGGCGTACCAGCTGCTGCTGAAATGCGCCAAACACGGTGCGCGCCGCTGCCGTTGCTACTCGCGTTTCAGAAGTCTTAATGGCAAAATCTCGTGTGTTCACTGCGTTCCGTGGTGTTGCCTAGAAACGATTCGGGATCGAATGTCTGAGTCGCTTCATCCAGTAACGCGGCGCGCCGGCGGTCGCCTCTGGTTTTCAATGCGAGGGATTGCATTTGCAACGAACCTATTCTGTGCGAGTGTGTCGCCCCTCGTATCCCCGCTATAAGCAGGACGAGGCAGAGCTGTGGCGCTCGCGGGCTTGGCGGCGCAGAGGGAGCGGCAGCAGGCACAGGAGCAAATGGAGGAGCGGAAGAGACGGCAGGAGAAGGAACGGAAGGAGCGGGAGAGAGACGAGCGGAAAGCGAGAGAAGGAGGAGGGTCAGCGCCTCCCAGCAGCTTGTCAAAAGGGCAGTTGAAAGGGGACGCGGATTTAAGGCTGAAGCGGCCGATATCGCGCCAGTTGTTCTGCGACCTCCTTCAAGTTGGCGATGGTGAGTGGCGCGCCATTCGCGACAGCTGTAACCTTCCCGCCCGCATGCTTCTCTCGCTATCATGCTCCGTATTCCGTTTCCTTGTGCTTTTCCCTCCTTCCTCTCTTGATGTTTCAACCCTTGCATGGGTCACAGTGCAGCACTCGAGCGGCACGCGCATCATCATCATCATCGTCGCAACGCCGCTCATGTGCTCCACCGCTCCTGCATTCGCCGTCACTGGTCACGCAGGCAGACTCCATGAATGTGCTCCGTGACTGCTCGAGCAAAGGCCCCTTTACCCCCCTTCCACCTTTTCATCTTGCTCCACCTTTCCATGTCGATGTCTATGTGCGGCGCCATGGCAGGTGTGTGGCGGCCCGGACCTAAGGGCTCGTGCAGGCCGCAACCGCAGCAGGGGAAGCGCCGGCTGCAGATGGATGCTGACGTGGACAGCAGGAGTGACGAGAGGGGCGCGAAGGTGCAGCGAAGCTACGTGCTGCAGCAGGTGGGGCAGCAACGCGGGCAGGCAGGGCGGACGCGAGGCGAGGAGGCGGCGGGTGGACAGAGTGGGACACGCGAGCAGGGTGGGGCGAGTCCGGAAACGGGCAAGGGGAGCAAGCAGGCGGGGATGGGGCATGGTGAGGCGTGGGCGTGTGAGCATGACGCAGGGAAGTCGCACGGCGGAGGGGTGGGGGGAAACGAGTGCGTGACGGAAGTAGGGGAAGGTGCGGCTGCAAGGCGCTGTGGTGACGCGGGGGAGGATGTGGCAGGGCACGGCCAGGATGGGCGCCATTATTGCATAACTCCACGGTCAAGGATAGGGTGCGCCACTCCTCTCCCCGCTCCTCTTCTTCTCTCGCTTCTCTTTCTCTCACTTCTCCCTCTCCTCCTCGCCTTCGTTGATCCTGCACGTTCTGCACTTCTCTTCTCTCTGCTCTCCACCTTTCCCTTGCTCCCTTCCAACCGCAACAAATGTTTCGCTCGTCTCCATTCCTGGTCCCTCTCCCCCACTTCCACGTTTCCTTGCTCGTCTGTCCCCTGCCCACGTGTGCCGCGCATGCCTCGATGCCATCCACATCTCCCAGGACCTTCTTTCTTCACTTAATCCACCCCCGCCTCCTCCCCTTCTCCTTTTCCCAACCATTTGCCCCTCCGTCACCTGCTCTTTGCCTTCGACTCCTTTCCCCCCGCCCCACCATCAGTCTCCTCAACAGCAGGGGCGAGGCAGTGAACATGTGTTACGTGAACGCCACACTGCAGGCCCTCGCCTCCCTGCCGCCCTTCCTCTCCCACCTCCTCCACCTGCCCCTCCCCGCCTCTCTCGCCCGCTCCTCCTCCCTCCGTCTCCCAGTCACCACTGAGCTTCAGCGCCTGACGTGGCAGCTGCTGGGCCTGCCATGTGGCAACGGCAGTGGTTCCACTGTAGGGAGCTTTAATAGCCGAACGAGGGGGGCAGCGGGTGGCGTGGCGGATGCAAGGGCTGTTAAGAGGGCCGTGGGGCGAAGCGCTGCCATCTTCCTAGGACAGGAACAACAGGTGAGAGCAGCAGGCGAGAGTGGTGTGGGACAAGCATCTTCCTTTTCCCCTCTCTCATTCACCCATCTCGCTCCTTCCACCTTCATGACCCACAGCTCACCCCTCCGCCCCTCGCACCCTCATCCCGTCACGACGCCCATCCTCGCACCATCGCGCCCATCAGGACGTCCACGAGTTCCTCTGCGCGCTGCTGCACTGCCTTGGCTCCGAAGCCGCCACCATCGCCGCTGCCGCAGCCTCTCCCACCCACGCCCACACGGCAACTCTGGGAGAAGGCCGGACGGGAGGAGGCAAGGAAGGAGGGCCGGGTCTTGAGGGAGAGAGTGGAGGCGGGAGGAAAGAGAAGGACGGAGGCGGGGGAGAGAGGGTGAGCACTGGGGACGGGAGTGCATGTGGTGTTGGCAGCGATTTCCTGTCCACGGTGAGGGTGGTGAGGGAGTGCGAGGGGTGTGGAGGGAGAGAGAGTGGAGAAGAGGAGTTCCTCTGTCTCTCACTCCCCATCCCCTCTTCCTACCCCTCCTACCCTGCCTGCCCTGCTCCTCACTCTACCACTGCTGGATCTGCAGTTGCTGCTGCTCCTGCTGGCTCTACTGTTACAGCACGCAGCAGTGGGGGTAGCAGAGGCAGTGATACTGATCCCAGTGCTGCTGGCGCCTCCCTTACTCACCATCCGCTCTCAGCGCTGCTGCAACACTTCTTCCAGGTACAACCTGCTTCCTGCCACGTGCATTTGATTGTTGTGCATGTTTCTTTCTCATCTGCACCAGGTAGCATCCGTTTCACTCCCATGTAATCTGTCTCGTTCTATTCCTTCAGCACACACCTTTTTTCTTTCTTCCCCCCTCTTCCAGGACGAGACAGTGCAAGGCAGGGCGTGCACCCACTGTCACCGCTCTGCACCGTGCCGCATCTCCCGAGTCTTCCTGCGCCTGCCTCGCATCCTCATCCTCCACCTAAACCGATTTCAAACCACCTTCCACCCCACTCCATGCCTTGAGAAACCCACTTTGTGCCACGAGGAGGCTACTGCCTCCCGTGGAAACCCCCAAGGCAGCAGCACCATGGCACGGCCTCCATCGGGCCAACCACCTGCCGCTGCGTCCCCTCCGATGGCTCAGCACACGCGCCCCCTCGCATCCCGCCCTCCTCTTGACCCTTCCCCTCCATGCCCCGAAGAGAACCCATCTTCCATGCCAACAGCAACAGCTCCGCCCTCTGCTCCGACTGGAAAGGCGCCTCATGCTACAACCCACCCTGCCTCCTCTCGCCTCCCCCCTTCTCCTCTTCTGCTTGCTGCTGGGGCTCCGTCGCTCAACCCCTTCTCCCTGGCGAAGGCTGCAGGCAGGCCCATGGTGTTGAAGGCGGTGTGTGGACCTAAGGGGTTGGTGTGTGGACCTAAGGGGTTGGTGTGTGGACTCAAGGGTGGCGGCCGGCTGATCACACGTGTGAGTACGGTGGGTGGAGATGCGGAGGGAATGGAAAATGCAGGGAGAGTGGAGGGGCAGGTGGTTGGGAAAATTAAGTTGCCAAGTGAGGGGAAGGGGAAAGAGCAAGAGGAGGGGCGAAGGGGGATGGGCGAGGCAAGGGAGTGTGCAGAGGAGAATGAAGAGGAGGAGGAGGATTGGGCGGAGCTGCTGAAAGGGGCGGCTGGTGTGATTGAGGAGGGTGCAGGCGATGGTGGTGATGACAGCCCTGTGAGCGTGATGGTGGATGGTGGCAGCAGCAGAGTGGGTGGTGGTGGTGGCGTGGAGGGAATGCAGGCGAGCAGGGGGCGGTATGAGTGCAGGGGGCGGTATGAGTGCAGGAAGAACATGGATCAGGTGGAGATTGCCACCTCACTTGACGTCGGTACGGAAATCCATTAAATTCTCCTGCTGCTGTTTCATATCCTGAATGAGCCTTTTCCGGCCATTTTCTGTCTTTGCGTCCTTTTATGCTGCTATATTCTGCATGTGGCTGAGTTTGTTTCACTTGTCAATTCTGCTGTGTACTTCTGTGTTCACCACATCAGGTCCCTTTTGTCCAGCAGCGATGCAGGAAGCTGTCTATCAAGGCGCAGAGGTGAGTTGTAGAATGTGTCACTCAAATGGCTCGGTGAGAGAAGGGTTTCTACAGAAAATGGCTGCTTCTGTAGCGCAATCAGAGAGGCTTGTCACGACTATTTGTTTTGCACACATCCATGCCACCACCCTCCTCCTCTAGCAGCTGACGGCAGCGCGGGAGCACAGCAGTATGCCAGTGTTCCATCCCCCCTTCCATCAACTTCATCTCACGTTGCTCCAACCTTCCTCTATCTCCGCTGAATCACAGCCACGTGGCAGCTCCCTATTCGCTCTGCGGGCCGTGGTGCGACACATGGGGACCTCCGTGGCTCACGGTCATTACATCGCTGACGTGGCAGATGACAGCCTGTCACCGCCTGGTTGGACGCAGCTCGATGATGGCGCTGTGATCAGAAACGTGAGTTGCTCTGACAATGTTGACGCTGATCTTGTGTGGACGCACGTTGCTGCAATCGCAATCAATCTTCCTTAATCCGAACCCTCCATGCATCGTTCCATCCTCCCCTCGCACCAGGCTATTCTTGCCTACAGGCCCCAAAAACCTCTGAATGTGTGCTCACCTTCTTGTCTCTCCTTGCACAAAACTTCTCTCTTCAAATCAAACCTGCAGGTATCAGAGACTGATGTTACAGCCTCTCAATCCCAGAAAGAAGCCTATATGCTCTTCTATATACAAATGGATGCATGACCAGATGCAAAATTCTGTATTGCATTATATAATGTGAGGTAACACAATACAAGGTGCTCATGTACACACCGTAGCCTGTGTATCCCAATGATCAAGCTTTCTCATAACAAGCTATCCTATGAGTTGGAGCAGTGTATGAATACAATGAACGACACAAGTGATGAGCCACTTGGTGAAGTGTGTGTGGTTGTCTCACTTCACTGAATAATCATATGATAGTTCATAGATCGGGAAGCCAGTTCTTCATTCCAAACGAAACCAGCTTCTAAACTGTTAGAATATAGCGAGATTTGAACCTCCAAGAGTTATTCGGTCAGTCCGTATTCCGTGGGAGTTGAAGCGCACATATACACTCCGTCTGCTACCGCGACTGGAAAACCCGATTCTGATTTGGGTTCGCACGCCGCTCCCTTTGCTGTGTGAACCTCGAAAGGAAAAACGAACAAATGAAACCCTTCGTAACTTGGAACAAATGCTTGACTACCCTCCAAGTTTTGAATCCGTAGGGAATACGGCAGTCGAATCAACTCGCCATCCCTCCTTCCTGATCCGCCACATTCGCTTCGTCACCAGCAAGAGCAACGGCAGGAAATGGCGGGATTGTGATCCGAGGCGATCAGACAGCAGAGTCGAACAGGATCTGGCAACGGTACGAACTGCAGAAAGCAAGGAAGCGTGGGAGGGGCAGCAGGCGATAGGTCAAAACTACCGAACCAAGATAACAGCCATCTATTACATTTCGGAAAAATCTATTCCCTAACACCATATTCCAAGCGAGCGCACTTGCTTTCGTACTCCTTTTTTACCTGGATTACCTTACACCTGCGGTAGTGTTATGGCGTGTTGGCGCATGAATGACCTTCCCGACGAGCTTCTCATCGCCATCTTCTGGCCCTCCCACCGCCTCTCCTCTCGCCAGCCCCACGACGAGGCCCTGTGGGCCACCGTGCGGCCCACCCCAAGGCTCACTCGCGAAAATGCAGGCGAGCCACGTTACCAGCAGAGAGATACCATGTTTCCGAATTCCCCTCTTCCTCCAGCGTTCGCCGACGCCGCGTACAATCTTCTCCTCGCGTCGATCTGCCGCCGCTGGCGTCGCCTGGCGCAGCGCCACGTGTCCACGCTGCTCATCAAGGAGGACCGCGCCGTGTCTCGCGAGGATCTCGGCGCGGCGGTGGCGTGCTTCCCGCACCTGACGCACCTGCATCTCAGCGACGGCAGCGCGCAGCCTATCGACGACGCCTTCCTCGCGCGCCTCGCGGCGTGCTGCCCCAAGCTGACGGCGTTCCACCTGGGAAGTGCGATCGTGCAGAACCCCGAGTACGACCCGCTGGGGGACACCTTGCTCACGCCGGCCGGCTTCGACGCGTTCTTCCGCGGCTGCACGCAGCTGGAACACCTCTCGCTGGGCTGCCTGCACTGCGATTTCGGGTTACCACCTTCGCTCTTCCAGCTCGCGCATCTCCGATCCCTGGCGCTGGCCGATCTGTCAGCGGTAACGACGCCAGAAGTGAAGAGCTTGAGCGCGCTCGCGGCGCTCGCCATCGACACGGCGGTGTGGGATTTCGATGACCTAGAGCCCCTCGCGCACCTGCCGAGCCTCACGTCCCTCTCCGTGCGGCACGAAGTCTCGCTTTTATCAAGCAACGTTCGCCCTCGACCGTTCTCCTTCGCGCGCCTATCATCGCTCAGGTCGCTGGATCTCGGGTCCAGCCCCTCTCTACCGCTCGACGTGATGTTTCCGTCAGGTTCCCCGTGCAGCGTGCTCGAGCGCGTGTCGCTATACCAGTGCGACGAGCTTCAGAATCTCCCCCACGACATCGCCGAGCGCCTGCCACGCCTGCGCGAGCTGAGCATCAGCGCGTGCGACACTTTGCTGGAGCAGCCCGAGGCGGTCACGTTGCTCACCGGGCTGCGCTCCTTGAAGCTCGCCAGGTGCCCATTCGTGGGCCTGCCAGACTACATGGGAGAGTTGCCTGCGCTGGCAACGCTCGTGCTGCACAAGCTGAACGTCTACTTCCCCGGGTCGTGCAGCCAGCTGCAGTCCCTTGACACGCTCGTGGTCACGGACTGCGAGCACCTGGACGACCTACCAGAGCCGCTCGCCGCCCTCACTGCGCTCAAGACCCTGTGCCTCGCGGGTTCACCCTTCGTGGTTCTCCCTGACGACATCGGAGGTCTCACCAACCTGCACACGCTCTTCCTGAAATCGTACAGCGCACGGGAAACCCTTTCTTCCTCCTTCACGCAGCTGGCGTCGCTCGCACGCCTGGAGCTGCACGAGTGCGAGCTGGCGGAGCTGCCAGACGCGATAGGCGAGTTGAGGCGCCTGTGCGAGCTGTACGTGCTGTCGTGCCCGCAAATCCAGACGCTCCCAGAGTCCGTGGCAGCGCTGCTGAACCTGCAGGTGCTCGTGGTGGACAAGTGCGGCAACCTCTTCTCCGTGCCCAAGAGTCTGATCAATCTCACAAGGCTGAAGCAGCTGGAGCTCACCGAATGTGGCAGGCTGAGGCGAGCACCTGAGTTCTTGCCGGGGTCGCTGGAAACCATATGCTTGGGGAATGGAGCCCAGCAGGTCATGCATCTGCCGGGTACCTACTCTCTCCCACGCCTCAAGAGCGCAAGGTAGAACATGGTCATCTTCCCAGCTGCACTGTCCGGCAGCCTATCTGCATTGGAGCACTTGCATGTGGTGTTGGCGTGCGAGGAGGAGTTCCCATTCCCATCACCGCACGTGCCGTGCCTGCGCACGCGCACACTCATCACCACCGGGCGCACACTCATCACCACCGGGGTCATAAAGCTTCCACACTTCTCCGCCTCGAGTTTCCAGGAGCTGCGTGAGATGAAACTGTTCGTGCCTGAGTTGTCAGAAGTCCCAGCCACCATCGCAGCGCTCCACAGGCTCACCTACCTGGAGATCCACGCTCCCAAGCTGCCTTCGCTGCCCGATTCCATCGGGACACTGTCCAGATTAGGCAAGCTGATCCTCTGCGGCTGCAATGCGCTCCAGCACCTCCCTGCGTCCCTCACGCGGCTGGCCTGCCTGCGAGAGCTGTGTGTGAACAATGCCGCCATCACATGCCTGCCCGCCAACTTGTCTCGCCTCACGCGCCTGCAGAAGCTCGACCTGGAGGGGTGCCAGCAGCTGGAGGCGCTGCCAGACGACGTGGGCGAGCTGAAGCTGCTGGACTGCTTGGTCTCTCAAGGCTGTGACAAGATGCACGACAGTGAAGGCAAGATTCGTCTCTCTGGGGGAGGTACTTCGTCCCGCTGGATGTACTAGCGCTCGTTGGTGGGTCATTAGGACTCCTAGTTGTCCATTCCAGTGGCAGCAGCTGAAAAAACATCCTGCATGATTACAGTCCCGCCAGCCAGCATGCTGTTATGTACAGGTAAAACTATTGTAGTCTAGTCGTGGATTTGCTGTGTGCGGTCATACTGACTAAGAGTTGTGGCTTGAACAATCAAGAGCATGAATGACCTTTCAGTAGTGTGTAACATGTTACGTGTCTCATGCACAGCATAACATACCCTCTAGCATCTGCATGCATGAAAACCATGCAGGCTTGACTGCCTACTGGCTCTGCAGGACATAGGGACCTTCAAAGGGAGAAGGGAGAAAGTTCTGAGCACGGAGTGGCAGGGCATGCGCGCATGAAACGGAGGTCAGGAAGTGAAGGCAAGCACAGTGAGGAGCGGCAACGGATAGAATGGTGCAGAGGGTCAAATGACGATTACTTGCCCCTGCAACAACATACGGTACGGTACATGCACGCGCAACATCGACACCGACGTTGTAAGAGCAACACCAGATGCAGCCTAAAATGTAAACGGTGGTGTAGCAGGACAGAAGCCTGCTGCCACGCTGCCATGCTATGGTACCGTTGTGAAAGAGCTATGGTGATATGCTGCACTTAGACCACCCAGTGCTCGCCTCCCTTCCCTCCATGCCACCATCACCCACTCCACTGCTGCGCTCACCTGCTGCTCACACGCCCACGCCTCACCATGCCCCACAAACACGTGCTTCCTCCCCTGCCCCCTCTCTCAACTCACTCTGACCTCCCTGCTCGCTTGTTGCTTTCCTCCAATTGCCCTCCTCCCCTCACCTCTACCCAACCTACCTGTCCCCGTTGCTGCCCCACCTGCTGCGCTGCAGCACGTAGCATCGCTGCAGCTTGGCTGGCCTCTCGCGACGTGCGTGCATGAGTGGCCTCGCGAGTCATCTTGCTGCACTGCACTGCACGTCCACATCCACATGCAGGCAGCGTCTCCACTGCTGCTGCACCTGCCCCGATTTTCCTTTGGGCCCAGACGGCATACACCACGGCGCCAACGTGGAAGCCGGAAACGTAATGCACACAGGCAAGGTAATGGGCGGAGGGGGAGAGGGTGGGGTAGGGGGAAAGTGTAAGACAAATGTGGGACGGCGAAAGGGAGAAGGGGAAGGATGCAAAGCCATGCAAAGAAGCAAGAGCAAGCGAGGGAGGTGCGAGGAAGAGAGTGGGCGTTGTGTGCTGCACCTGGTGTGTGCCAAGGCAGGAATGTAGCCCCGGCAGACGGAAAGGACCCAGTACTTGACTGGGGTCTTAGCACAGAAAACGTCTTAGCTGCCGCTTCGTGAGCCGGAGAGGGGCTGTCAACAGTGAGGAAGCAGCCATGGGGGTAAGAGTGAGGTGGAGGACCAGAGGCAGCACACACACCCAACTGCCTCGGCTGAAAGAGCTGATTCACTTCAAGCCCAAATGCTGCCCCCCTTGCGCATGATGTGCTATCACTTCCATTGCTGCTGCCCCCCACTCTGCTCGTAGGGTGTAGGAGCGAGGCAGGCAGGGGACACGTGAGGGTGTAGGAGCGAGGCAGGCAGGCAGGGGACAAGTGGGGGTGTAGGAGGTGCGACCAACCACTGCGGTTCCCACAGCAGCGCCACTGGCAGCACAATCCCAGCGAGGCAGCGCCCCGGTGAGGCACGGCCGCGGTGAGGCACGGCCGTGGTGATGGTCCAGGTTGACCCCGTGGTGACGGCCGCTGCGCGCACGCTGGCACATGGCACATGGCCCGCCCACCCACTCCCATCGGCCCGCGCGCACCTCGACGGGGACGAGTCGCGAGGCACGTCACGGCAGAACCTGGCGTTGGGGTAGGCGATTGCGGTAAGGGTAGGGGAAAGAGATTGGGGTAAGGGGAAGGGGGCGAGGGGAGTGGGGAGGGGAGTGGGGAGGGGAAGGGGGAAAGGGAAGGGGGAGAGGGCAAGCGCAAAGGCAGGGGTAAGGGGAGGGAGAGGGGGAAGGTGTACCGTCATACCCCGGATATACCCCCAGGCCTATGTTACACCCATGCGGTTATAATCGTACCAGTGGGCTTATAGCCGGGTGCCGATTATAACCCCACCCTAAATTTGGATCATCTTCGTATAACCGCACCCTATGAAATTTTACTCAAATCTGTATTTTTCTAGTGAATTCGCCACTAACGCGTCAGGAGCAATCGTCGCTGACGTGCCTGGCGAAGTCTTCCCTGGCCCACCTGGCGAAATTGCCACAGGCGCGCACGTGTTAGCAACATTTCAGCACGTCATGGCAGGGATTTTCGCCAGGGTGGCAGATTCTCGGTGAATTTCGAAGCAAGCTGTTTTGTGGTAGCCTCGATTGAAACCGCAAGGCTGAAATATACATTTCTATGTTTTAAAATTATAATTCTCTAAGTCCCATTTATTTCCCCCATGGGGTTATAAAAAAAACCACATTATAAGCCCACCCACCATTTTTCCAGGTTTTTTTACACCCCCACCTGGGGGTATATCCAGGGCATGATGGTAAGTGAAAGCGGAGTGCGCAAGGGTAAAACGGGGGGTAGGGGGAAGGTTCTAGATGGTGCATGGCAAGCAGTGTGGCTTTGCGAGTGGAGGCGAGAGGGCATGGGAACAGCACGCAGCAGCGGAGCCGGATGGGTCAGGAGTGAAGGGAGGGTGGGAAGGGAGGCATGTGGGTTCTTGCGGGGTGTTTTGGGAGGATAGTCAAAAACCCCCTTGGAAGCTCAAACGCATTCCTTATAGCCACCGCAGCCCTATCAGCACTCCCTCGTCCCTCACAGTCCTTACGCGACTCTCACATGCCGCGTCTTCGCTCCACAGTACTCGTCCGTGCAACCCTCGAACGGGTACCGCGAATTACCTACTCAAGCAGCAAAGACTCAAAAGAAGCCATGCGGGCCATAATACTTGGTTCGTGATCGATATACAGTCAGACTGAACTGAAGGGACCCTTCGAGGTCGAACAAGGAGGCGTTAACCGAGGCGTCATGTTAGGGGAACGACTCGATGCTGAGCCAACGAAACAATGCGCGCGAATCGAATCGACGCGCGCGGAAGAAGCGGAACGTACTGGATACAGGATCGAAATGATAGCTATTCCCTTGCCGTTACTGACAGAGTGAAACTGAACTAAGCAGATGGACGTATGCAGAAGGACGTCGGCACTTTGGAAACAAAGAAACACGACGACTAAAAAAAAGTTTCATACCATTCTCGCTCGTTGGCTACGGCGCTAGTAGAAACTGTGGTGGCAAGAGA
The DNA here is from genome assembly GCA_947470075.1 of Closterium sp. Yama58-4. Lineage (NCBI taxonomy): Eukaryota > Viridiplantae > Streptophyta > Zygnematophyceae > Desmidiales > Closteriaceae > Closterium > Closterium sp. Yama58-4. The sequence continues at coordinate 328,189 of CANIUD010000594.1, forward strand.
CGGTGGACGCTGGAACTGCGCATGACTGTTGTCGGGACGTAGCGTATCGGGGCGCTCAACCAACCAGCTCTCTCACGAATTTCCACATTCAGTTCCGCAGCCCCAGCACAATCTCGATCCGCCCCAAAGTTCCGACCTCAGCCACCTCCGCCCTCCCGTCAATTTCGAGGCCGCCTTGCCTCGCTTGCAAAAGTAACCACAAAAGAATATGTAATCACAGTCACAAACCGTCATCTCGTTACCTCTTGTTACTTTTCGACTTCTTCGTCAGGGTTCCCCTTCACCTTTGTGAGCGGAGGCGGTTCTGGATGCGGAAGCATGGCGGAAGGTTTGCGGAAAGGAGGACAAAGCCCAGCTCGTCTGTCCGGGCATGGGCTCGTGTGATTCTCCTTGCACTAGCTTTCCCCGCCACCCCGCCCCGCCGTTGCGGAAAATGCAAATTACCTGAAGGAGAGTGAGGTCTGTGGGGGGTACTCCGTAGTCTGGAATACCGTCAAGCCCGACTGCCTGCCACACAATAGCAGTTCACATTCACATTACTCTACCTGCAGCACCGAAGGCACACTAAGAATTTCGCTAGTTTAGACACCATGCCTCGCGCATACATCAACGATCTGTCAGACGACCTGCTCGTTAGAATCTTCTGGAGCTCCAAAGAACCCTACTTTCCTCGCCAGTCCATAGACAACAACGTTGATACAACGCTATTCGACTTGCCAGGGCCGAGGTACTCGTGCGAAAACCCGTATGGCGAAGAGCTCACCACCTCTGATGGCCACTTACTACCGTTGTCGCTGCGTCGGAACGACAACAGTAGTAGCACAACCATTGCTAATACCAATAATCCATTGACAGCTCCTGCCACGCTCACAGATCCGGCATACAATCTCCTCATCGCCTCCGTGTGCTCGCGCTGGCGTCGCCTGGCTCGTCGGCACGTGTCCATGCTCCTCGTGAAAAAGAACCTCGTTGTTCCGCTCGCAGATCTGACCGCGGCCGTCGCGCGCTTCCCGCACCTCTCGCACGTGCATCTGAGCGACAACAGCGTCGAGAGCGTCGAGGACGCCTTCCTCGCTCACCTCGCCGCTGCGTGCCCTAAACTCGTGTCGCTGCACGTGGGCAAGGGGATGACCAAGCAGTGGAACCGGGGAGGCGGGGATGGCTTTCCGGTGACGGCGGCTGGTGTGGACCGTTTAGTGCGTCGCTGCACGCAGCTGCAGCACCTCTCGCTCTACTGCGTGCATCTGTACGAGTACCTCCCGCCATCCCTCGCCAGCCTCGCGCACCTGCGCACCCTCGCCCTCACCCACGCCGTACCTCTCCAGGTCCCAGGGTTCACGCGCTTGATGTCGCTCACCGCGCTCGCCCTCGACGTTCCCGAGGACGCGGATCTCGATCTCGCGACTCTCGCTCGGCTCCCAGCATTCACCACCCTCTCCTTGTCCAACGCGACGCGGATCCAACGGGGAAGCATGGACGAGCTCTCTTTCTCACTCGCGCAGGTGCCGTGGCTGAGAGCGCTCAAGTTGGACCCGTGCAGCCCGCCATTCGACGTGCTCTTCCCGCCAGGCCTCTCCTTTAGCCATCTGCAGCGCCTGCTCCTGAAAGGCTGCGAGGGGCTGGAGCACCTGCCTGACGACATGGGCGAGCGGCTGCCACGCCTTCGGGACCTGAGCATCTGCGAGTGCAAGAAACTGCACGAGTTGCCCGAGCAGCTCACCACCCTCAGCTGCCTGAGACGCTCACCATCTCCTCTTGCGGCATCGCCCGACTGCCTGAGAGTTTCGGAGCGCTACCCACGCTGAAGGCTTTAACGCTGTCGCACGTGCAGATGAGAGGCCTTCCAGCGTCGTTCCACCAGCTCACCTCCCTGGAGGCCTTCAACCTGTTCCACTGCGGTGCCTCCTTCAGATTCCCCGCAGCGTTCGGTGAGCTGACAGCCGTGCGGTGCGTCGTCATTCTCAAGGGCCCTTACTCGACGCTCCCCAACGACATTGGCGGGCTCACCAACCTGCACACGCTCCATCTTAGCTCAAGCTTCCCGCAGCAGCTGCTTCCATCCTCCTTCATGCAGCTGACCTCCCTGACCAGGCTTGAGCTGGTGGAGTGTGGGATAGTGGAGCTGCCAGGGGACATGGGGAGGCTGAGCAACCTGAGGGAGCTGGTCATCCAGCCCTTCTCACACATCACCGAGATACCCGACTCCCTCACTGACCTCGTCAACCTGGAGCTTCTCAAAGTCTGCGCGTGCCGCGACCTCTCCTCCTTCCCCAACACCTTGAGCAGCCTTTCGAGGCTCAAGGAGTTGGCCTTGGCCAAGCTTCCTCAGCTGCCACAACTCTTGCCATCGCTGCCACATTCCCTCGAAATCCTCTCCCTGGGAACCTACCAACGCCTCACCCCTTTTCTGGAACTCCCTGCTCTGCCTCGGCTGAGGAGGTTGAGCCTCATAAGTGTGGGCTGCATGCTCGGGCTGGTGCCGGGCATGGTTCTGCCCTCTGTGGAGAACGTGGAGCTGTCGCTGGTGGGCGAGGCAGAGGACCTCCCGCTGCCCCTAGAGTTGCTGCCCAACCTCCGCAGCATCAAAATCGCAACTGCTGGGCGCCTCAAGAGCTTTCCAAAGAAGTATGTTCCAGTGTTGCAGCGACTGCAGTGTATTCACATCAACCAGGCTGTCAAGTTGAGGGAGCTCACAGAGAGTGTCACCGCTCTGCACCGCCTCACATCCATTGAGATCCATGCTCCCGAGTTCTCCTCCCTACCGGATGGCATTGGTGCCTTGTCTCGACTGCGCTGGCTGAATCTGGCCAACTGCTCTGCACTTGCAGAGCTCCCTGCTTCCCTCACGCAGCTCTCCTGCCTGCACGACCTGAACCTGCGCTGCACCTCCCTGTACTCCCTGCCTCGCCACTTTGGACGGCTGAGTCGGCTCAGGACTCTTGACCTGCATGGGTGTAGGCAGCTGGTAGCGTTGCCAAGGGATATCTCCCACCTCACGATGCTTCATAGCTTGACCATCACAGGGTGCGCTGATGACCTTGACACTGAGTGCCTAGACGGCATGCGTGGATTGCATATCGCTACCGTAAGACCTTTTATGACTACTCGGAGTAAGCATAGATTGCTAGATTAATGCTTGGGTGGTGAAGAGGTTGTTGGACGCATCCAAGGTGGGATAGCTGACTCCACCAGGGTCGTCGCTAGGATTTGAGGGCGCCTGATGCATCAGACGGGCCCTTCGGGCCCGTCTGATCCATCAGATTATGTTTTTTACCGTGTCTGATGTATCAGATATTTTCGAAGTTCATGTCTGACGCAATTGATTCGGACTTGACCAGTCACAGCAGAATCACCCCCTCACAGCAAATTCGGCCCGTCACAACAGATTCGCCGTCACCCTGACACAGCAGATTCGCCCCGTCACAATAATTTCGCCCCTGACACAGCAGATTCGCCCCCTGACACTAACAGATTCGCCCCCTGACACTAACAGATTCGCCCTGACACTAACAGATTCGCCTCCTGACGCATCAGATTCGCCCATTCACAACTCGAATCCCATATTCACCCCTACATAATTGGATTCGGTATCAGATGAAACCAAAACAAGAACCTGATTGATCAGATAAACTCAAAAACTACTCCTCATCAATCAGAAATTACAAAAACCAATTTCTGAAAAATCAGATGAACTCAAAAAACTCGACTTGAGTTAAGACAAACAGACAAGAAATTTCTGCTAGCGACGACCCTAGACTCCACTCCACTCACTGCATATCCCCAGCATGTTTGTTCCTTGCCCTTCATGTGCTTTCATTTCAGCACAGCACTTGTAGCCATGCCATGAGAATTATCTTGTCCCACATGCATGAAACCACCTTTAGTCGGAGGCAAACAAGATTCAGTCAAATGTAGGGTCTTAGGAAGTTGGGAAGAGGAGAGAGGGGTTTCACTTTAAAGAGAAGAGTAGAATGGTGGCAAGGGCAGGCTAGGTGCACCACCAATACGGTAGGCAAACAGCTACACTCAGCAAGTAGACTGTCGACACACCCCTTCCTGCAGCATCAACTGGTTACAACAACACCCACTGAAGGGGTCCACGATTGCAGCAGGAGAAGGCAGATTAAGAGAAATGTACAGCGGAAGATACGGTGGCAGGCCAGTGCAGCGTTGGCAGATTCAACGGCGACAGGTAGTGGCGCCAGGTGCGGCTACAGCAAGCAGCGACAGGCCGACGGCTGATGCAGCGACGGCAGGTGCAGTGGTAGGTGCAGCGACGGGCAGGTGCGACAGCGGCAGGTGCAACCGGCTGGCGCTGTAGGCTCATGGCCACCCCCGCAGCCGCCCCCACACAGCGTCCGCCAGCGTCCGCCGTTGCAGCAGCGCGGCAGGCACTCGCTGAGCGCAGCAGCAGGGAACATGCAGGTCCTCCCAGGGCGTGGCAGGCGCTGGCAACATGGGAGCACTCGGCAACCTGCACACGCTCTTTCTGAAATCGTGCAGCACACGTCCACTGCTGCCGCCCTCCTTCACGCAGCTGGCATCTCTCACACGGCTGGAGCTCCACGAGTGCCCTCATGCACTGCATCTGAACGCATGTAGACTTCTACCTGCAACAGAGGTTGGAATGGAATGGCAGCTTCTGGTTGCTGCAGGAAAGTTAAAAGGAAATAAGGTAGAAACTTTAGAGCAAGGAGTGGCAAAGAGGATGAATAGATTTCAGGAAGTGAAGGCAAGCACTGTTATATTCACAGTAGGCTTCAATGTGCCTAAAACGAAAGATAGAGTGCACAGTCGGATTTCGGCACAGCGGCTTTAAACGTTCATAGCGTTCTGGTCACTGCTTCAAATGACCTGATTCAACTTGGATCTGGAGCGTTTTGAAGTCACCTACAATAGGCAATTTAGATCGCACGATTTCACCAAGTATTGACGGCACAGCGTCGGTTTGAACGAACGGCACTATGGCAGCCACTATAGTCTTAGAACACAAGATAGGAAGAGTTAGGAAGAGTTACGAGTTGGGAATGACTCCCAGCTCCTACAAACCCCAAGAGCCGAGGTACAGTGATGTGGAACAGTGCCACACTGTCCCCAACTACGAAGGGTCTCGAAACTACCCTTCATTAGGGCCTACACCAAGTGAAATGTTACACTACACAAAGTAATGTAACTATCTTCAATATCTTGAGGTGTACCCATTTCGCGGGCTTCGCGATCACTTGAATTTTGACACCAAGGCTCTGGTTCTTCACCACAAACTCATCCTTGAGTTCTTGATGGGTCTGCTGCACACACCTGCGATACGCCGAACGTTCCACACACACGACAAAATAGAAACCGTGCACAAGACACACGACAAAATAGAAACTGCGCGGGACACACAAAATGACCGCGTAACACGCGACTAGCGATAACTCGCTATTGACTTGACACACACACTCGACATCATGACCCATCATTCACACACCATTATAAGCATGAAATATATATTTATTTCATGCACTCATACCATTCCATGCACACACGCATGCACGCACACGGACAACAAGCCGAGTGCAAACCGTAGGGTTGCACCAACAAGCACAATGTGGTGCGGGAAAGGATAGAGTGGTGCAGGCGCGCGTCATGTGAAGACAACTTGCCTCTTTAACAACGTAGTCCATACACGTGCAAAAGTTTAATTAAACACCATCTGAAACTGTTAGCCAACGCGCAACAGTACAGAATTCTATTGCCATAGAGCCATCCAGCTATGGTACCGTTCTGGAAGACTCAGACGAGAAGGATTGACTATTGGGTGTCAGCATGGGTGACGAGGGGTAGAGGGGGTGGTAGAGGGGGTGGTAACATGAATGATGCACAATAGAGTTATCAAAGACATGGCAGTTTTCTCTGAGTATGCAGTAGAAACAGCCACTCACTGCTGACGCACTTCCCTCCCAAACCCCACTGACACGTTTTCCCACTCACCTCTCAGTTGTGCATCGCTTCTGCTCAAAAGGAACCTGATGCGACCATGCGAGGAGCAGCAGAATTAGCAGCCGCGAGTACAAGTGAAAAGGACTATGTCAATGCACAATGTAACAGCACGGAACATTGAGAGAAAACAACTGGGAAGGATTATTCATGATAATGAACAATGGTGCATGATGGAATTATGTCTGGTGTGGCAACACTCACCCATGTCAAGTGATGCATAAATCAGCAATCAGCACCCAGTTTCTCCTCTTTCTGCATTCATAACTCTTTGCCTCGCCTGCATTCCCTCCAAGCCACCACCACCATCCACACCGCTGCTGCTCTCCTTGCCACCATCCACCATGACGCTCATAGGGCTGTCATTGCCTGCATCGCCAGCGCCCTCCCCAAGCACACCAGCAGCTCCTTCCAGCAGCTCCTTCCAGCAGCTCCACCCAATCCTCCTCCACCTCCCCTCACCCTCCTCGTTGTGGCCCTCCTCTTGCTCGTCCCCCTTCCCTCTCTCTGCATCCTTCTTGTCTCAACCAGTCCCCCCCCTTTTCTTTTTCTCCATCCTCCATCCCACCCCCATCTACCCACACCTCGTGGCCCTCCACCCACCATCCCGTCACATCTCCCTCCCTCACACGCATTGACAGCCTGCCCTTTTCCTTGCGCCCACACAGTCCCTGCTTTGTAACTCAAGAATCAGAAAATTTCGCTGAACGAATTCACCAAACCATACCAGGTTCCTCCACTTTCACACAACAATGATCAAAAGTGGTGTGAGAAGGAGTGGTGTGGGAAGGAGAGGGGTGAGGAGTGTTGCGAGAAGGTGTGTTGTGAAATGGTGTGTTGTGAAAATGTGTGATGTGAAAAGGACTGGTGTGGAGTGTGTGAATGAGATGGAGTGGTGTTATGAGTGTTGTGAGAGAGACTTATGTGGGATGGAGTGGTGTGGAGTGTGCGAGATGGATTGGGGCGAGACGGATTGGTGTCAAATGGAGTGCGACGTCATAGGAGGGGAGCAATCCGAAATAAGGTAACAACAAGAACGTGCTTAAAAGGCTCTCCACTTCCAGAGCTCGTCAGCTGTATTGACTTGTGAGCGATCCACCAAGTGTGTCGCCACGAGTTATCAGTTTCAGATGCTGCTGCACCCATCTCACCCCTCTGAAACCCCAAGAAGAAAGCTGCTGAGAGGAAAGACTAGACAAGAGGGAAGCATGCTTTGAAAAAAATGGGACGGTGGCTTACGCCCTGCCCAGTATGCTCCCTCCCCTTGAAGTTACTCCAGCTAGAGGCAATGCAGGTGGTGGCGTGGTGAATAGACTGTGAACAATACACCTGCTGAACCACTGGCGATGAATGTTCCTCCCAGCACCAACTCACCTCCTTCACCCAGCAGTGACCAGCTGCAGTGTACCATTATACCCCACCTCCTTCCTTGCACCACGCGCCTCCTTCCCAAAGCAGTGGACCCACTTCCTTCTGTTCTCCTGTTCCCAGCAGAAAACTGCCACAAAACCAGTCAGCAGCCGCGGCGGCAATCAGCAGCCAGCACAGTTGGCCTGCGCCGCAGCGGAAAGGGAGGGCATGGGCAGTGGAGGCGGCAGTGCCTTGCTTGCCAGTCAGTGCCTTGCTTGCCAGTCAGTGCCTTGCTTGCCAGTCAGTGCCTTGCTTGCCAGTCAGTGCCTTGCTTGCCAGTCAGTGCCTTGCTTGCCAGTCAGTGCCTTGCTTGCCAGTCAGTGCCTTGCTTGCCAGTCAGTGCCTTGCTTGCCAGTCAGTGCCTTGCTTGCCAGTCAGTGCCTTGCTTGCCAGTCAGTGCCTTGCTTGCCAGTCAGTGCCTTGCTTGCCAGTCAGTGCCTTGCTTGCCAGTCAGTGCCTTGCTTGCCAGTCAGTGCCTTGCTTGCCAGTCAGTGCCTTGCTTGCCAGTCAGTGCCTTGCTAGGGGCGGCCGTCTTTGCTAGGGTGGAGGGGTGGAGGGAGGGGGAGGAGTGGGGGAGGGAGAGGGTGTGGGGATGTGCGGGGATCGTGTGCTGGTAAAAAAGTAGTATGGCGGGGCTGTAGCGAGAGGAGTGGGAGCGAGGGTGGGAGAGGAAATGGGGTATGAGGGCGTGCATAAGATTAGAGAAGGGGGGGTATGAGAGGATGGGGGGGTATAAGAGGAGTGGGGGATATGAGATGAGTGGATGGGATAAGAGGAGTAGGAGGTATGGGAGCATCATCACCTTCACCTTTGGGCATCATCACCTTCACCTGTGGTTATTAGGGAATGCAAGGAGGGTTTGAGACAATGCAGAATACAATGTGCATATTTTGAACTGTTTTTTCTTCAGTCGGATTGAAGGAGACATAACACAGTCATTTGATGCACAATCATCTAATGAATGGTGTGGTTCATGCATGGACGCATGAGCCATGCATACCCCTGTACCATGATCATGGGGATTGAGGAATCGTGATGGTCTTGAATGAATGATGATGAGTTGCATGGCCTTGAGCATGAACATTTGACAGAGCCTGGACGTGGCAAACTTAGACTGGAACCAGGTGAGGTGGCTTCAGCTGGAAGGGCACATCGTGCTTGCTGCCACTTGGGGAGGACAGCAGGTGTCGAAAACCGGGGGGGGGGGGGGGGGGGGGGGGGGGGGGGGAGTGGGGGATATGCAAAGGTTGTTCAGAGCGATAGAATCGGTACAAACACAGGGAGTGGCAGGAGGGTAAGGGGCAAGGGGAAAGGGTAGCATAATGTTGCCACTACATTAAATGCCAACACATACTTACATCAACAGATTAGCTGGCATTACATAACAGGATGTACTTTTGTCTATATTAAAAGTAATTAAACGCAATTGAATAACAACACAATGTGGCCACTATTGAGCCACAAAAGTATTTCACAGCCCAGCTTCCATTCCCCCTCATCTCTTCCTACCATTTCTCCCCACCTCTCCCCACGCAACCTCTCCCTCATTCCCACTTGCTCCCTCCACTGGTGTCCTCTTTGTTGGATGGTGGTTTTATTTTGTGCAATGAGATGAATGGATGGAAAGAGGTCTCTCCACTTTCGCACTTCCCTGATACCACTATACATAGCCTCTTATCACATCTCATACTACCACATCCTTTCCCCTCATATCCTCACTCTCACGTTTAATATATATATATAAATATATATATACTTAAATATATATGTATGTCTCAGTATATGAAGACTTGAAAATAGTTCACTAACTCAAGTTTAAATTTCAAATGAACTGAATTTCATGCCACTACAAAAACATGCTAGAACGTGGTGGAGTCGTATGCCGGCATGCAGTTACACTAACTATGGACCTAAGCTTATAAGAGGTGAAAAGCACCTTCAGCGTTGGAGCATGTCACACCCACTAGTTGACAAGTAATCAAGCATTCTGAGATCAGAGATGTCATCAGGCAGCGCCTCCAGCTGCTCGTATTGATCGAGATGACGCTTCTTCAGTCTGCTGCGGTTAGCAAAGCCAGCAGGAAGCAGGCGAATGCTGGTGTTGAAGAGGTTCAGCTCATGCAGGCAAGATAGTTGCGTGAGGGAATCAGGGAGATGCGCGAGCGATGAGCAGAAGGGGAGTTCCAGCTTGCGCAGCCTTGACAATGCCCCAAGGCCGTCCGGGAGAGATGATAACTTCGGCGCGCAGATGTGAATGGATGTCAGATGGTGGAGAGTGGTGATGGCTGCAGGCAGCTCTGTGAATTGATCAGACCAGGTGATGATGGTCAGCTCCTGTAGCTCCTGCAATGCTGAGCCGTCAGATTCCACCAGATTGTTCACACTGCCGACCTCCGTGTTCATCAAGGAGCGGAGGCGGGGAAGCCTTGCCAGCAGGGACAGGGACTCGTCTGCTGCTTCTTCCAGCTCCAGTTCCAAGTGCTGCAGATTAGGAAGATGGGCACTGATCGCCTCAACACAGGTTTCATCCCCAAAGCCCAAGCACAGTTTTCTCAGCGCCGTGATTGTTGAAATGTCTGGCATAGACCCTCCCTGGTCATTGCTTTCAAAAGACAAGGCCTGGAGACTGGGAGGCAGAGCCAGAGGGGCTTCGTTCTGCAGGCAACAGCCCCTCAGCCCCAACTGCGTCAGCTTCGTAAGACTGTCCAGCCTCGTGGGGATCGAGGAGAAATTGTGACACTGTTCAATCCTGAGCACTTCAAGGCTGATAAGAGCTGTCAGAAGTTCCGGAAGCTCTATGAAAGAAGGGCAGCTCTCAATGTGGAGCTCCTGCAGGTGTGTCATCTCCGCCATGCCCTCTGGCAGCTCAACAACCTCACAACGTTCCAGCTCCAACCTGGTCAGGGAAGTCAGCTGCGTGAATGAGGACGGCAGCTGCTCTTGTCTGCTATTCTGGAAATGAAGGGTTCGCAGATTGGTCAGGCCACCCAAGTCTTCCGGAATGTCCAGAGAGGACGACCATGCCACGCTCAGTGTCTCGAGTGCAGTAAGGCAGCCAAACCCTGCAGGTAGCTCCTGCACCTCCTTGCACCCAACGAGAAGCAGCGACTCCAGCGATGCAAGTCTGGTGAAGGAAGCAGGGAGACGGAGAAGCGGCAGCTCGTGCAGCACGAGTGCATTCAAGGCTGGAAGAGCTCCAAAGTTGTCGGGCAGAGTGGACACACTGCATGAGGAAATGGTCAAGCGCTCCAAGCAGGTGAGCGAGGTGAGCTCGTCCATCAGATCGCTAAAGTTTCTGCACCCGCTGATGATGAGCTCCTGGAGGCGTGGCAGCACCTGTCCTATACTGCTTGGAAGACGCTGGATCAAGGAATCGCGAAGCTGCAGGCGTTTCACAAACCTGTATGGCGGTTCAAGAGGGAAGAAAGAGCTAAACTGTGCATCATGCAGCCCAAACTTGAGCGACTTGAGAAAAGGCAGTTGCGCGAGTGACAAGGCAGGCGGATCTGGTGAAACCGGCGGAAGCACAAGAGGCAAGGAGAGGCGGATGAGGTTCGTGAGTTGAAGGAGGTTGGAAAGCTGTTCGTAGTGAAGGTGAGCGGCTTCAATGGAGAGTGCAGTGAGAGACGAAAGGCAGCTGAGATTTGGAGATTCCAAGATGAGAGCAGTGGTGAGGACGAGGGCGCTGAGATGCTGAAGCTGAAACAATGAAGCTGGTGGGCCCAGACTTTCCTCAAGGCAATACAGCGACAGCTGCTCCAGTTGCCAGCAGTGGCGGAAAAAATGATCCAAGCCAGATTCGGTGATCACGCGCTCGTTCCTTCTGTCCTGTCGCTCGTCCGCATTCATCATCAGCTTCCCCACGTGCAACGCTCTCAACCCAGGGCACAAAGAGGCGAGGTCAGCTAGAAACGCGTCGTCCAGCGTTTCAACACTGCCATCCGCCAGATGCAGATGGGTCAGCTGGGGAAAGCACGCGACGGCGTTGAGCACATCGCGGCGAGACACGACGCGATCTTCCTTGACGAGCAGCGATGAGACATGCCTCTGAACGAGACGCCGCCAGCGACGGCAGACGGACGCAATGAATAGGTTCTGAGCGGTATCTGCGGAGGCAGGAGGGGTCCGCATGGGAGTATCCCTTCGCTTGCGCCAGCGCTCTCCTGGAGTAGCGTGCGCGGCGAGGTACATGGGCCTGTGCCCCACTGAGTGCCACAGATCATCGCTCTCAGATTTGGAGATCGACGGTTTAAAAGGCCACAAGATCCTGAGGAGGATGTCGTCGAGGAGATCGTGGATGTGGGTTCCACTAGACGCCATGACGTCAGTCGAACGCACGGACTGGCTGCTCAACTGAAGCTTAACACAACCTTCACAGAGTCGAATGCCTGGTGCGAGTATGCTAGTATACCACGGCTTCCACGAGCATACAGTAGTGTCGAAGGTCAAATAGAATCAGTTTCGTGTGTTCTTTATGACTAAGACAGACCAAGCTAGGAGCAGCAGTTGCTGCGAATGTATATCTTCCCGCTCACCTGAAACAACGCTGGGTCGCTCAGAATGCGTGCGCCGCGGCTAATAAAACGCGATCTCAGCTGGACCCGTGCTTCCAGCAGCAGCCGAGTCTACACGCGGCTTGACTACGTCGCGAGCTCGCAGTCAGTTCCACATGCAGCCCGCGACACTCCAGACGCTCACAACGCCAGCTCTTAGAGGAAAGATCTGAAGCTTTCTGCCGAGAGCAATTTCTTCCCCCAAACCGCCTGAGGAGGTGAACCTTCGAGAGTCGGTTTCCCCCCATCCTCCAAACCACGCGCTAGGAGAGAGGCTCCAACTTTCTGGGGATCTCTAGGGTTACCGCAGGTTCGCACAAAGTCTTCTAGGCCCAGGGCTGGTTTCGCGGATCTGGCGAGGCTTCCCGAATGCATTGGATCGTCTGTGCCGCAGCTGAGGAGGCTGAAAGTTGAAAAACCATCTTTGACTGAGCTTCCGGCAAGCGTGTGTGAGCTGCAGTGTTTGACGATTAGACGATCCGGGCTGGTGTGTCTCCCTGGTGGCATCAGTGCGTTGACTCGGCTGTGCAAGCTCGATGTGTCCGGTTGCAGGGCCCTGCAGCAGCTGCCTGCTTCCCTCACCCATCTCACATGCCTGCAGGAGCTAGATGCTTCATACACTTCCATTCTCTCACTCCCCTCTGGATTCGCTAGATTGGCCAGACTGAGGCGACTCACTCTGAATGGATGTGAGCATTTTGAAGCCCTGCCGCATGATGTGACAGAGCTGAGGATGCTGCGCTACTTGGATGTGAGGGATTGCCGGCACCTGTTTGACAGGGAAGACAAGGTACAGCCTCGTGGCATCTACAACATGTATGGGCTGAAGGTGGTTGAATTAGGGATCATGTAGTTAATAAGGGATAATGTTGGGCAGTGTGGGTAGGGATTGGTTTTGTTGCTTTTCATTTAAGATTGGTAGTTGTTGAGATATGGCTGATTCTTGCATGCACAATGACTGGTGCACAATGGATACCGTAATACCCCGGATAGAAGCGCATGCCTATGAGAAGCGCCGGCGCTTATAAAAGGATGAGGGCGCTTATATCCGGTCCTCGATTATAAGCGCACCCCTGAAGGCTTACGGATTATAAGCGCCACCCTTTGTAATGTTTTCTTATATTTTTAGTAGAAACTCTGTAACGAAACACAACTTTGCATTCCCACATTCAGAATTTCGAATCCCTTCACCCTCGCGCGACTCAATGCCTTCGCGTCCAGTCAGAATGAGCTGTCATGGGGTCAATCTGACTCATTCTGACTGTGTGTGTTGGCATGGAATCAGCCACTGCCAATTCACGCGAAATTCACATTCATTGCCCTCTACAATATCGATTCGATTCAAATCGCAAAGACGACATGATTTCATATATGTCATTATATAAGCCCCGGCGCTTATAAAAATCCTCAATTATAAGCCCACCCCCTAAAAAACAGTGTTTTTTTATAACCCCAGGGGCGCTTCTATCCGGGGTATGATGGGTAGGTAACGTACGTATGTGTTGGGCTGACAGGAGCAAGAAGCCTTTGGAGCTGGTCCACATGGACTTGGTGGGGCCGCTGCCGGTGCAAGGGCACAAGGGGGAGCGGTATTTTCTTACAATTGTGGATGACTGGAGCAGGCTGATGTGGGCGTATCCGCTGAAGCAGAAGGACCACGCCGCCTCCACGATACGGGACGATTGGCTGCCATTCGTGGAGAAGCAGGCGGAGTGTGTAGTGAAGCGGATTAGGACAGACCGGGGTGGTGAGTTCCTTGGAGCTGAAATGACAGCCTGGCTCAAGAAGCAGGGCATCCAGAGAGAGCTGACCACGGCTTATACCCCACAGTCCAATGGCGTAGCAGAACGGGCAAACCGGACCATTCTGGAGACAGCTAGGGCGCTGCTCATAGAATCTGGGCTGAGCAATTCTATGTGGCCTCATGCTGTCCGGCACGCCACCGTCGCTAGGAACAGGGTGCTCACCAAGGTTGGGGATGACTCGTGGGTGCCTTTGGAGAGGTGGCTTGGGAGGAAGCCGCCGGTGGACATGCTGAGGGTGTTCGGTTGCATGGCAGTCGCCCACGTCCCCAAGACCTACCGAAGTAAGTTGGGGGCGAGTGCAATCTGGTGTGTGCATTTGGGGCTGGCTGCTGAGAGCAAGGGATGGCTGCTGTGGGAACCATCCAAGGGTGTGTTGTTTGACAGCAGGGATGTGAAATTCATTGAGGGCATGATGTATGGGAGCTGGGAGAAACAGCCGGAGGCCCGGGTGTCCCAGCAGATGGAGCAGATCACCATGCAGCTGGACCTGACTCCTAGTGTGTGGGAGGAGGGAGAGGAGGCAGCTGCGGGAAATGGTGATGGAGAGAAGGTACAGGAGGCATCTTCTGGTGGAGAAAATGGTGTGGAAAGTGGCGGCAGCACTAAGGGAGCTGCTGGATCCGAGGGAGGAGAGCAGCAGCAGGGGAAAACTAAGAAGCCGAAGGGTATCGTTATGAGGGAGCTGGGAGAAACAGCCGAAGGCCCGGGTGTCCCAGCAGATGGAGCAGATCACCATGCAGCTGGACCTGACTCCTAGTGTGTGGGAGGAGGGAGAGGAGGCAGCTGCGGGGAATGGTGATGGAGAGAAGGTACAGGAGGCACTTGTTGGTGGAGAAAATGGTGTGGAAAGTGGCGGCAGCACTAGTGAAGCTGCTGGATCCAAGGGAGGAGAGCAGCAGCAGGGGAAAACTAAGAAGCCGAAGGGTGTCGTTATGAAGGGATGGGAGACACCCGTCTCCAGGCCAGGACGTACCCGTATGGCTACTAAGAAGCTGACTGCAGGAACTGATGCAGCAGAGCAGCAGCTAGGGACCGAAGAGGCATTGCTGATTCTACCGCATGGCTATGACCCGGATGAGGAGGATGAGCCTGCGTACTGTTTTCTTGCCCCTGCACCAGAGGAACCAGCTAGCATGGAGGAGGCATTAGCTGGACCAGATAGAGACAAGTGGCTGGCTTCTAGGGATGCTGAGTACCAGAGCCTGCTGGAGAATGGGACTTGGGAACTAGTGGTGCTGCCTGAGGGAAAGAAAGCGGTACAATGCAAGTGGGTGCTAAGGATCAAGACTGACGACAAGGGGCAGGTCACCATCTACAAGAGTAGGTTGGTGGCTAAGGGGTTTATGCAGAAGGAGAAGCAGGACTTCAACGAGATCTTTGCTCCCACTGCCAAACCCCCTACCCTCCGTGTCTTGTTGGCAGATGCAGCCGTTAGTGGGAAATTCATCATTCAGATGGATATTTCAACGGCATTTCTGAATGGGATTTTAGAGGAGGATGTGTACATGATGCAGCCGCCTGGGTATGAGGATGGTACGGGCAGGGTGTGCAAGCTCAACAAGTCCATCTACGGCTTGAAGCAGGCGCCACGCTGCTGGTACCAGAAGTTGGCAGCTGTTTTAGAGGAGATGGGATTCAGGACCAGCAGCTGTGATGAGAGCCTCTTTCTCAAGGGCGAGGGGGAGAAGCTGGTGCTGTTTCTGGTCTACGTGGACGACATTCTTCTCTTCAGCAGCAGCATGAAGGAGATCCAGAAAGTGCAGCAGCAACTGATGGAAAACTTCAAGTGCAAGAACCTTGGGGAGGTAAAGTACTACCTCGGGATGCACATGGAGAGGGATCCTGATCACAGGTGGTTGAAGCTGCACCAGGAGAAGTTCATCAAGGAGCTGGGGGAGAAGTATGGGATTGAGAATGAGCGCAAGGTTGCAACTCCCCTGCCAGCAGAATTCAAGCTTGTGAAGGCTGCAGAGGATGAAGGGGTTGAAGCCGAGGAGCAGCAGCAATTTCAGTCCTTGGTGGGCAGCCTCTTGTACGCAGCAGTTCACACGAGGCCCGACATCTCTTTCTCGGTTGGGCAGCTGGCTAGGGTGGTGCAGAATCCATCAGAGGAGCAGGTGGATGCAGCTGAGCGTGTGGTGAAGTACCTGAACTCTCACCCAAGCATTGGAGTTCAATACTCCGCATCTGCACAGGTGAAGCAGAAAGGGGTGGAGGTGCTGAAAGAGAAGGGGGAGAGGCTTGGAGAAGGCAAGCTCTTTCTCACTTGCTTTACCGATGCTACGTGGGCTTCTGAGAAGGAGGATTCCTCATCTGTGGGAGGATACATCTGCGTAGTTGGGGGAGGACCTGTTAGTTGGAGGTCCAAGAAGCAGACGGAGACGGCACTCTCTTCTGTAGAATCAGAGTACATGGCGATGTTCCATGGGGTGAAGGAGGTGATTTGGCTGAGGAGGCTGTTAGAGGAGATTGGCCAGGAGCAGAAAGTTGCTACGCCGCTGTTTTGTGATAGCAAGGGGGCTCTTGGGATGGCCAGGAACGCTGTGCTTCATGGGCTGAACAAGCACATGCGTATCAAGTGGCACTGGCTGCGTAAGGAGGTGAAGAGGGGGACGGTGAACCCGATCTACATCAAGACTCACCAGCAGCCAGCAGACTTTCTCATCAAGAGGCTTGCGGATGAGCCTCATTGGCGTTGTGTGCGCATGAGTGGAATGAGCATGAACTAGCATGGAATGATGGGGATGCAGCCGGCAGGCTGAGGGGGAGTGTGTTGGGTGCAAATGCACATTGCACAACATCCTGCCGTCTGTTTGTACGAGTATGCGTGTGCGAATGCATTTGGGTGTGAATGGAATGTTCGTGTGTTTGTTTGTTTTCGCAATTTTCGCTTGATGCATTTGCAGGTACTCGCGCAATGTGCGCTTCGGCACAACATTGTACGCGCTATGAACAGTGCAAGCAGAAAGGACGAGCTCGCAAAGGAACCCAGGATGGAAGCTTTGCGGTTCGGTTGAATTCATTACGCAGATCCAGTTCTATCCAACTCGAAATTGTACTGTTTTGTTTGGTCAACTATAGTGTAGCAGGGCAGGCACTATAGGGGTACAATTTGGGTGAAGGTTGGATCTTGTTTGTCTGTATCTGCATGCTACAGGGCCAGAGGAAACCAGCGGAACCAGCATTTGGCTGGTTGGGCAAAGACAAAACAGGTTCTGTTTTTAGAACCTGAACCTGGTTGTTGTTTTCCCAGGTTGGAAAAACAGAACCAGAGGTTGTTTACCAACCTACCACCTACTATTTTGTCCAGCCAGGTTGGTTCTGTTGCTTGGAATTATTTGGGATCATCCCTGGTTGTTCCCAGGTTGATTCCCAAGGTCCTTGCTAGCTAGAACTATAAATTCCTTCTCTGTTTGTACCTGAATATAGTCAAATTGATTCATGCGAATTCCTTCCTCGCTGGAATTTCGTTTCTACGCGGTTCGTTGGCGGAATGCTACCCGAGTCAACGCTAGTACGCTAGCACTTTAATGCTAGGCAAACACCGTCCGAGCCATAACTTAGTAATGGCAGAACTTTTCGCGAGGCAACTTGGCTCATTTTAAAGCTCTTGGAGCGAGCTTCGATATAGCGAATTCTCAGCTTAATCCGATCGACGGTCTGCACGGCACGCTGCGCGACGTTCAAGGTACTCTTGCTGTTTTGACTAAGTCCTCCTTGATCCCTCTCTCTACAAACTCGGACCCGAAGATAGGGGCTGGTCTTGTACCAGGCACCCAGGGACCCTTGGAGGTGACCCCGAGGAGAGGTTTTAAGTTTGATTAAGTCCTAATAGCTTGAGTTTATTAGGCCCTTATACCAACAACTTAGTAATGGCAGAACTTTTCGCGAGGCAACTTGGCTTATTTTAAAGCTCTTGGAGCGAGCTTCAATATAGCGAATTCTCAGCTTAATCCGATCGACAGTCTGCACGGCACGCTGCGCGACGTTCAAGGTACTATGGCTGTTTTGACTAAGTCCTTCTTGATCCCTCTCTCTACAAACTCGGACCCAAGGATAGGGGCTGGTCTTGTACCAGGCACCTAGGGACCCTTGGAGGTGACCCCGAGGAGAGGTTTTAAGTTTGATTAAGTCCTAATAGCTTGAGTTTATTAGGCCCTTACACCAACAGCAATTTCAGTCCTTGGTGGGCAGTCTCTTGTATGCAGCGGACATCTCTTTCTCGGTTGAGCAGCTGGCAAGGCCACCACAGAATCCGTCTGAGGAGCAGGTAGATGCAGCTGAACGTGTGGTGAAGTACCTGAACTCTCACCCAAGCATTGGAGTTCAATACTCCGCATCTGCACAGGTGAAGCAGAAAGGGGTTGAGGTGCTGAAGGAGGAGCGGCTTGGAGAAGGCTCACTTGCTTTACTGATGCTACTTGGGCTTCTGAGAAGGAGGATTCCTCATCTGTGAGAAGGTATATCTGCGTGGCTGGGGGAGGACCCGTTAGTTGGAGGAGTACATGGCGATGTTTCATGGAGTGAAGGAGGTAATTTGGCTGGGGAGGCTATTAGGGGAGATTGGCCAGGTGCAGAAAGTTGCTACGCCGCTGTTTTGTGATAGCAAGGGGGCTTTTAGGTTGGCCAGGAACGCTGTGCTTCACGGGCTGAACAAGCACATGCGTATCAAGTGGCACTGGCTGCGTAAGGAAGTAAAGAGGGGGTCAGTGAATCTAATCTATATCAAGCTTCACCAGCAGCCAGCAGACTTTCTCACCAAGAGGCTTGCGGATGAGCCTCATTGGCGTTGTGTGCGCATGAGTGGAATAAGCATGAACTAGCATGGAATGATGGGGATGCAGCCGGCAGGCTGAGGGGGAGTGTGTTGGGTGCAAAATTACATGGCACGTCATCGAGCGGTCTGTTTGTACGAATGTGCGTGTGCGAATGCATTTGCATGTGAATGGTGTGTTCGTGTGTTTGTTTGCTTTCGCAATTTTCGCTTGAAGCATTTGCAGGTATTCGCGCAATATGCGCTCTAGCACAACATTGTAAGCAGAAAGGACGAGCTCGCAAAGGAACCCAAGATGGAAGCTTTGCGGTTCGGTTGAATTGATTGCGCAGATTCAGTTCTATCCAACTCGAAATTGTACTGTTTTGTTATGTTAACTATAGTGTAGCATGGCAGGCATTATAGGGGTACAATTTAGGTGAAGGTTGGATGTTGTTTGTCTATATCTGTCTGCTACAAGGTCAGTGGAATTCAACGGAATCAGCAATTGGCTGGTTGGGCAAAGACAAAACAGGTTCTGTTTTTAGAACCTGAACCTGGTTGTTGTTTTCCCAGGTTGGAAAAACAGAACCAGAGGTTGTTTACCAACCTACCACCTGCTATTTTGTCCAGCCAGGTTGGTTCTGTTGCTTGGAATAATTTGGGATCATCCCTGGTTGTTCCTAGGTTGATTCCCAAGGCCCTTGCTAGCTAGAACTATTTATTCATTCTCTGTTTGTACCTGAATATAGTCAATTTGATTCAAGCGAATTCCTTCCTTGCTGGAATTTCGTTTCTACGCGGTTCGACGGCGGAATGCTACCCGAATCAATGGTAATACGCTAGCACTTCAACGCTAGGCAAACGCTGTCCGAGCCATAACTTCGTAATGGCAGAACTTTTCGCGAGGCAACTTGGCTTATTTTAAAGCTCTTGGAGCGAGCTTTGATAGAGCGAGCGCTTGGCTTATTCTCAGCTTAATCCAATCGACGGTCTGCACGGCACGCTGCGCGATGAACAAGGTACTCTTGTTATTTTGGCTAAGTCATTCTTGATTCCTCTCTCTACAAACTCGGACCCGAGGATAAGGGCTGGTCTTGTACCAGGCACCCAGGGACCCTTGGAGGTGACCCCGAGGAGAGGTTTTAAGTTTGACTGAGTCTTAATTGCTTGGGTTTGTTAGGCCCTTACACCAACTGCTGCTGCTGCTGCTGCTGCCGGTGCTGCTGCTGCTGCTGCTGCTGCTTCTGCTGCTGCTGCTGTTGCTGCTGCTGCTGCTGCTGCTTCTGCTGCTTCTGCTGGCGGGCCCTCTCAAACCGCTCATGCTCCTCCCTCTCCAACCGTAAAAGACGCTGCTCACAGGTCAGGAAACGTACAGTGCGTGGTGTAGGCATCAAAGTGCCAGCGCCTCCGGCTCCGGCACCCCAAGAACCAGAACCTCCACCAGCGACATCCCCAGTGCCTTCAGTACCTCCCGCAAAAACACCCCCATGCCCCGCAGAAACACCCCCAGGCTCTGCAGCGACCGGTCGTAGAGACGAACGTGGAGGGAACTGCAGAACAGACGGGAAGCCAGTGGGTGAGGGGGGGCGAGGCCGCCGATTCGAGGCAGCCGTGTCCTCCACAGGAGTGGCCTTCACGCCCACACCCCCTGCAACCCCAGAGCCGGCACCACTAACTCTAGCAGCCCCAATAACCTCACCCTCCGCAGCTGCACCTCCCACGCCCCCAGACAAGACAGGGTCTGGACGCGAGGGAGACGTTTGCGGAGTGATGTGCGACACACCTGACGGGGCTGGACGCGAGGGGGATGAGGCTACCGGGGCGACTGGGGGGGGCACGAGTGTGAGGAACAGCGGGGGGGAGAAGACCTCAGAACCTTAGTGGGGGTGACTACGGTAGTAATAGACTGAAGTGGCGTCATGGGAACTGTAGAACTGGTAGGTCACCGAGCCGTAGAAAGCTCAGCCGGAGGCGTCCAGAGGGAAACCAAAAAAGACGTAGGCACAGATGCGAGCAAAGAGCTTGTTCAGGCCAGGGGTGCGAACGTGAGCCAGAGATCCCCAAACACGATACTCAGCTGCCTCACCTCGAGATCCTGACTAGAGAAAGATCGGCGTAAACCGTGGCCGTGCGTCACTTGGCCATAGGTTCAGCTGGTGAGCAGAATGGCGGACTGCCTGGGGACACAGGAACTGGGGGGCACCGGCATGGCACATGGAGGTCCGGGCAACCTTTGTGACCAAGCCGATGCGTCGCTCACCTACCCCGTTCTACTACGGTGAGGCTGGTAGTGTGTAGGACTGGGTGATCCCTTAAGCCCCACAGAACGCTGCCAGGCGAGTGGAGTCAAACTCAGCACCACAGTCCGAGTAGACGGAGTCCACGAAAGCCCTTGGCGCCACCCCTCGCTAGTAGCCACGACTCTAGGACGTCAGGCACATCGGCCTTCCGTCGCAAGGAAAAAACCGTGGTGTAGCGGGAGAAGTCGTCCATCAGGAAGTAGCACTCCTGACATGGGCGAAGGACTGGGGAGGGGCCCTAGACGTCCATGTGCAGGGTCTGTAAAGGAGCCGTGGTAGTGGAGGTGACTGGCACCCACCAAGTTTTTGGAGAACGAAGGGGTGTAGAAACCTATGAGGACCCTAGAGGGAGCCGCCGGTCACGGGAGGGTGGTGGTGCTGTCAGCAACTACTAGTCCCACTATGCAGTCAGCTAGGGCAACAGAGACAGGAGTGCAGAGCGGTGTGAGCTCTGTGCAGTCGCGAAAGAAATAGCTGGACGCCCTAGAGTCGAGCGTGAACGACCGGGACGCAGCCTCGGTGGTCGAACCTATGCAAGCTACGCTAGCAGGGAAAGCAATAGCAATCTCTACAACACCTAAGCTAGACAAACAAGAGTAATAACCAGAATGCTCAGCACTAGAGCCATCGACATACATCACAGAGACAGATTATACAACCTCATCTAACTCTGTAGCAAATATGCACAAAAGTTGTAGGCCAACAGTGCAGAGCAGTGAGGCTCAGTCAGGGACAGTGGCGCTGCGGCCAAACTCCGAGTGGTGGCGGTCGGTGAGCTGCGCAAAGCACTGGCCCGGGGGGTGGTGGCGGTCACAGGGGCGGCTGTGGCGTGGCCCAGTCTGCACCCAGTACTGACAGAGAGGGTGGGCCTGGCCACGCGACGTCCAGCTGGGTGGGCCGTCAATGCTGATAGAGCTAACCAGTCTGGTCGGCCTCCACAGCTACTACCAGGGCCATTGCTGGGCCTGTTGTCGCGGGCCGTGGAACTGCTGCTGCCGTTGAGGCTGCTGTGGTTGCTGCTCCTGCTGTGGCTGCGGCTGCTACTGCTGCTGTGGCTACTACTGCTGCTGCTGGGGCGCCCCACTACCTCTTCTTGCACTGCCTCCTACTCCACTGCCGCATCCTCCACCACCTCCTTCTCCACTACCACCTCCACCTCCTCCACTACCACCCCCACCACCACCTCCACCGCCACCACCACCTCCTTCTTTATTGCCACCCCTCTTGCCTCCCTTGTTGCCAGAGGCAACCGCCGCCACCTTTGTCGCAGTAGCAACGAGGCGGTGGCCAGAGGGGAGGCAAGGAAGGACGGGGCACACAACTCAAAGATAGGGAATAGGACGGTATTGGTAGCAGTAGCAAGGGAGTGGGCAAGATCCTCTACAACAAGGAGCCTCTACTCAAAGAGGTCAATAATGAGGGTCATAAGTTTGAAAGCAAGAAAGTGGTCACGAGCGGGCGCAAAGCGATCAAGGAGGCGGGTGGCAAGGAGATACATTGTCATCCAGGTCGCAAGGGGCATGGTAGCAAGCAAGGCCTGGTCAGGGGAAGCCCAACGTCGAGGGAGCACAGGTGCAGAATGAGGTCAACAACGCGGTCAAACGATGACAGCTCGGGAAATAGAAACTGCAAAATATGACACAGTGGTCGGGGTGGAGTAGTGAAGAACAACATCGTCATACAGGCTCTTGGCCATCACCTCCTGGCCGAAGTGGGACTGCTCGGATGGCGGGAGGAGGTCGCGGATGGCGAGGACGGTAGCATTATCTCGTGCCGCCCAACGACTGGCCTCCAAGCGTGCCATATCAAAGAAGGCTTGCTGCTCCTCCGACGGGGAGGGACCAAGAGGTTCGGGCTCCAGGGGGTCCTGGAGCCTGCCAGTGGCATGCTCGACTAGTCTCACATCATTCTCGCTCTTGCTCCCTAGGTGGAGCTTGAGCTTACGCAGCTAGCCCTGAAAATCTACCGGGCGCCCCTCGAGATCTAACGCCAATACACGTAAGGTAGCCATCGCTAAAGTTGTCGGACGTGTAGCTAATGAGGTACTAGTACGGATAGCAAGTATGGGTAACGAGTACGGATAGGGAAGACGGGTATGGGTACGGGTAGCGGGTACGGGCATGGTTTTGCGCAGTCCAGTGCGGTTGAGTGCAGTTGTGTGTGCTTGGATGCAGTGGAGTGCGGTTCAGTGGGGTTGAGTGTGGTACTGGGGTGGGGGGCAGGGGTACGGGTTGAAGGTGGGGTACCAGCCGCTGCTGGTAGGTTGGGACGGTGAGGGGATGGAGAGGCGACGAGAAGGTGGTGGGGAGGGACGGGGAGGCGAGGTTCAGTGGCAGGGAGGGGACGGGGAGGCGACGGGAAAGTGGCAGAGAGGGGACGGGGAGGCGATGGGAAAGAGGTGGGGAGGGGATGGGGAGGCGACGGGGATGGGGAGGAAACGGGGGGGCTTTCTAGTGCGATCTGGCGGGCCCGCGGGGGCCATCTAGGTCGCGACGTTAGGGGGACCCGCGGGGGTCCCTTTCTATTGCGATCTGGTGGGCCCACGTGGCCGGTTCTAGGTCGCGACGTGGGGGGACCCGCGGACGTCCCTTTCGAGCACGATCTGATGGGCCTGCGGGGCCCATTCTAGGTCGCGACGTGGGGGGACCCGCGAGGGTCTCGCTAGCGTGCGATTCGACGGGGGGGTGCGGGGCACGAAGGGGTGACTGGGCGCTACGGGTAACGGGGTGCTAACGGGCACGTGGCATTGGGCCCATAGGATTCTTCTCGCTCTATACCATGTAACACGAGTAACGGAAGAATGAATTGAGTAGAACTGACAAGTACAACACTAGAAATGGGAAACCAGAACCATGCAAGGAAACACAAATGTAACACCTAGACTAAACTGAACATAACATATAAAATATATGCTGACATGTGCAGCAGCATCGTCCGCACGGCTTCTACGACCGTGCGCATCTCCTGTTCACCCATGCCGTTCTGCTGCGGGGTGTATAGGCAAGTGAGGTTGTGGACGATGCCCTTGTCGTCGACGAAGTCAGTGAAGACCTTCCCAAGGAATTCACCGCCACGGTCAGACCGCAGCATCAACTCCAACTTCTTGGTCTGCCGCTCCACGACTTTCAGCCACTTTTTGTGCTCTTTTTGGTGACCGTGGCATTACACCTGCAACATGTCGCTCTTTTTGGTGACCTGCTTCACCCATACATATATTGCGATCCTTGAGCAGGAGGAAGTACAGACTGCCATCCTTGGTGGCCATTCAAAACGGCCCGCACAAGTCGACATGCACGACAACCAAGGCTTCGTCGTCGTCCGGGCCTTTATCAAGAAAGGTGTGCCGCCCGAGCTTTGCGCCCACGCAGGAGACGCACGGCAGGTCGGCTCAGGCCGACGGCTTAATCTCCAGGCCGGTGTCGACTTCGTGCTTCGCAGAGCTTTTAATTGTATCGACGCCGACGTACGCGAGCCTTGCGTGCCACCTGTCCAGCGTCGACTTTGACGCAGAGACGATAGTCCGCAGAGCCACCACCTCGGTCGACGCCGATGCCGGCTTCATCAAGCACGGGCGAAGGTCGGTGCAGAGGACTCGGCCGGTGTACTTTGCCCGACCAAGCACGTCCCCCGCCGCCGAGATGAGCAGCATCTCCTAGTCGTCGTCCCGCAGCCTCTTGCCACTATCCTTCAGCTGGCCGGCCGATAGCAGGTTCGCCTGCATGCCTGGGACGTAGAGCACGTTGGGGACGGGGACCTGCTTCCTGGTATCCCCTTACAGAGCAACAGTGCTGCGGCCTTGGACGATCTGCAGCACCCCTTTGAAACTGCGTACGTGTTGCACATTGCCGCTTGGCTCCATGTCATCGAAGGCCTCGTTTATCCCCATCAGGTGGTGGGAGCAGCCGTTGTCGAACAGCACCGCCATCAGGTTCGCCTGCACAGAGGCGGCTACCGCCTTGTAGTCTTTGCCGGCCTCGGCGCCGACCATCGAGCACGACGCCTCCCCGTCGCTTCGTCCCTTGCCGCCAGAGGAGGAGTCGGCGTCCTTCGCCAACGTCATCGACTTCGACGATGCGCTCCTTGCACGGCTTGTTGTCGCGACACTGAGGACCGTTTGCCCGACCTCCTACGGCGTCCCTTGACGCTGTCATCATCGCTTTTATCGCGGTCGGGGCAGTCAAAGGAGAGGTGGTCAGGGTCACCGCAGATCCAGCACTCCCGCCTGTCGACCACCGCCTCCTCGACCACCATCTCGAGACGACTCAGTTCGCTTGTCATCCTTTGCTGACTTTCCACCTCCGCGAGGCTTCCCACGCTGCCCCTGTTGACAACTTTGCTTCATCGGGGTGACGTTGCTTGCCTGTGGAAGGAGCTCCGTGGGCCCCTTAGCCTCCTGTGTTGCCTCGTCCTTGATGATATGCGAGGTTAGCATGTCCTCATTGAACGACTCACGCACGCCGGACATCACCAGCATCCAGCGCATCAATTTGTAGCCGCCCGGGAGGTCCTTGACGACGTGCGTTATGTAGGATGGCGTCAAGACTCAATGCTGACTCCACATGTCGGCTAGGATCCGTCAAGCTCGGTTGCAGTAGTCTGTCGCAGACTCCTGCTCGCCCATCTAGAGGTGGGCGCAGGTGCTCTTTTATTTGGCCGATATACAGGTCGTCTGAGGCCTGGTACGTCGACAGGATGAACCATGCCTAATGGCCGGCATCCAGTCGAAGTCGGCACGGCTTCAGGGTGATATGCAGCATCGACGAGCAACACCTCAAGATGACCATGAAGGTCAGCAAGTGAGCGGCACGAAATTCCGCGCGTAGCAACGGCGTCACCACGTCACCGTCGGCGAAACCCTTCAGCCCTGTTGGAATCTCCCTCACTCTCCCTTCTATTCTCTGCTCTCTTCTCACTCCCCCTTACTTCCCTGCCTCAACATACTCCTCCCAATCCACAAGTTCTCATGTTCCTCGTGAGCCTTTCCACTCCCTCCTGCCTCCTCTATCCTTCTTCCCAACCTCACTTGGCGGTTTCCTTCCAACACCTCTACCCCACTGTCTCCTTCCGTTTTCCTTTGTGGCCTTGATATGGTGCAAGAACAATCCATTTCTATAACATCATGCTACTTATTATGGTTTAACTAAGCCGGCATATTTTCAAATAAGAAATCACTATGGAAGCAAAAACGTACAAGTAGCGACACTACCATGGCCCGTTCCCCCAATTCTACCTCTTGCTATCTTATCTTTGGCACTAGCTGTTGGTGTAAGGGCCTAATAAACTCAAGCTATTAGGACTTAATCAAACTTAATACCTCTCCTCGGGGTCACCTCCAAGGGTCCTTGGGTGCCTGGTACAAGACCAGCCCCTATCCTCGGGTCCGAGTTTGTAGAGAGAGGAACCAAGAATGACTTAGCCAAAATAACGAGAGTACCTTGAACGTCGCGCAGCGTGCCGTGCAGACCGTCGATCGGATTAAGCTGAGAATTCGCTATAACGAAGCTCGCTCCAAGAGCTTTAAAATAAGCCAAGTTGCCTCGCAAAAAGTTATGCCATTACGAAGTTCTGGCTCGGACAGCGTTTGCCTAGCGTTGCATAATAGCGCAGAAACGAAACTCCAGCGAGGAAGGAATTCGCTTGAATCAATTGACTATATTCAGGTACAAACAGAGAAGGAATTTATAGTTCTAGCTAGCAAGGACCTTGGGAATCAACCTGGGAACAACCAGGGATGATCCCAAATAATTCCAAGCAACAGAACCAACCTGGCTGGACAAAATAGCAGGTGGTAGGTTGGTAAACAACCTCTGGTTCTGTTTTTCCAACCTGGGAAAACAACAACCAGGTTCAGGTTCTAAAAGCAGAACCTGTTTTGTCTTTGCCCAACCAGCCAAATGCTGGTTCCGCTGGTTTCCCCTGGCCCTGTAGCATGCAGATACAGACAAAGAACATCCAACCTTCACCCAAATTGTACCCCTATAGTGCCTGCCCTGCTACACTATAGTCAACCAAACAAAATAGTACAATTTCGAGTTGGATAGAACTGGATCTGCGCAATCAATTTAACCGAACCGCAAAGCTTCCATCTTGGGTTCCTTTGCGGGCTCGTCCTTTCTGCTTGCACTGTTCATAGCGCGTACAATGTTGTGCCGAAGTGCACATTGCGCGAGTACCTGCAAATGCATCAAGCAAAAATTGCGAAAGCAAACAAACATACGAACATTCCATTCACACACAAATGCATTCGCACACGCATACTCATACAAACAGACGGCAGGATGTCGTGCAATGTGCATTTGCACCCAACATATTCTACTTCTCCTTTCATCTGTGCCAATACTGCTCCTATCCCAGCACTACTCCAATCAGTATACAGTATGAACGGTAGATCAGACTTGGGCAGCTCTTGCACGGCTCCGAACTTGGCTGCCCCCATCAGATCTTGTAAAAATTTCTCCTCCTCCTCCGCCCCATTCCCATTTTTGATAATTTTACAGGAGTTGGTTGAGCGGAGTTGCTCGCCTGCTGAAGTTTTTTACGAACTTCCGGTAGTAATTCAGGAACCCCAGCAGGGCTCAGAGCGCGCTTCTGTCATTCGGCGTCGACACCCTGTCTAGCACTTCTACCTTCGCTTTCTGGATCCCAAGAGTGTCCCCCTCCACCTCGAACCCGAGGTATCCCACTGACAGCTGCCCGAACTTGCACTTCCACAAGTGACAATTCAGCCCCACGGCTTCTACCGCTGCTAACGTCTCCTCGATGTCCTTCACATAAGAGGCACTGTCCGTGCTGAACACAATCACGTCGTCAATATAACAAGCTGCATGCGGCACATTCCGCAGAACCTGGTCCATGATGCTGAAATTCCGCCGACGCACTATTTAACCCAAACGGCATGCAATTTCATTCATATTGGCCGCCTGGATGATGAAATTGTTGGTATAAAGGCCTAATAGACTCAAGCTATTAGGATTTAATCAAACTTAAAACCTCTCCTCGGGGTCACCTCCAAGGGTCCCTGGGTGCCTGATACAAGACCAGCCCCTATCCTCGGGTCCGAGTTTGTAGAGAGAGGGGTCAAGAATGACTTAGCCAAAATAACGAGAGTACCTTGAACGTCGCGCAGCGTGCCGTGCAGACCGTCGATCGGATTAAGCTGAGAATTTGCTATATCGAAGCTCGCTCCAAGAGCTTTTAAATAAGCCAAGTTGCCTCACGAAAAGTTCTGCCATTACGAAGTTATGGCCTGGAAACGTTTGCCTAGCGTTGTAGTGCTAGCATACTAGCGTTGACTCGGTAGCATTCCGCTGTCGAACAGCATAGAAACAAAATTCCAGCGAGGAAGGAATTCGCTTGAATCAATTTGACTATATCCAGGTACAAACAGAGAAGGAATAAATAGTTATAGCTAGCAAGGACCTTGGGAATCAACCTGGGAAGAACCAGGGATGATCCCAAATAATTCCAAGCAACAGAACCAACCTGGCTGGACAAAATAGCAGGTGGTAGGTTGGTAAACAACCTCTGGTTCTGTTTTTCCAACCTGGGAAAACAACATCGAGGTTCAAGTTCTAAAGACAGAACCTATTTTATCTTTTCCCAACCAGCCAAATGCTGGTTCCGCTGGTTTCCCCTGGCCCTGTAGCATGCAGATACAGACAAACAACATCCAACTGCCCCTGGTGAAAGTGCCTGCCCTGCTACAGTATAGTCAACCAAACAAAACAGTACATTTTCGAGTTGGATAGAACTGAATCTGCGCAATCAATTCAACCGAACCGCAAAGCTTCCATCTTGGGTTCCTTTGTGAGCTCGTCCTTTCTGCTTGCACTGTTCATAGCGCGTACAATGTTGTGCTAAAGGCACATTGCGGGAGTACCTGCAAATGCATCGAGCGAAAATTGCGAAAGCAAACCAAGACACGAACATTCCTTTCACACCCAAATGCATTCACACACGCATACTCGTACAAACAGACGGCAGGATGTCGTGCAATGTGAATTTGCACCCAACACACTCCCCCTCAGCCTGCCGACTTGATCCCTCTCCACGTGCATCTTGAGGTAGTACTTTACCTCCCCAAGGGTCTTGCACTTGAAGTTCTCCATCAGCTGCTGCTGCACTTTCTGGATCTCCTTCATGCTGCTGCTGAAGAGAAGAATGTCGTCCACGTACATCAGAAACAGCACCAGCTTCTCTCCCTCCCCCTTGAGAAAGAGGCTCTCATCACAGCTGCTGGTTTTGAATCTCATTTCCTCTAAAACAGCTTCCAACTTCTGGTACCAGCAGCGTGGCGCCTGCTTCAAGCCGTAGATGGACTTTTTCAGCTTGCACACCCTGCCCGTACCATCCTCATACCCAGGCGGCTGCGTCATGAACACCTCCTCCTCTAAAATCCCATTGAGGAATGCCGTTGATATATCCATCTGAATGATGAATTTCCCACTAACAGCTGCATCTGCCAACAAGACACGGAGGGTAGGGGGTTTGGCAGTGGGAGCAAAGATCTCATCGAAGTCCCTCTCCTCCTTCTGCTGAAACCCCTTAGCCACCAACCTACTCTTGTAGATGGTGACCTGCCCCTTGTCATCGGTCTTGATCCTCAGCATCTATTTGCATTGTATGGCTTTCTTCCCCTCAGGCAGCACCACCAGATCCCATGTCCTATTCTCTAGCAGGCTCTGGTACTCAGCATCCCTAGAAGCCAGCCACTTGTCCCTATCTGGTCCAGCTAGTGCCTCCTCCATGCTAGCTGGTTCCTCTGGTGCAGGGGCAAGAAAATTGTAGGCAGGTTCATCCTCATTATCCGGGTCATAGCCATGCGGTAGAATCAGCAATGCCTTGTCATTCCCAAGCTACTGCTCTGCTACATCAGCTCATGCAGTCAGCTTCATTGTTGCCATGCGGGTGCGTCCTGGCCTAGAGACGGGTGTCTCCCATCCCTTCATAATGACACCCTTCAGCTTCCTCCTTTGTGGTAGCTTAGGCACCTTAGCTTTGCCCTGCTGCTGCTCTCCTCTCACAGGTCCAGCAGCTTCCCTGGTGCTACCACTAGTCTCCACATCATCTCCTCCACCAGCAGGTGCCTCTTGCACCTTCTCTCCATCACCACCCTCTGCCTCCTCTCCCTCCTCCCATACACTAGGAGTCAGGTCCAGCTGCATGGTAATCTGCTCCATCTGCTGGGACACCCTGGCCTCCGGCTGTTTCTCCCAGCTCCCATACATCATGCCCTCAACAAACTTCACATCCCTGCTGTCAAACAACACACCCTTGGATGGTTCCCACAGCAGCCATCCCTTGCTCTCAGCAGCCAGCCCCAAATGCACACACCAGATTGCACTCGCCTCCAATTTACTGCGGTAGGTCTTGGGGACGTGGGCGACTGCCATGCAACCAAACACCCTCAGCTTCCTCCCAAGCCACGGGTCATCACCAACCTTAGTGAGCACCCTGTTCCTAGCCACGGTGGCGTGCCGGACAGCATGGGGCCACATCGAGTTGCCAAGGCTAGATTCTATGAGCAGCGCCCTAGCTGTCTCTAGAATGGTCCGGTTCGCCCGTTCTGCTACACCGTTCGACTGTTGGGTATAAGTCGTGGTCAGCTCCCTCTCGATGCCCTGCTTCTTGAGCCAGACCGTCGTCTCAGCTCCAAGGAACTCACCACCCTGGTCTGTCCTAATCCGCTTCACTACACACTCCGCCTGCTTCTCCATGAATGGCAGCCAATCGTCCTGTATCGTGGAGGCGGCGTGGTCCTTCTGCTTTAGCGGATACGCCCACATCAGCCTGCTCCAATCATCCACAATGGTTAGGAAATACCGCTCCCCCTTGTGCCCTTATACGAGCAGCGGCCCCACCAAGTCCATGTGGACCAGCTCCAAAGGCTTCTTGCTCCTGCCAGCCACACTATGGAAGGGGAAATGGGTAAACTTTGAGAGCAAACAGATTTCACAGTTTTCATCACGTGGCTGTCCGTTCAGCTTCAAGCCGGCTCCATCCATCTCCAGCTGTTTCAGCAAAGGCATTGCCACATGCCCAAGCGTCGGTGCACCATTGCCCAATCTGTCTCCCCAGATCTGGCCGACACTTTCACGCCAACCCCTCCAACGGCGTTGCACTCCCCCTGGGATGCAGACCCCTCTCCAGCCTGCCCCCCCACCGTGTCGCGCCGACGCCGGCAGCTGCCTCATGGATCTGTACATGTTCTTGCTCTCGTGCAGAACCCAAAGCACCCGATTGCCCAGCTGCCCCTTGTACGTGCGAGCCCCATCCGTGCTAGTGCTCACCCCAGCCTTGGCAAGCTTACGGAGGGAGATGAGGTTGGCCTTGAGATCGGGGACGAACTGTTGGGTGCAAATTCATATTGCACGACATCCTGCCGTCTGTTTGTACCAGAATGTGTATATGAATGCATTTGGGTGTGAATGGAATGTTCGTGTGTTTGTTTGCTTTCACAATTTTTGCTTGATGCATTTGCAGGTACTCGCGCAATGTGCGCTTCGGCACAACGTTGTACGCGCTATGAACAGTGCAAGCAGAAAGGGCGAGCTTGCAAAGGAACCCAAGATGGAAGCTTTGCGGTTCGGTTGAATTTATCGCGCAGATTCAGTTCTATCCACCTCGAAATTGTACTGTTTTGTTTGGTTGACTATAGTGTAGCAGGGCAGGCACTATAGGGGTACAATTTAGGTGAAGGTTGAATGTTGTTTGTCTGTATCTGCATGCTACAGGACCAGGGGAAACCAGCGGAACCAGCATTTGGCTGGTTGGGCAAAGACAAAACATGTTCTGTTTTTAGAACCTGAACCTGGTTGTTGTTTTTCCAGGTTGGAAAAACAGAACCAGAGGTTGTTTACCAGCCTACCACCTGCTATTTTGTCCAGCCAAGTTGGTTCTGTTGCTTGGAATTATTTGGGATCATCCCTGGTTCTTCCCAGGTTGATTTCCAAGGTCCTTGCTAGCTATAACTATATATTCCTTCTCTGTTTGTACCTCAATATAGTCAATTGATTCAAGCAAATTCCTTACTCGTTGGAATTTAGTTTCTGCGCTATTCGATAGCGGAATGCTACCCGAGTCAACGCTAGTATGCTAGCACTCTAACGCTAGGCAAACGCTGTCCGAGCCATAACTTCGTAATGGCAGAACTTTTCGCGAGGCAAATTGGCTTATTTAAAAGCTCTTGGAGCGAGCTTCGATATAGCAAATTCTCAGCTTAATCCGATCGATGGTCTGCACGGCACGCTGCGCGACGTTCAAGATACTCTTGTTATTTTGGCTAAGTCATTCTTGACTCCTCTCTCTACAAACTCGGACCCGAGGATAGGGGCTGGTCTTGTACCAGGCACCCAAGGACCCTTGGAGGTGACCCCGAGGAGAGGTTTTAAGTTTGATAAAGTCTTAATAGCCCTTACACCAACAATCTGGTATCAGAGTTGATTAGGCCCTTACACCAACAAGCTGGTATCAGAGCTGCGTTATAGCGATCCTCGTTATAGGTAGTGAATCTTCAGCCCGAGATTCTTCAGCCCAAGATCGTAGCGGCAGCCAAGATTCTGGTGTTTCGGCGCCATAAGGAGCGCGAACCAACCAGGGCTCGCTGATCAAGGAGGTGCTGAAGAATTTCACCGTCGAGAAGTTCAATGGTGAGGGCTATAATGATTGGGCCTGGAAAATGCAACTTTATTTCCGTCAGATCGGTTTGCTGAAACTAATAATTGGGGAGAAGCCTAGATCGAGTGACCCCGCGCTGCAGGAAGATTGGGACGAGCGCGCCTCGGCTGGCTACTATTTGATGTCGCAAAGTTTGGAGCTGAACCAGCGTCACCACGTCAGACACCTGCTGCTGGAGGTTGATTGCGGTCCGAAGGCGTGGACCGTGTTGAAGGAGCTGCATGCCCCTACCTCTGTCGCTGCGACGCTCATGATGGAGAGGGAGCTGTCCGCGTTACGCTTAAGCGAGGGAGAGCCCATACAACCTGTTTTGGACAAGATGCATGATCTCTACGCGAAGCTGGCGATCGCGGGAATCACCTACCCGGAGCAGACCAAGTGCCTGAAGATGCTCTCGCTGCTGCCGGAATCGTGGCTTCAATTTACGAGCAGATTGAGCCTGCCGCAGAACCAGAGCTTGTGGACGCTCGAGTGGGTGCGGACGAAGATTCTGGAGGAGGACTTCCGTCGCCGCCAACTGAGGGATCGAGACGACGGCAGCAGCGGCTACGGGATGCAAGGGAGCCGACGTGGTAGAGGACGTGGCTTCGGTGGTGCTAGATGCGATGCAAAGAAGGACGACGACTCCAACGACCAACAAGGAGGTATCGGTTGGGGCCGCGGTGCGAAATCTGAGGTTTTTGCACCGCGACCCCAACCGGTACCTCCTTGTTGGTCGTTAGAGTCGTCGTCCTTCTTTGCACCGCGCCCAGCGCCACGTCGGCTCCCTTGCATCTTGTTAGTCGTTAGAGTCGTCGTCCTTCTTTGCACCGCGCCCAGCACCACGTCGGCTCCCTTGCATCCCGTAGCCGCTGCTGCCGTCGTCTCCACCCCTCAGTTGGCGGCGACGGAAGTCCTCCTCCAGATTTATCGTCCGCACCCACTCGAGCGTCTACAAGCTCTGGTTCTGCGGCAGGCTCAATCCGCTCGTGAATTGAAGCCACGATTCCGGCAGCAGCGAAAGCATCTTCAGGCACTTGGTCTGCTCCGGGTAGGTGATTCCCGCGATCGCCAGCTTCGCGTAGAGATCACGCATCTTGTCCAGAACAGGTTGTACGGGCTCTCTCTTGCTCAAGCGCAACGCGGACAGCTCCCTCTCCATCATAAGCGTCGCAGCGACAGAGGTAGGGGCATGCAGCTCCTTCAACACGGTCCATGCCTTCGGACCGCAATTGCATAATGTGAGGACGCTGGTTCAGCCTCCAAACTCTGCGACATCAAGTAGTAGCCAGCCGAGGCGCGCTCGTCCCAATCTTCCTGCAGGGCGGGGTCACTCGGTCTAGGCTCCTCTCCAATCATTAGTTTCAGCAATCCAATCTGACGGAAGTAGAGTTGCATTTTCCAGGCCCAATCATCATAGGCTTCACCATTGAACTTCTCGACGGTGAAGTTCTTCAGCACCTCCTTGATCAGCAGGCCTTGGTTTGATCGCGCTCCCCGTGGCGCTGAAACACCAGAATCTTGGCTGCCGCTACGATCTTGGGCTGAAGATTCACCAGCTCCCGCCGAGGTATTGCCCGCCATAGCTACCTATAACGAGGATTACTATAACGCAGCTCTGATACCAGCTTGTTGGTGTAAGGTGTTGGTGTAAGGGCCTAATAAACTCAGGCTATTAAGACTTAATCAAACTTAAAACCTCTCATCGGGGTCACCTCCAAGGGTCCCTGGGTGCCTGGTACAAGACCAGCCCCTATCCTCGGGTCCGAGTTTGTAGAGAGAGGAGTTAAGAATGACTTAGCCAAAATAACAAGAGTACCTTGAACGTCGCGCAGCATGCCGTGCAGCTCATCGATCGGATTAAGCTGAGAAGTTGCTATAACGAAGCTCGCTCCAAGAGCTTTAAAATAAGCCAAGTTGCCTCGCAAAAAGTTCTGCCATTACTAAGTTCTGGCTCGGACAGCGTTTGCCTAGCGTTGGAGTGCTAGCATACTAGCGTTGACTCGGGTAGCATTCCGCCATCGAATAGCGCAGAAACGAAACTCCAGCAAGGAAGGAATTCGCTTGAATCAATTTGACTATATTCAGGTACAAACAGAGAAGGATTAAATAGTTCTAGCTAGCAAGGACCTTGGGAATCAACCTGGGAACAACCAGGGATGATCCCAAATAATTCCAAGCAACAGAACCAACCTGGCTGGACAAAATAGCAGGTGGTAGGTTGGTAAACAACCTCTGGTTCTGTTTTTCCAACCTGGGAAAACAACAACCAGGTTCAGGTTCTAATAACAGAACCTGTTTTGTCTTTGCCCAACCAGCCAAATGCTGGTTCCGCTGGTTTCCCCTGGCCCTGTAGCATGCAGATACAGACAAACAACATCCAACCTTCACCCAAATTGTACCCCTATAGTGCCTGCCCTGCTACACTATAGTCAACCACAGTACAATTTCGAGTAGGATAGAACTGAATCTGCGCAATCAATTCAACCGAACCGCAAAGCTTCCATCCTGGGTTCCTTTGCGAGCTCGTCCTTTCTGCTTGCACTATTCATAGCGCGTATAATGTTGTGCCGAAGCGCACATTGCACGAGTACCTGCAAATGCATCAAGCGAAAATTGCAAAAGCAAACAAACACACGAACATTCCATTCACACACAAATGCATTCGCACACGCATACTCGTACAAACAGACGGCAGGATGTCGTGCAATATGCATTTGCACCCAACATAAGGGCCTAACAAACCCAAGCTATTAAGACTCAATCAAACTTAATACCTCTCCTCGGGGTCACCTCCAAGGGTCCCTGGGTGCCTGGTACAAGACCAGCCCCTATCCTCGGGTCCGATTTTGTAGAGAGAGGAGTCAAGAATAACACAGCCAAAATAACGAGAGTACCTTGAATGTCGCTCGCTCCAAGAGCTTTCAAACAAGCCAAGTTGCGTCGCGAAAAGTTCTGCCATTACGAAGTTATGGCTCGGACAGCGTTTGCCTAGCATTGGAGTGCTAGCATACTAGCGTTGACTCGGGTAGCATTCCGCCGTCAAATAGCGCAGAAACGAAATTCCAGCGAGGAAGGAATTCGCTTGAATCAATTCACTATATTGAGGTACAAACAGAGAAAGAATAAATAGTTCTAGCTAGCAAGGACCTTGGAAATTTACCTGGGAAGAACCAGGGATGATCCCAAATAATTCCAAGCAATAGAACCAACCTGGCTGGACAAAATAGCAGGTGGTAGGTTGGTAAACAACCTCTGGTTCTGTTTTTCCAACCCGGGAAAACAACAACCAGGTTCAGGTTCTAAAAACAGAACCTGTTTTGTCTTTGCCCAACCAGCCAAATGCTGGTTCCGCTGGTTTCCCCTGGTCCTGTAGCATGCAGATACAGACAAACAACATCTAACCTTCACCTAAATTGTACCCCTATAGTGCCTGCCCTGCTACACTATAGTCAATCAAACAAAACAGTACAATTTCGAATTGGATAGAACTGAATCTGCGCAATCCATTCAACCGAACCGCAAAGCTTCCATCTTGGGTTCCTTTGCGAGCTCGTCCTTTCTGCTTGCACTATTCATAGCGCGTACAATGTTGTGCCGAAGCGCACATTGCGCGAGTACCTGCAAATGCATCAAGCGAAAATTGCGAAAGCAAACAAATACACGAACATTCCATTCACACCCAAATGCATTCACACACGCATACTCGTACAAACAGACGGCAGGATGTCGTGCAATATGAATTTGCACCCAACAGGTACAAGACCAGCCCGTATCCTCGGGTCCGAGTTTGTAGAGGGAGGGATCAAGAAGGACTTGTTCATCACGCAGCGTGCCGTGCAGACCGTCGATCAGATTAAGCTGAGAATTTGCTATATTGAAGCTTGCTTTAAGATAAGATAATATCGGAACATGACTATAAAGAGATCTTTGGTTGGGTAGACAACTTTGATTTTTGGACTGGAGTGGCAAGAAGTTTTTAGCATGGGTTGCAAATGTTGCAACACCTAGGCAAAATTCAACAAGATTGGATTTTGCATGTGACACCTCAAGGGCCTTATGATGATGAGAGTTGCATCTTTGCTGTTAAGAAGGTTCCTTCCATCCTTCCCTAGCTCTTAAAGAACCCCTTCCCTCTCATGGTTCTCTTGGAGTCCCCAACTCCAACTTTCTATGCCTTAATGCTTGTACTTCCTCCACCATTCTAGTCATGCAGTTGTTGGACGTTTTCATTTGGTTCACACTCTATGGACCATCTTTTTAAGTGATTCATATTGGAGTTTGTAGCTAAGCCTAAGGCGCACAATCCTACCGAACCGATTTGCGTTTAGTAGTGACGGATCCTGAACAACATTCTTAGTGCCACTCATATCGTGACTAAATCTTAGTACTGCTTATAACTAAATCTAAGTAACACACTAAATCTTAGTACTGCTTATATGAAGAAGTAACGCGCTTAATCTTGGTACCACTCATCTGGCTAAGTAACGCACCTACTCTCGATACCAATCATATCGCTAAGTAACGCATATACTCTTAGTACCACTCATATCGCTAAATAAAGCACCCACTCTTAGTACCACTCATATGGCTAAATAACGCACATAGACTTAGTACCACTCATATCGCTAAATAACCCACATACTGTTAGTACTGCTCATATCACTAACATATTTAATCTCAATACCGTCCATATGGCTAAGTAACGCACTTACCCTTAGTACCGTTCATATGGTTAAGTAACGCACTTGATCTTTGTACTGCTCATATGGCTAATTAATGCACATACTCTTAGTATCGTATATATCGCTAAGTTTCGCACTTACACTCAATACCACTCATATTGCTAAAAAACGCACATACTCTTAGTACCACTCATATGGCTAAGTAATGTACATACTCTTAGTACCAATCATACCGCTAAGTAGCACATTTACTCTTAGTACCATTCATATCGCTAAGTAACGCACTTACTCTTTGTACCACTCATATTGCTAAGTAACGCACTTACTCTTAGTACCGCTTTTATGGCTAAGTAACGCACATACTCTTAGTACCACTCATATCGCTAAGTAACACACATAATCTTAGTAACGCACATACTCTTGGTACAGCTCATATTGCTAAGTAACGTACTTACTCTAAGTACCATTCATATTACTAAATGCCGCACTAACTCTTAAAACCACTCATATTGCTAAGTAATGCACGTACCCTTAGTTCCACTCATATTGCTAAATAACGCACAGTCTTAGTACCATTCATATCGCTAAATTACCCACCCACTCTTATACCACACATATGGCTAAGTAACATACTTAATATTGATACCGTTCATATGGCTAATTAACGCACTTACTCTTTGTACGGCTCATATGGCCAAATAACGGACATAATCTTTGTACCGCTCATATGGCTAAGTAACGCACATACTCTTGATATCGCTCATAACCCTAAGTCACTCACTTACCCTTAGTACCACTCGTATGGCTAATTAACGCACTCAATCATAGTACTGCTCATATCGCTAAGTAACACACTAACTCTCAGTACCACTCATATCGCTAAGTAACGCATCCAGTCTTAGTACCGCTCATATCGCTAAGTAACGCACTTACTCTTAGAATTCCTTACTGTAGTCGGTTATTAGCGAGGACATTCTGAGGGTCACGCGACGAACCTGTTCGGCCTATTTCGTCGCACCGAACCACTCTTGAGTCGCCCCCGCCCCAATCGCAACATCACCGAGCCATCCTTTCCCGACCTCCCCGCCTAGCTAGTATTTTCCCTATTTAGTATCGACACTTTCATTGTATCGTCATTCTGTAGTTCAATATTCTCGTTGTTCGTTATTCTGCCCATTCTGCAAGTTCATTCATAACACCTGGTATCAGAGCTACTTTATTAGCCTACCCCGTTTTTTAGAGTGTATTACCCCTCGGGGGGGGGGGGGGATGAGGAAGGATGTCTTGGGGTCCAGGAGTTGCGTAGGCCGGCCAGGAGATCGAGCTAGTCGCTCCACGCGGCCATAGTTTTATGGGGCACTCCTTCGGCACCGCCAGATCTGTTGGTGTAAGGGC
The DNA here is from genome assembly GCA_947470075.1 of Closterium sp. Yama58-4. Taxonomy (NCBI): domain Eukaryota; kingdom Viridiplantae; phylum Streptophyta; class Zygnematophyceae; order Desmidiales; family Closteriaceae; genus Closterium; species Closterium sp. Yama58-4. The sequence goes on from CANIUD010000594.1 coordinate 366,727, forward strand.
CTAAAAACTCAAGCTATTAGGACATAATCAAACTTAAAACCTCTCCTCGGGGTCACCTTCAAGGGTCCCTGGGTGCCTGGTACAAGACCAGCCCCTATCCTCGGGTCCGAGTTTGTAGAGAGAGGAGTTTAAGAATGACTTAGCCAAAATAACAAGAGTACCTTGAACGTCGCGCAGCGTGCCGTGCAGACCGTCGATCGGATAAAGCTGAGAATTCGCTATATCGAAGCTCGCTCCAAGAGCTTTAAAATAAGCCAAGTTGCCTCGCAAAAAGTTCTGCCATTACAAAGTTATGGCTCGGACAGCGTTTGCTTAGCGTTGGAGTGCTAGCATACTAGCGTTGACTCGGGTAGCATTCCGCCATCGAATAGCGCAGAAACGAAACTCCAATGAGGAAGGAATTCGTTTGAATCAATTGACTATGTTCAGGTACAAAACGAGAAGGATTAAATAGTTCTAGCTAGCAAGGACCTTGGGAATCAACCTGGGAACAACCAGGGATGATCCCAAATAATTCCAAGCAACAGAACCAACCTGGCTGGACAAAATAGCAGGTGGTAGGTTGGTAAACAACCTCTAGTTCTGTTTTTCCAACCTGGGAAAACAACAACCAGGTTCAGGTTCTAAAAGCAGAACCTGTTTTGTCTTTGCCCAACCAGCCAAATGCTGGTTCCGCTGGTTTCCCCTGGCCCTGTAGCATGCAGATACAGACAAACAACATCCAACCTTCACCTAAATTGTACCCCTATAGTGCCTGCCCTGCTACACTACAGTCAACCAAACAAAACAGTACAATTTCGAGTTGGATAGAACTGGATCTGCGCAATCAATTTAACCGAACCGCAAAGCTTTCATCATGGGTTCCTTTGCGGGCTCGTCCTTTCTGCTTGCACTGTTCATAGCACGTACAATGTTGTGCCGAAGTGCACATTGCGCGAGTACCTGCAAATTCATCAAGCGAAAATTGCGAAAGCAAACAAACATACGAACATTCCATTCACACCCAAATGCATTCGCACACGCATACTCGTACAAACAGATGGCAGGATGTTGTGCAATACGAATTTGCACCTAACACACTCCCCCTCAGCCTGCCAGCTGCATCCCCATCATTCCATGCTAGTTCATGCTCATTCCACTCATGCGCACACAACGCCAATGAGGCTCATCCGCAAGCCTCTTGGTGAGAAAGTCTGCTGGCTGCTGGTGAGTCTTGATGTAGATCGGATTCACCGTCCCCCTCTTCACCTCCTTACGCAGCCAGTGCCACTTGATACGCATATGCTTGTTCAGCCCATGAAGCACAGCGTTCCTGGCCATCCCAAGAGCCCCCTTGCTATCACAAAACAGCGGCGTAGCAACTTTCTGCTCCTTGCCAATCTCCTCTAACAGCCTTCTCAGCCAAATCACCTCCTTCACCCCATGGAACATCGCCATGTACTCTGATTCTACGGAAGAGAGTGCTGTCTCCGTCTGCTTCTTGGACCTCCAACTAACAGGTCCTCCCCCAACTACGCAGATGTATCCCCCGACAGATGAGGAATCCTCCTTCTCAGAAGCCCAAGTAGCATCAGTAAAGCAAGTTAGAAAGAGCTTGCCTTCTCCAAGCCTCTCCCCCTTCTCTTTCAGCACCTCCACCCCTTTCTGCTTCACCTGTGCAGATGCGGAGTATTGAACTCCAATGCTTGGGTGAGAGTTCAGGTACTTCACCACACGCTCAGCTGCATCCACCTGCTCCTCTGATGGATTCTGCACCACCCTAGCCAGCTGCCCAACCGAGAAAGAGATGTCGGGCCTCGTGTGAACTGCTGCGTACAAGAGGCTGCCCACCAAGGACTGAAATTGCTGCTGCTCCTCGGCTTCAACCCCTTCATCCTCTGCAGCCTTCACAAGCTTGAATTCTGCTGGCAGGGGAGTTGCAACCTTGCACTCATTCTTTATCCCATACTTCTCCCCCAGCTCCTTGATGAACTTCTCCTGGTGCAGCTTCAACCACCTGTGATCAGGATCCCTCTCCACGTGCATCCTGAGGTAGTACTTTACCTCCCCAAGGTTCTTGCACTTGAAGTTTTCCATCAGCTGCTGCTGCACTTTCTGGATCTCCTTCATGCTGCTGCTGAAGAGAAGAATGTCGTCCACATAGACCAGAAACAGCACCAGCTTCTCCCCCTCGCCCTTGAGAAAGAGGCTCTCATCACAGCTGCTGGTCCTGAATCCCATCTCCTCTAAAACAGCTGCTTCAAGCCGTAGATGGACTTGTTGAGCTTGCACACCTTGCCCGTACCATCCTCATACCCAGGCGGCTGCGTCATGTAGACATCCTCCTCTAAAATCCCATTCAGGAATGCCGTTGAAATATCCATCTGAATGATGAATTTCCCACTAACGGCTGCATCTGCCAACAAGACACGGAGGGTAGGGGGTTTGGCAGTGGGAGCAAAGATCTCGTTGAAGTCCTGTTTCTCCTTCTGCATAAACCCCTTCGCCACCAGCCTACTCTTGTAGATGGTGACCTGCCCCTTGTCATCAGTCTTGATCCTCAGCACCCACTTGCATTGTATCGCTTTCTTCCCATCAGGCAGCACCACCAGATCCCATGTCCCATTCTCTAGCAGGCTCTGGTACTCAGCATCCCTAGAAGCCAGCCACTTGTCCCTATCTGGTCCAGCTAGTGCCTCCTCCATGCTAGCTGGTTCCTCTGATGCAGGGGCAAGAAAGCAGTACGCAGGCTCGTCCTCCTCATCCGGGTCATAGCCATGAGGTAGAATCAGCATTGCCTCCTCGGTCCCAAGCTGCTGCTCCGCTACACCTGATCCTGCAGTCAGCTTCTTAGTAGCCATACGGGTACGTCCTGGCCTGGAGACGGGTGTCTCCCATCCCCTCGTCACGACACCCTTCGTTTTCTTAGTTTTCCCCTGCTGCTGCTCTCCTCCCTTGGATCCAGCAGCTTCACTAGTGCTGCCGCCACTTTCCACACCATTTTCTCCACCAGCAGGTGCCTCCTGTACCTTCTCTCCATCACCATTCCCCGCAGCTGCCTCCTCTCCCTCCTCCCACACACTAGGAGTCAGGTCCAGCTGCATGGTGATCTGCTCCATCTGCTGGGACACCCGGGCCTCCGGCTGTTTCTCCCAGCTCCCATACATCATGCCCTCAATGAATTTTACATCCCTGCTGTCAAACAACACACCCTTGGATGGTTCCCACAGCAGCCATCCCTTGCTCTCAGCAGCCAGCCCCAAATGCACACACCAGATTGCACTCGGTAGGAAACGCAAAGCGTCGGTGTGCCGTTGCCTTATAGGGCCCCCCAGATCTGGCCGACACTTTCACGCCAACCCCTCCAACGGCGTTGCATTCCCCCTGGGATGCAGACCCCTCTCTAGCCTGCCCCCCACCGTGCCACGCCAACGCCGGCAGCTGCCACATGGATCTGTACACGTCCTTGCTCTCGTGCAGATCCCAAAGCACCCGATTGCCCAGCTTCCCCTTATAAGTGCGAGCCCCATCCGTGTTGGTGTTCACCCCAGCCTTGCCAAGCTTACGGAGGGAGATAAGGTTGGCCTTCAGGTCGCAGACGAGAAGAACGTCGTGCAGCACCACCGGCTTGCCATCCGCTCCCTTAAACGCAGCTCGTCCCGCACCAGCCACCTTCAACATATGTCCAGAGGCAGAGCACACTTCGTTAATCGGTGCAGCGCGTACGTTGTCCAGCAGGTCCTTGCGCGGTGTCATCGTCCAAGCAGCGCCTGTGTCCAACACCCAATAGTCCAGGGGGTGCAGCTCTGCTCCAACCTTAGCAGATGCGTCTCCTTGCTCCCCCTTGTCTCCCACATGGAAGAATTGGCCTGCGGTGCGCTCCTTCTTCTCCGCACCGCCGTTGCCCTTCGGGTTGTTGTCGGACGAATCAGCGACCATGTTGGCGCCGTTTTTCTGGTTCCTTCGCGCGCCGCCATCCTGTTGACGATTCTGGGGGGTCCATCCATCGGGTTTCTTATAGCACAAAAACCAGGGGTGCCCCTCCTTCTCACAATACCAGCAACTCCCTTTCATTTTGCCACCAGCACCCGACTTGCCCCCACGTCCAGATTTCGCACCGCGACCCCAACCGGTACCTCCTTGTTGGTCGTTGGAGTCGTCGTCCTTCTTTGCACTGCGCCCAGCACCACCGAAGCCACGTCCTCTGCCACGTCGGTTCCCTTGCATCCCGTAGCCGCTGCTGCCGTCGTCCCCACCCCTCAGTTGGCGGCGACGGAAGTCCTCCTCCAGAATCTTCGTCCGCACCCACTCGAGCGTCCATGAGCTCTGGTTCTGCGGCAGGTTCAATCCGCTCGTGAATTGAAGCCACGATTCCAGCAGCAGCGAGAGCATCTTCAGGCACTTGGTCTGCTCCGGGTAGGTGATTCCCGCGGTCGCCAACTTCGCGTAGAGGTCGCGCATCTTGTCCAGGACAGGTTGCACCGGCTCTCCCTCGCTCAGGCGCAACGCGTGCAGCTCCTTCAACACGGTCCACGCCTTCGGACCGCATTCAACCTCCGGCAGCAGGTGCATGACGTGGTGACGCTGGTTCAGCTCCAAACTCTGCGACATCAAATAGTAGCCAGCCGAGGAGCGCTCGTCCCAATCTTCCTGCAGCGTGGGGTCACTCGGTCTAGGCTCCTCCCCAGTCATTAGTTTCAGCAAACCGATCTGACGGAAATATAATTGCATTTTCCAGGCCCAATCATCATAGCCCTCACCATTGAACTTCTCGACGGTGAAGTTTTTCAGCACCTCCTTGATCAGCGAGCCCTGTCTGGTTCGCGCTCCCCTTTGCGCTGAAACACCAGAATCTTGGCTGCCACTACGATCTTGGGCTGAAGATTCACCAGCTCCCGCCGAGGTGTTGCCCGCCATAGCTACCTATAACGAGGATCACTATAACGCAGCTCTGATACCAGCTTGTTGGTGTAAGGGCCTAATAAACTCAGGCTATTAAGACTTAATCAAACTTAAAACCTCTCCTCGGGGTCACCTCCAAGGGTCCCTGGGTGCCTGGTACAAGACCAGCCCCTATCCTCGGGTCCGAGTTTGTAGAGAGAGGAGTTAAGAATGACTTAGCCAAAATAACAAGAGTACCTTGAACGTCGCGCAGCGTGCCGTGCAGCTCATCGATCGGATTAAGCTGAGAAGTCGCTATAACGAAGCTCGCTCCAAGAGCTTTAAAATAAGCCAAGTTGCCTCGCGAAAAGTTCTGCCATTACTAAGTTCTGGCTCGGACAGCGTTTGCCTAGCGTATGAGTGCTAGCATACTAGCGTTGACTCGGGTAGCATTCCGCCGTCGAATAGCGCAGAAACGAAACTCCAGCGAGGAAGGAATTCGCTTGAATCAATTGACTATATACAGGTACAAACAGTACAATTTCGAGTTGGATAGAACTGGATCTGCGCAATCAATTTAACCGAACCGCAAAGCTTCCATCTTGGGTTCCTTTGCGAGCTCATCCTTTCTGCTTGCACTGTTCATAGCGCGTACAATGTTGTGCCGAAGCGCACATTGCGCGAGTACCTGCAAATGCATCAAGCGAAAATTGCGAAAGCAAACAAACGCACGAACATTCCATTCACACCCAAATGCATTCGCACACACATACTCGTACAAACAGACGGCAGGATGTCGTGCAATGTGCATTTGCACCCAACAGTATTAAGAGTATATGGATTACTTAGCTACATAATCGGTACTTAAAGTAAGTTTGTTATTTAGCAATATGAGTGGTACTAAGAGTAAGTGCGTTACTTAGCCATATGAGTGATACTAATAGTATGTACGTTACTTAGCCATATGAGCAATACTAAGTGTAAGTGCGTTACTTAGCGATATGAGTGGTACTACGATTAAGTACCTTACTTAGCTATATGACTGGTACTAAGATTAAGTGCGTTATTAAGCAATATGAATGGTACTGAGATTTTATTCGTTACTTAGTGATATAAGTGGTACTAAGAGTAAGTGTGTTTCTTAGCGATATGAGTGGTACTAAGAGTAAGTGCGTTACTTAGCCATATTAGTGGTACTAAGAGTAAGTGCGTTACTTAGCCATATGAGTGGTAGAAGAAGTGTTTGGGATACTTAGCCATATGTGTGGTACTAAGAGTAAGTGCGTTATTTAGCCATATGAGTCGTAGTAAGAGTATGTGCAACACTTAGCGACATGATTGGTACTTAGAGTAAGTCCGTTATTTAGCAATATGAGTGGTACTAAGAGTAAGTGCGTTACTTAGCCATATGAGTGGTACTAAGAGTATGTGCTTATGAGTGTACGCGAAGAGCTCAATGAGGATGCCCTTTCAAGCTACATCAATGAAGAGGAGTTTATACTTGAATCCGAATGGTGCAAGAGCAGCTTCTCCCTCAAGTCAAGTATTTCGCGTCAAAGCAGCAACGGCAGCAACAGAAGTGGGAAAAGTCGCGCGGAGGAGGCGATAATGACAAACAAGTCAACCGCGTGAAGACGGCCAAGAGTTACGAACGTTCCGGTGGCGGAAAGCGCAACTCTCAACGATACTGTTTTGTTTGTGGAGATCCTGAGTACTTTGCAAACCAGTGCCCTGACCGCGTTAAAACCCGCAGCCTGAATTACAAAAAAAGTTGGGCGATAGAGCGGCAGGCAGGGATAGAAAGAGAAAGAGGAGGGAGGGATCGACAGAGATAGAAAGAAAGGGGAGAGGGTGAAGGGGTGATAGGAAAGGGGGGAGGATACGCAGGGGGGTGACGGTAGACATTCATGAAGGAAAGTGAGCGCAATCAGGGGGGGAAAGTGAGCGCAATCAGGGGGGGAAAGTGAGCGCAATCAGGGGGGGAAAGAAAGCGCAATCAGGGGGGGGAAAGTGAGCGCAATCAGGGGGGGAAAGTGAGCGCAATCAGGGGGGGAAAGTGAGCGCAATCAGGGGGAAAAAGTGAGCGCAATCAGGGGGGGAAAGTGAGCGCAATCAGGGGGGGAAAGTGAGCGCAATCAGGGGGGGTAAGTGAGCGCAATCAGGGGGGGAAAGTGAGCGCAATCAGGGGGGGAAAGTGAGCGCAATCAGGGGGGGAAAGTGAGCGCAATCAGGGGGGGAAAGTGAGCACAATCAGGGGGGGAAAGTGAGCGCAATCAGGGGGGGAAAGTGAGCGCAATCAGGGGGGGAAACTGAGCGCAATCAGGGGGGGAAAGTGAGCGCAATCAGGGGGGGAAAGTGAGCGCAATCAGGGGGGGAAAGTGAGCGCAATCAGGGGGGGAAAGTGAGCGCAATCAGGGGGGGAAAGTGAGCGCAATCAGGGGGGGAAAGTGAGCGCAATCAGGGGGGAAAGTGAGCGCAATCAGGGGGGGAAAGTGAGCGCAATCAGGGGGGGAAAGTAAGCGCAATCAGGGGGGGAAAGTGAGCGCAATTAGGGGGGAAAGTGAGCGCAATCAGGGGGGGAAACTGAGCGCAATCTGGGGGGAAACTGAGCGTACGCAGGGGGGGAAACTGTGCGCAATCAGGGGGATAAACTGAGCGCAATCAGGGGGGGGAACTATAGCGGGGTGGAAAACCAGGGCGTCGGCGCGAGAGAGGGGAATGGGCATGGGCGACGGAGAGAGGAAGAGAGGGCGAATAAGATGGGAATGAGGACGACGTCGACGCAGCAACAGGTGGGAGAGGAGAGGTCCACCGGGCGAGCGATGGGGAGGGGAAGCGAGGGCGACGGGCGGGGGAAGCGAAGGCGACGGGCGGGGGAAGCGAAGGCGACGGGCGGGGGAAGCGAAGGCGACGGGCGGGGGAAAGCGAGGTCGGCGGGCAGAGGAAGCGAGGGCGACGGGCGAGGCGAGGGTGGTAGGCGGGGAAAGCGAGAGCGACGACGGGGGAAGCGAGGGCGACGGGCGAGGGAAGCGAGGTCGACGGGATGGGAGAAGCGAGGGCGGGCGGAGGAAGCGAGGGCGACGGGCCGGGGGTGGCGAGGGCGACGGGCGAGGCGAGGGCGGTGGGCGGAGAGAGCAAGGGCGACAGTCGAGGGTCGCGAGGTCGGCAAAGTGCTAATTTCTCATCTCCTCACGCCCATTTTCTCCGTGCTTGACACTCGCATCTTGCGCATGCGTTTCCCTTCGATTGCATATACGCGCTGCATCTACTAATTCGGGTTGTCTGAGATGTGTTCACTAAAAAACCCTAGCTGGTGTGTGTTGCTTGTATTTCCACGAGTGAATGAGTTGTTAGCTGTTATGTCGCACCGATTTTCCTACTCTGCTCCAGCCCTCAGGTTGTCGCTTTTTGTTTTCGCTAGCTCGCAACTTTCGCGATTCTTACAAACCTCACCCAAACCAAACCGAACCCAACCCGCACCTAGCGTTGACTCAAAAATGTAATTCAGGCTGCGGGTTTTAACGTGGAGGCTGACGATGGTCAGGCTCCAAATGGACGATCGCAAAACCATCAACTTCGTCGCAAAACCGCATACTGCAAGAACAAACAGCACACTGATTCCAAGGACAAGCAGCCATCGGGTGTGAAGGACGCCGCAAATGATGAATTGCACCACAAAGGGCAACCATCATGTTTGATGGCGTGGTGACGGATACATCTGCAGAACCGACCATTTCATTGGCTCTGGAAGCTGGCAAGGACTTCGTGGCAGTCGCTGCAGCTGTGCAAGCAAATCCGACCGTGGTACTTCTCGACAATGGCTTTTCTCATCACCTCATAGGGACGCGTGAGGCATTCGTTGATATGAATACGGGAGGTGACGTTCACTATGTGCGTGGATTCAACGGCGCCATTCAGCCCATACAGGGGTGCGACACAATTGCTTTTAAAGGGGCAACGGGCACGAAGGTTCTCATTCTTGATGTGCTATATGTAGCTGGTGTACACGCAAATCTGCTGTCAGCTGGACAGTTGAAAGACAGTGGTGTGCAGTTTTAGGAAACCATTGACGAAACTCTTCTTATATCTGATCAGGGAGCTGTTCTCGGACGAGCGCGCTATACGCGTCTTGATCTCTGCACCCATCTCTGCCTGTGTTAGTCGCAGTCAACGCCGCCGTCGACGGAAACGGTCGCGTTGCGGACGATTGCTTCATCTACGAGGTCGTCGGTGGATACCTGGCATGCACGAATTGCGCATCGGAGAATCGATATGATAAAATGCACAGCTGCACATGGCGCGGCAGCTGGATTGGAGATTACGTCATCGTCTGGCGCGGGAGCGTGAGTTAGCGATATAAGTGATACTAAGACTAAGAGCGAGATTTAGCAATATGAGTGGTACTATGAGTAAGTGCGTTACTTAGCGATATGAATGGTACTAAGAGTAGGTGCGTCATTTAGCAATATGAGTGATACTAAGAGTACAATACTTAGCGATATGAGTGGTACTAAAAGTAAGTGCGTTACTTGGCCATATGAGTGGTAATAAGAGTAAGTGCGTTACTTAGCCATATGACTGGTACTAAGAGTAAGTGCGTTACTTTGCGAAATGAGTGGTACTAAGAGTAAGTGCGTTACTTTGCGATATGAGTGGTACTAATAGTAAGTGCATTACTTAGCCATATGAGTGGTACTAGGAGTAAGTGCGTTACTTAGCCATATGAGTGGTACTAAACTTAGGTGCATTACTTACTCATATGAGTGCTACTAAAAGTAAGTGCGTTACTTAGCGATATGAGTGGTACTAAACGTGAGTGAATTATTTAGCAATATGAGTGATATTACGAGTGAGTGCGTTACTTAGCGATATGAGTATTTTTAAAAGTAAGTGTGATATTTAGCAATATGAGTAGTAGTAAGATTAAGTGCATTACTTAGCCATATGAGTGGTACTAAGAGTTAGTGCAATATTTAGCAATATGAGTGGTACTAAGAGTAAGTACGTTACTTAGTGATATGAGTGGTACTAAGAGTAAGTGTGTTACTTAGCCATATGAGTGGTACTAAGAATAAGTGCGTTACTTAGCGATATGAATGGAGCCATATACTTGGTACTAAAAATAAGTGCGTTATTTAGCTATATGAGTGGTACTAAGAGTAAGTGTGTTACTTAGCGATATGAGTTGTTATGAATAAACTGAGTTCGCAGAATAACGAATAACGAGAATGTTGAACTACAGAATGACGATACAATGAAAGTGTCGAGACTAAATAGGGGAAACGCTAGCTGGGCGGAAAGTTCGGGAAAGGATGGCTCGATGATGTTGCGATTGGGGCGGGGGCGACTCGGGAGTGGTTCGGCCGACGAAAGGTTCGTCGCGTGACCCTCGGGATCCCCTCGCTAACAACTGACTACAGTAAGAAATTCTAATTCTTTACACTCTCCCACCTTCCAAATAAGGCAGCCTTGTACTGAAATGACTCCCACAGTAGCGAAGATGCCGTTGATCTTCAGCCCAAGTAAATCCGACGGCTGAAATTGCCTTCAACCAATTTGAAGAAAGGTTGGAATTGATGTCGTCGATGAAGTCAGATTTTGATCTGACTGCTGCGAAGGGCCTTGGTCAAAATGAAGTGAAGGTTGGAATGTGGACCATTGATCGAGCAGGTGTAGATCTGACGGTCAAAGACTGACGCGAAAAGGGAGGGAACCTGCTGACGCGAAATTCAATCGCGATGTAGCAGAAACCATTGATCTTGTCGGTATGATCGAGATCGTCCGTCGTGCTGCTGCATGCTGACAAAGTAAAAAAACGCCAAAGAAAGAACAGTGCAGCGCACTTTCTCCCCCCTCCCAAGAAAAAACACCACAAAATTTCCCGCAGCTGCGCCGAAGTAAAATCCAGCAGAACCAAGTGTTAAGTCCCACTGAGGACAGCGTGGAGCGTAGAAGTCCAGGTAAAAATGTGTCAGTGTGGTAAAATCCATGACGAAAACCAGGTGTCACGTGTCCGAAATTCTTCAACGGCCAACCAGTAGATTTAGCCCAGAAACTGCGACGGGAAATCCGTGTTACTCGAACTGTCAAATTTTGTCGTCACACCACCAGAATCAGACAATATCTTCAGTTGTTGCAGCTGGCAGCACCTAACGTGGTTGAAATCAGATCGTTTCTCGTGGGCGGGTCGAGTTGGGCGAGTTGTCGGTAGCAGGGTTGGAATAATCGTCCTGAAATCCTTTCGCCGTAAAATCAGGGGTGGTATGAAATGTTGTTGATGAAGGCGATTGGCCGTGAAGATGAATACGAGAGTCTGCGATAGTCGTCGAAACATTCCCAAATCGAATGTCGCTCCGGTCGGAATTGTCGAACGCTTTATCCGTCTCACATGACGTCACCGTCTTCAATAAGACCCGCCGAGCTTTTTGTCGTAAGGTGGCGAGGGTTCCTAGGCAGAGATGAAAATTTTACAGCTGTCTCTTCCTCTTTCCACTGTTGCTGCTGCCACCTCCAGTTCGTCGTAAGTCGTTCGTACCCCTGAAAAAGTCCGTGTAGTTCCCGCGCTGTTGCTGCACATCGTTGTCATGCACGTTTAACCAAACTCCATGAAATCCCACGAAAAATTGTTGGCGCTTCTCGCCGTAAACCGGTATGTCCCTGCATAAAACTCCGAAAACGCTGGTCGAAAACACCCATGTAAATCCGCAGTTGCAGGTGCAGTACCTCCCCGAAATTTTCGGGCGTAGTATAGCCGCCGACTCGGTCACCAGTTGTTTCCATCGGTTCACCAAAACCCATCTGGGGGCATAATCTGGAACCGGGGACTAGCCCATGGTTATTCAGAGACCGAATTTCACGGAACCTAGTGGCATCAACGCCGTTAACTCCGTCATCGAAACTGGTTCCGCCGATGATGTTTATCAAAATTCCACGCAACTCCCACTGGCACTTTGCATATGTTTCACCCATCGCTTGTCACCAGCAGGTAAGTCCCCGAAGCTACGACTGCTCCCACGCTTCCCTTTTTTGTTGAAGAATGGGTCATATGTATCTCCGCCGCTGAGTTTCTTGCCAGGCAACTTCGGAAAGTGCTTGTCAACTGAAGTCCCCCAATGGCTCAACCGCAGTCCAAGAAACGAAGAAATACCCGCAGCTTCATAAAAGTTTGGGTCGTTTCACCCCCCGACAATTCCGCTTCCCGCCGTTCACCCAGCGTCCGCTTTTGTCGGATGCGTATAGTCGGTGTTGCCCGCGCGAACCCGGCTACGGTGGAGGGGCAAAAACTATCGGAGTCGAGGACCCTTAATTAAAAGGAACAGTCGCCCAACCGTTTTGCAGCCCACCGCAACCGTCACGCCACTAAGCTCCACAGCTTCCGGGCCCCAGCTTCGCCGCTGCGCCGTCACCTCGTGTAGACGCCCGGGTCAGGAGAAACCTATCCGTAAACCGTACCATTGTTGTCCTGCGGCGCCCCGATTTTTTTCGCGTGTTGTTTCACCCAGCTCGCTTTTGTCGGAGTAGAACAGTGCCGCCACTTCCCTTTTTTTTGTTTTTTTTTTTTCTGTACAACTGTCGAACGGGCACCAATCCAAGTACTTTTAACCAGCGCAGGGTAGGCTCGTGTTCACCCCCGTTATTCATCCGAATAAGGTCGACTGCATGAGTCGGAACCAGTAATCGGTGGGGATGGTGAGGTTCGAGCGAAGCAGGGCCGCAGATCGGTTCAACCCCCGCTTAGCCGTTGGGCAGTTTCCTCCCGTGTGTCCCGGCCTATACCACACTCCGAAATTGTGGGGGTGGCACCTTGAACACCGTTTAATCGTGGGCTGCTGCGGATATCCCCGAAAACGGGTTCCTTGAAAGGGGAAACCGTTCTCGAAACTGTCGAACAGCTGGCAAACAACTCTAGGCATGCAGTGTCGAACGAGTGTTGACCCCCGCTAAGTCGGGCAGTCCTCGTGTCGTCTCTCCTCGCCAGTGATATTTTCGGACGCAAAAACTCCATTTGCGTCTGGCGAATTCCCCAGCCGTCTTTTCTCAACAGAAGCTCCAAAAATGTCGCCCTTGCTGACACAAGCCCGTTGTCGCCAGCTGCCGAAAATCTTCCCAAAATCTTCGCGTAACTGTTGACGCAGGCCCGCCGACGCCAGCTGCCACACATGATCACGCACTCGAGGTCGTTCGTGCAGGTGCCGACGCAGGTCCGCTGACGCCAGCTGCGACATGAATCGACCTCCAAAATCGTCGGAAAATCGCAGCGGAAATTACTTACTTTAATGTCGCGACAGCTACTGCTGCCCGTCGCCCGGGGGGAGGGAGCTTACGGTCGATCGCGACCGTTCAAGGCAAGGATCTTGTTGGGTGCAAATTCGTATTGCACAACATCCTGCCATCTGTTTGTACGAATATGCGTGTGCGAATGCATTTGGGTGTGAATGGAATGTTCGTGTGTTTGTTTGCTTTCGCAATTTTCGCTTGATGCATTTGCAGGTACTCGCGCAATGTGCGCTTCGGCACAACATTGTACGCGCTATGAACAGTGCAAGCAGAAAGGACGAGCCCGCAAAGGAACCCAAGATGGAAGCTTTGCGGTTCGGTTAAATTGATTGCGCAGATTCAGTTCTATCCAACTCGAAATTGTACTGTTTTGTTTGGTTGTCTATAGTGTAGCAGGGCAGGCACTATAGGGGTACAATTTGGGTGAAGGTTGGATGTTGTTTGTCTGTATCTGCATGCTACAGGGCCAGGAGAAACCAGCGGAACCAGCATTTGGCTGGTTGGGCAAAGACAAAACAGGTTCTGTTTTTAGAACCTGAACCTGGTTGTTGTTTTCCCAGGTTGGAAAAACAGAACCAGAGGTTGTTTACCAACTTACCACCTGCTATTTTGTCCAGCCAGGTTGGTTCTGTTGCTTGGAATTATTTGGGATCATCCCTGGTTGTTCCCAGGTTGATTCCCAAGGTCCTTGCTAGCTAGAACTATATATTCCTTCTCTGTTTGTACCTGAACATAGTCAATTGATTCAAGCGAATTCCTTCCTCGCTGGAGTTTTGTTTCAGTGCTATTCGATGGCGGAATGCTACCCGAGTCAACGCTAGTATGCTAGCACTCTAACGCTAGGCAAACGCTGTCCGAGCCATAACTTGGTAATGGCAAACTTTTCGCGAGGCAACTTGGCTTATTTTAAAGCTCTTGGAGCGAGCTTCGATATAGCAAATTCTCAGCTTTATCCGATCGACGGTCTGCACGGCACGCTGCGCGACGTTCAAGGTACTCTTGTTATTTTGGCTAAGTCATTCTTAAACTCCTCTCTCTACAAACTCGGACCCGAGGATAGGGGCTGGTCTTGTACCAGGCACCCAGGGACCCTTGGAGGTTGTTGGGTGCAAATGCACATTGCACGACATCCTGCCGTCTGTTTGTACAAGTATGCGTGTGCGAATGCATTTGGGTGTGAATGGAATATTCGTGTGTTTGTTTGCTTTCGCAATTTTCGCTTGATGCATTTGCAGGTACTCGCGCGATGTGCGCTTCGGCACAACATTGTACGCGCTATGAACAGTGCAAGCAGAAAGGACGAGCTCGCAAAGGAACCCAGGATGGAAGCTTTGCGGTTCGGTTCAATTGATTGCGCAGATTCAGTTCTATCCAACTCGAAATTGTACTGTTTTGCTTGGTTGACTATAGTGTAGCAGGGCAGGCACTATAGGGGTACAATTTGGGTGAAGGTTGGATGTTGTTTATCTGTATCTGCATGCTACAGGGCCAGGGGAAACCAGCGGAACCAGCATTTGGCTGGTTGGGCAAAGTCAAAACAGGTTCTGCTTTTAGAACCTGAACCTGGTTGTTGTTTTCCCAGGTTGGAAAAACAGAACCAAAGGTTGTTTACCAACCTACCACCTGCTATTTTGTCCAGCCAGGTTGGTTCTGTTGCTTGGAATTATTTGGGATCATCCCTGGTTGTTCCCAGGTTGATTCCCAAGGTCCTTGCTAGCTAGAACTATATATTCCTTCTCTGTTTGTACCTGAACATAGTCAATTGATTCAAGCAAATTCCTTCCTCGCTGGAGTTTCGTTTCTGCGCTATTCGATGGCGGAATGCTACCCGAGTCAACGCTAGTATGCTAGCACTCCAACGCTAGGCAAACGCTGTCCAAGCCATAACTTCGTAATGGCAGAACTTTTTGCGAGGCAACTTGGCTCATTTAAAAGCTCTTGGAGCGAGCTTCGATATAGCGAATTCTCAGCTTAATCCGATCGACGGTCTGCACGGCACGCTGCGCGACGTTCAAGGTACTCTTGCTGTTTTTGTCTAAGGCGTGGACCATGTTGAAGGAGCTGCACGCCCCTACCTCCGTCGCCGCGACGCTCATGATGGAGAGGGAGCTGTCCGCGTTGCGATTGAGCGAGGGAGAGCCGGTGCAACCAGTTCTGGACAAGATGCGCGACCTCTACGCGAAGTTGGCGACCGCGGGAATTACCTACCCGGAGCAGACCAAGTGCCTGAAGATGCTCTCGCTGCTGCCGGAATCGTGGCTTCAATTCACGAGCGGATTGAGCCTGCCGCAGAACCAGAGCTCGTGGACGCTCGAGTGGGTGCGGACGAAGATTCTGGAAGAGGACTTCCGTCGCCGCCAACTGAGGGGTGGAGACGACGGCAGCAGCGGCTACGGGATGCAAGGGAACCGACGTGGCAGAGGACGTGGCTTCGGTGGTGCTGGGCGCGGTGCAAAAAAGGACGACGACTCCAACGACCAACAAGGAGGTACCGGTTGGGGTCGCGGTGCGAAATCTGGACGTGGGGGCAAGTCGGGTGCTGGTGGCAAAATGAAAGGGAGTTGCTGGTATTGTGAGAAGGAGGGGCACCCCTGGTTTTTGTGCTATAAGAAACCCGATGGATGGACCCCCCAGAATCGTCAACAGGATGGCGGCGCGCGGAGGAACCAGAAAAACGGCACCAACATGGTCGCTGATTCGTCCGACAACAACCTGAAGAGCAACGCTGGTGCAGAGAAGAAGAAGGAGCGCACCGCGGGCCAGTTCTTCCATATTGGAGAGCAGGGGGAGCAAGGAGACGCCTCTGCCAAGGTTGGAGCAGAGCTGCACCCCCTGGACTATTGGGTGTTGGACACGGGCGCTGCTTGGACGATGACGCCGCGCAAAGACCTGCTGGACGACGTACGCGCTGCACCGATTAACGAAGTGTGCTCCGCCTCTGGACACTCGCTGAAGGTGGCTGGTGCGGGACGAGCTGCATTTAAGGGAGCGGATGGCAAGCCGGTGGTGCTGCACGACGTTCTTCTCGTTCCTGAACTCAAGGCCAACCTCATCTCCCTCCGTAAGCTTGCCAAGGCTGGGGTGAGCACTAGCACGGATGGGGCTCGCACATACAAGGGGCAGCTGGGCAATCAGGTGCTTTGGGATCTGCACGAGAGCAAGGACGTGTACAGATCCATGTGGCAGCTGCCGGCGTTGGCGTGGCACGGTGGGGGGCAGGCTGGAGAGGGGTCTGCATCCCAGGGGGAGTGCAACGCCGTTGGAGGGGTTGGCGTGAAAGTGCGACGCGAGGGTCGACGGGGGCGACGCGACGTGCAGGGTGGGGGCCGCGAGTGCTCCCCAGGGCGCCGCGACGGACGGGCGGGGTGCGCGCGGGCTCCCCCACGGCTGGAAACCGCCGCGCGCCTCGGCGCGCACGGCGGGCAGGGAACCGCCGCGCGCCCCGAGCGCGCGGCGGGATGAAAAATTGAAGGCCGCGCGCCACGGGGCGCGCAGCACAGAGTAGGGCAGCGGAAGCAGTAGTGGGGCCCACAGGCCAAGAGCGTAACCGCTCTAATACCATGTCGAAATAGTAGGTATAGTAAGAGGCCATAGCTAGGGATGACCTAGCTAGGCAAGAGAGAATGAAGCAAAGGAAGGGGTTTGCACTAGCAAGGATGGGATACAAATAGCAAACCCTAGAAGGGTTGTACTCGCTATAGAGCACCCCACTGCAGGCTAGAGCATAATATTCTGACAAAGCAGAAAGGGGTGGAGGTGCTGAAAGAGAAGGGGGAGAGGCTTGGAGAAGGCAAGCTCTTTCTAACTTGCTTTACCGATGCTACGTGGGCTTCTGAGAAGGAAGATTCCTCATCTGTGGGAGGATACATCTGCGTAGTTGGGGGAGGACCTGTTAGTTGGAGGTCCAAGAAGCAGACGGAGACGGCACTCTCTTCCGTAGAATCAGAGTACATGGCGATGTTCCATGGGGTGAAGGAGGTGATTTGGCTGAGGAGGCTGTTAGAGGAGATTGGCCAGGAGCAGAAAGTTGCTACGCCGCTGTTTTGTGATAGCAAGGGGGCTCTTGGGATGGCCAGAAACGCTGTGCTTCATGGGCTGAATAAGCACATGCGTATCAAGTGGCACTGGCTGCGTAAGGAGGTGAAGAGGGGGACGGTGAATCCGATCTACATCAAGACTCACCAGCAGCCAGCAGACTTTCTCACCAAGAGGCTTGCAGATGAGCCTCATTGGCGTTGTGTGCGCATGAGTGGAATGAGCATGAACTAGCATGGAATGATGGGGATGCAGCCGGCAGGCTGAGGGGGAGTGTGTTGGGTGCAAATGCACATTGCACGACATCCTGCCGTCTGTTTGTATGAGTATGCGTGCGCGAATGCATTTGGGTGTGAATGGAATGTTCGTGTGTTTGTTTGCTTTCGCAATTTTTGCTTGATGCATTTGCAGGTACTCGCGCAATGTGCGCTTCGGCACAACATTGTACGCGTTATGAACAGTGCAAGCAGAAAGGACGAGCCCGCAAAGGAACCCAAGATGGAAGCTTTGCGGTTCGGTTGAATTGATTGCGCAGATTCAGTTCTATCCAACTCGAAATTGTACTGTTTTGCTTGGTTGACTATAGTGTAGCAGGGCAGGCACTATAAGGGTACAATTTAGGTGAAGTTTGGATGTTGTTTGTCTGTATCTGCATGCTACAGGGCCAGGGGAAACCAGCGGAACCAGCATTTGGCTGGTTGGGCCAAGACAAAACAGGTTCTGTTTTTAGAACCTGAGCCTGGTTGTTGTTTTCCCAGGTTGGAAAAACAGAACCAGAGGTTGTTTACCAACCTACCACCTGCTATTTTGTCCAGCCAGGTTGGTTCTGTTGCTTGGAATTATTTGGGATCATCCCTGGTTGTTCCCAGGTTGATTCCCAAGGTCCTTGCTAGCTAGAACTATTTAATCCTTCTCTGTTTGTACCTGAATATAGTCAATTGATTCAAGCGAATTCCTTCCTCACTGGAGTTTTGTTTCTGCGCTATTCGATGGCGGAATGCTACCCGAGTCAACGCTAGTATGCTAGCACTCCAACGCTAGGCAAACACTGTCCGAGCCATAACTTCGTAATGGCAGAACTTTTCGTGAGGCAACTTGGCTTATTTTAAAGCTCTTGGAGCGAGCTTCGTTATAGCGAATTCTCAGCTTAATCCGATCAACGGTCTGCACGGCACGCTGCGCGACGTTCAAGGTACTCTTGTTATTTTGGCTAAGTCATTCTTAGCTCCTCTCTCTACAAACTCGGACCCGAGGATAGGGGCTGGTCTTGTACCAGGCACCCAGGGACCCTTGGAGGTGACCCCGAGGAGAGGTTTTAAGTTTGATTAAGTCTTAATAGCTTGAGTTTATTAGGCCCTTACACCAACAGCACATACTCTTAGTACCACTCATATCGCTAAGTAACGCACATAATTGTAGTACCACTCATATCGCTAAGTAACGCAAATAATTGCAGTTCCACTCATATTGCTAAGTGTTGGTGTAAGGGCCTCATAAACTCTAGCTATTAAGACTTAATCAAACTTAAAACCTCTCCTCGGGGTCACCTCCAAGGGTCCCTGGGTGCCTGGTACAAGACCAGCCCCTATCCTCGGGTCCGAGTTTGTAGAGAGAGGAGTTAAGAATGACTTAGCCAAAATAACGAGAGTACCTTGAACGTCGCGCAGCGTGCCGTGCAGACCATCGATCGGATTAAGCTGAGAATTTGCTATATCGAAGAATTCTCCAAGAGCTTTGAAATAAGCCAAGTTGCCTCGCGAAAAGTTCTGCCATTACTAAGTTCTGGCTCGGACAGCGTTTGCCTAGCGTTGTAGTGCTAGCGTACTAGCGTTGGAGTGCTAGCATTCTAGCGTTGACTCGGGTAGCATTCCGCCATCGAATAGCGCAGAAACGAAACTCCAGCAAGGAAGGAATTCGCTTGAATCAATTGACTATATTCAGGTACAAACAGAGAAGGATTAAATAGTTCTAGCTAGCAAGGACCTTGGGAATCAACCTGGGAACAACCAGGGATGATCCCAAATAATTCCAAGCAACAGAACCAATCTGGCTGGACAAAATAGCAGGTGGTAGGTTGGTAAACAACCTCTGGTTCTGTTTTTCCAACCTGGGAAAACAACAACCAGGTTCAGGTTCTAAAAACAGAACCTGTTTTGACTTTGCCCAACCAGCCAAATGCTGGTTCCGCTGGTTTCCCCTGGCCCTGTAGCATGCAGATACAGGCAAACAACATCCAACCTTCACCTAAATTGTACCCCTATAGTGCCTGCCCTGCTATACTATAGTCAACCAAACAAAACAGTACAATTTCGAGTTGGATAGAACTGAATCTGCGCAATCAATTCAACCGAACCGCAAAGCTTCCATCTTGGGTTCCTTTGCGAGCTCGTCCTTTCTGCTTGCACTGTTCATAGCGCGTACAATGTTGTGCCGAAGCGCACATTGCGCGAGTACCTGCAAATGCATCAAGCGAAAATTGCGAAAGCAAACAAAAACACGAACATTCTATTCACACCCAAATGCATTCGCACACTCATACTCGTACAAACAGACGGCAGGATGTCGTGCAATGTAAATTTGCACCCAACACTAAGTAACACGCTTACTCTTAGTACCACTCATATGGCTAAGTAACGCACATACTCTTAGTAGCGCTCATATGGCCAAGAAACGCACATACTCTTAGTTTCATTTATATGGCCAAGTAATGCACATACCTTTAGTACCACTAATATGGCTAAGTAACGCACTTACTCTGACTACCTCTCAGATTACTAAATGATGCATTTAGTACGACTTATATCGCGAAGTAGCGCGCATAGCCTTAGTACCACTTATATGGCTAAGTAACGCACTTACTCTTGGTATCAACGGCAGTTGTTGTTGGCCCCGTCCTCGCTTGGGCAGAGCCGACCTCGTGGTCGGGTGTGCGGGAGGTGCAGCCGACCTGCAGCAGTGGGCGATGCCGATTTGGGCGAGCTGGTCGACGGGCTAGGTCGACCTGCATGTGGCCACTGTAAGCCGCCGATTTTGGGATGCCGGCGGCCGACGTCCGCGGGTGGTCGACGACGAGCTTGTCGACCAGGGGAGGGCGCCGAGTTCGGGTGGTCGACCTGCAAGGTCGACCTCGGAGGCGTCGACTTGGTGACGCCGATCTGGAGGAAGCCGACGTGGTGTGGTCGGCTAACAGCTAAGCTGGTCGATCTGGTGTGGTCGATTGGAAGTAGTTGGGTGGGCGTCGGGCACGAGGAGAATCCGCTGGACGACGCCCGGCACACAAGCCGACGCCACTTTGGTGGTTGCCCGGTCGACCAGGTTACCCGGGCGACAAGGATTTGCGGAAGTGCGCGACGGTCGACCAGGTGGTTTCTGCGAGGTAGACCTCGGAAGTGGTATCCCGAGGTCGACGTGGCTGGTGGGCGCAGTCGCCAGCGTGGCGTCTTCTCTGTGAGCGTGACAGGGCTGGGGACGCCAACCTGTTGTGCGTTCCTGCGAAGCAGGTGCAACGTTGTCTTGCAGGTGCAACGCTGTGCAGCCGCCTTGCTGCAGCGTTGGCACGTCGAAGACTTGCAACGTTGGCGCCCCGCCTCTCTGCGTTGCAAAGATGCGAGCGGTGCTGCGCTGGAACGCGGTCGACCGTGCTGCGTTGGAGGTCGACCTGCATGCTTGCTAGCTCTGATGTAGTCTTGCTTGCCAATGTTGTTGCTATCATTCTGAACCTCTGTTGTGAACCTTTTGCTAGTGGATCTCCTTGCCAAATGCTCCTGTAAATGTGCACGTAGAGTGAACACAAGCAAACGACTAAGGAACGCAGAGATCACCCCTTACACCTGTTGGTGTAAGGGCCTAATAAACTCAAGCTATTAAGACTTAATCAAACTTAAAACCTCTCCTCGGGGTCACCTCCAAGGGTCCCTGGGTGCCTGGTACAAGACCAGCCCCTATCCTCGGGTCCGAGTTTGTAGAGAGAGGGATCAAGAAGGACTTAGTCAAAACAGCAAGAGTACCTTGAACGTCGCGCAGCGTGCCGTGCAGACCGTCGGTCGGATTAAGCTGAGAATTCGCTATATCGAAGCTCGCTCCAAGAGCTTTAAAATGAGCCAAGTTGCCTCGCGAAAAGTTCTGCCATCACTAAGTTATGGCTCGGACAGCGTTTGCCTAGCGTTGGAGTGCTAGCATACTAGCGTTGACTCGGGTAGCATTCCGCCGTCGAATAGCGCAGAAACGAAATTCCAGCGAGGAAGGAATTCGCTTGAATCAATTTGACTATATTCAGGTACAAACAGAGAAGGATTAAATAGTTCTAGCTAGCAAGGACCTTGGGAATCAACCTGGGAACAACCAGGAATGATCCCAAATAATTCCAAGCAACAGAACCAACCTGGCTGGACAAAATAGCAGGTGGTAGGTTGGTAAACAACCTCTGGTTCTGTTTTTCCAACCTGGGAAAACAACAACCAGGTTCAGGTTCTAAAAACAGAACCTGTTTTGTCTTTTCCCAACCAGCCAAATGCTGGTTCCGCTGGTTTCCCCTGGCCTTGTAGCATGCAGATACAGACAAACAACATCCAACCTTCACCTAAATTGTACCCCTATAGTGCCTTCCCTGCTACACTATAGTTAACCAAACAAAACAGTACAATTCCGAGTTGGATAGAACTGAATCTGCGCAATCAACTCAACCGAACTGCAAAGCTTCCATCTTGGGTTCCTTTGCGAGCTCGTCCTTTCTGCTTGCACTGTTCATAGCGCATACAATGTTGTGCCGAAGCGCACATTGCGCGAGTACCTGCAAATGCATCAAGCGAAAATTGCGAAAGCAAACAAACACACGAACACACCATTCACACACAAATGCATTCGCACACGCATACTCGTACAAACAGACGGCAGGATGTCGTGCAATGTGCATTTGCACCCAACAACACCCCGTGTCTTGCCCGTAGTCTAGCTCCCGTTGTTAGAGTTATCTCCGCATGGTGCGGTGAGCGTGGACAGCACCGCAACAATACCTTCGGTTTAGCGGACTTTTGCACTTACCTATCATGTTTGTAGGCCGGCAGTTGTGTTAGTCACCATGGTGGGCGCCGTAGGTGATGCAGGCGTATCTCCTGGAGGCACGACTGGCGGATGAGAGGAGACGCCACGCTGATGGCGAGCACGGGGAGACGCTCCCCTTGGCGGTCGTCGAGGCTGGCATCCGCGCCGTGTGGGCAGTGGAGCACCCTTCTCGACCGGCCACTCCTCGACCGGTAAACACTGAGGGCGGCGTCGACGTGGGCGTCAACGCCGGTGACCAAGTCGGCAGCAGTGCGGGGGACATGTCGAGGCAGCGAGGGGTGATACACGCCGATGAAGTCGGTGACGTTCAGGCGCGAGGGCTGCAGTTGTTGGGGGCTGCAAGGTCATCGCAGGGCGACGTCGGAGGACGTCGGAGCAGTGCGACGCCGGCGTCGGCAACCCACATAACTGCGGACGGAATAGCGCCGAGTTACGGCTACTTATAATCTACGCCGGGGAGGATCGCTGTCAGCCCCCTGCTGGTTGGCCGTCCCGACCTCCTCACGTAGAAGGGAGGCGATCGAGCCCCAGCTGGAGATGGCCGGGCTGATGTGCTTCACCAACGGCACCGTGGCGACACCGCCGGAGAGCAATTCCAAGCTGCGTGCGGAGTTCCGCGCTATGCAGCTGCTGATCTTCACGGTTATCTTGCGGTGCTTTTCACCGGGCGTGCAGATTGCTTTAAAGTCGTGCAGGGACTACCTGGGCGCTGGCCACCAGGCGTGGCACTTCATTGAGTCGACGTACCAGGTCACCGACGACCTGTACATCGGCCAGCTGGATAAGCAGACGACGCACCTGCGGATGGGCGAGCAGCAGACGACGACAGACTACTGCAACCGGGCTCGGCAACTGCTCGCCAACATGAGGATGGCCGGCGTGCAGTTTTTTACGGCGTCGTACATCACGCACGTCCCAAAAGGTCTCTTTAGCAGCTACAACCTGATGAAGCGGTTGATGGTGGTGCCGGATACGAGGGAGTCGCTTAACGAGGACTTGCTGACCTCGCACATTCTCAGGGACGAGGCGATGCAGGAGGTCGACAAGTCCACGGAGCTCTTGCCACCGGTCAACTACGCTGCCCAGACAAAGCAAGGGGGCCGACCGGGGCAGCGCAGCAAGCCTGGCGGCAGGGGAAGCAGTGACGGGAAGCCGGCCAAGGACGCCGACAAGGGGAAGTCGGCGAAGGTAAGCGGTCGTGGAGGAGGCAGGAGAAGTAGGAATGCTGGCTCTGCGGTGATCCCGACCATCTTTCTTCGAGTGCCCCGACCGCAGTGATTCCGACGACGACGACGCCAAAGGAGGCTGCGGGAGGACGGCTGGCCATCGTCCACGCCGGGAAAGCAAGCCGCGCAAGGACAAACAGTCGAACAAGTCAACCTCGGCGACGGGCGCCGACTACTCCTCTGGCGGCAACGGGCGAGGCAACATGGAGGCGTCGTGCTCGCTAGTCGGCGTCGTGGAGCCGACAGTCTCGCTGGCTCCGGAGGCCGGCAAGGACTTTCAGGCGGTGGCAGCAGCCGTGCAAGCGAACCCGGCGGCGATCCTGCTCGACAGCGGCTGCTCACACCACCTGATGGGGACGAAGGAGGTCTTCGTCGACCTGCAGCCGAGCGGTGACGTTAAGCAGGTGCGTGGTTTCAATGGGGCGCTTTAGGCCGTCCAGGGACGAGGCACTGTCGCCCTGTAAGGGGAGGCCGGAAAGCAGGTGCTCAGCCCCAACGTGCTCTACATCCCGGGCGTGCAGGTGAACTTGCTATTCACCGTTCAGCTAAAGGAGAACGGCGTGAAGCTGCAGGAGGATGGTAACGGGATGCTGCTCGTCTTGGCGTCAGGGGACGTACTTGGTCGGGCGACGTATACCGGCCGGGTCCTCTGCACCGACCTTCGTCCGTGCCCGGCGACGTCGACGTCGACAATAACAGAGACGGTGGCTCTGCGGGCGAATGTTGACAAAGTCGACGCCGGGCAGGTCGCACGAGAGGCTTGCGCATGTCGCGACCACGAGCTCGGCGAAGCACGAGGTTGCCACCGGCCTTGACATCAAGCCGTCGGCTGGCACCGACTCCCCGTGTGTCTCGTGTGTCGGAGGGAAGCTGGCGCGGCACACCTTCCCCGACAAGGGCTCCGACACCGAGGATGCCCTGGCCGTCGTGCACCACGACCTGTGCGGGCCGTTCCGGGTACCTGCCAAGGATGGCAGCTTGCACTTCCTGCTGCTGAAGGACCGCAAGACCCACTTTGTGTGGGTAAGGCTGGTCGCCAAGAAGTCTGACGTGCTGCGGGAGTTTGGGAAGTGGCTGGTGGCGGATGAGCGGCAGACAAAGAAGTCAGTGTTGATGCTGCGCTCTATCCGGGGAGGGGAGTTCCTCGGGAAGGAGTTCACCGCCTTCGTGGACGGCAAGGGAATCGTCCACGATTTGACCTGTCCCTACACTCCGCAGCAGAACGGCATGGCGGAGCGGGAGATGCGAACGGTGGTGGAGTCGGTGCGGACGATGCTGTTGCACATGGGCGTGCAGCACCACTGGTGGCACCTCGCCCTGCGGCAGGCCGTCTGGGTCCGCAACTGCCTTGAGAGGTCGTCGCTGCTGCCGGGGACGACGCCGACCAGCTGCTCACCGGGGAGAAGCCAGACTTGCCGCCGGCACGCGTGTGGGGCTGCAAGGCGCAGTTCCTGGTCCCCGAGCAGCATTGTGGTGGAAAGCTGTTCGGTGCAAATTCATATTGCACGACATCCTGCCGTCTGTTTGTATGAGTATGCGTGTGCGAATGCATTTGGGTGTAAATGGAATGTTCGTGTGTTTGTTTGCTTTCACATTTTTCGCTTGATGCATTTGCAGGTACTCGCGCAATGTGCGCTTCGGCACAACATTGTACGCGCTATGAACAGTGCAAGCAGAAAGGACGAGCTCACAAAGGAACCCAAGATGGAAGCTTTGCGGTTCGGTTGAATTGATTGCGCAGATTCAGTTCTATCCAACTCGAAATTGTACTGTTTTGTTTGGTTGACTATAGTGTAGCAGGGCAGGCACTATAGGGGTACAATTTAGGTGAAGGTTGGATGTTGTTTGCCTGTATCTGCATGCTACAGGGCCAGGGGAAACCAGCGGAACCAGCATTTGGCTGGTTGGGCAAAGTCAAAACAGGTTCTGTTTTTAGAACCTGAACCTGGTTGTTGTTTTCCCAGGTTGGAAAAACAGAACCAGAGGTTGTTTACCAACCTACCACCTGCTATTTTGTCCAGCCAGGTTGGTTCTGTTGCTTGGAATAATTTGGGATCATCCCTGGTTCTTCCCAGGTTGATTCTCAAGGTCCTTGCTAGCTAGAACTATTTATTCCTTCTCTGTTTGTACCTCAATATAGTCAATTGATTCAAGCGAATTCCTTCCTCGCTGGAATTTCGTTTCTGCGCTATTTGACGGCGGAATGCTTCCCGAGTCAACGCTAGTACGCTAGCACTCCAACGCTAGGCAAACGCTTTCCGAGCCATAACTTCGTAATGGCAGAACTTTTCGCAAGGCAACTTGGCTTATTTTAAAGCTCTTGGAGCAAGCTTCGATATAGCAATTTCTCAGCTTAATCCGATCGACGGTCTGCACGGCACGCTGCACGACGTTCAAGGTACTCTCTTTATTTTGGCTAAGTCATTCTTGGTTCCTCTCTCTACAAACTCGGACCCGAGGATAGGGGCTGGTCTTGTACCAGGCACCCAAGGACCCTTGGAGGTGACCCCGAGGAGAGGTATTAAGTTTGATTAAGTCCTTATAGATTGAGATTAATAGGCCCTTACACCAACAAAAGCTGCAGCCGAAGGCCCGGTGGGGCCTTCACCTCGGTGCGTCGGAGGAAAGCAAGGGCTGGGAGCTCCTCGACCTCACCGCAGAACACCAGGGTGGTCACCACGTCTGGCGTGGTGTTCTACAAAACGGTGTTGCTGGAGGAGTGGAAGTCGGAACACGGGCTGGCGTCGGGGCGGACGCAGGTCAACCCGCCGACGGATACCTCCACGGTGACCCTCCATGTCCTCGCCGAGGTCGGTGAGCTACTGCTGAGGACGCCGATGACGTCTGCCCCCTTTCCCCTGCCCCTCCTGCCCCTCCCCTCACTGCCGACTTGCGTAGGCGGCCTCCGGTATCGGCCTCCAGGGATGAGGGGAGAGGTGGGGCGTCATCTGTGGCGCCAGCCAAGAGTATCGTTGGTGGCCGATATGACGTGGGAATGAAGTCGACGCCGACAGAGGTGCAGCCGACTATGGTGGAGCCGGCGAAGGAGGCGTCAGCAGTGAAGCCGACCAAGGAGCAGTCGGCGACCGGGCAGTCGGCAGGGGAGCCAACTACAGGGGAGAAGTCGGCGGGGACGCTGACTGAGGAGTAGCAGCAGTATGTCGAGGGCACCGAAGCTGGCGGCGACGAAGGGGAGCAGTCAGGCGCCGAGGAGTCCACCGACAGCGATGTGGTGGAGGTTCTGCCTGTACCTCGGCGTTCAGGCTGAGTTCGGAGGCCGCCGGATTTCATGTCTTACGTTGCGTGCGTGCCGCCGGCTGCCTACACCACGCTGTACGACACCGACGACGACGACATGGCGTACGACAACGCCGAGGATGACGTCGACCTGCCGGAGCTCGACCCCGACGTGCACGTTGACCCCGAGCACCGTTGGGACATCGCGACGATGACGGTGAAGGAGGCGTTGGCGAGCTGGAAGGGCGGTGAAGGCCGCCATGGACGAGGAGATCCGCAGCCTCATCGCCAACGGCACGTGGGAGCTGGTGGAGCGGCCGCGCGGCGTCAACATCATAAAGAACCGGTGGGTCTTGATGACCAAATACCACGTCGATGACATGGTCGCCCAGGAGAAGGCGAGGCTGGTTGTGAAGGGCTTCATGTATGTGTACGGCGCGGACTACGACGAGACGTACGCACCGGTGAGCAGCTACGTCACGCTGAGGATTTTCCTCAGCATGTTATCGTCCTTGCCCTGAACCTGATGCAGCTCGACATGAAGAACTGCTTCTTCCAGAGCAAGCTAGACCGGGTGTTGTACATCTACCAGCCGGGCTACTACAACGACGGGACCGGCCGGGTGTGCAAGCTGCTGAAGAGCCTGTACGGGCCGAAGTAGTCGCCGCTGTTCTGGTACAAGGCGCTCAACGACGTGCTGGTCGGCGCCGGTTGGAAGAAGAGCCAGGTCGACGAGGCGTTGTACTTCAAGGTCGGCGACGACGGAGAGGCCTGTTGGGTGCTGGTCTATGCCGACGACCTGCTCGCCGCCAGCAGCAGCACCGCGATGCTGAAGAGGCTGATGGAGGCCGCCTTCGAACTAAGCAAGATCTCGCCGGTGGAGAAGTACCTCGGGCTGGAGATCGTGCGAAACAGGCCGGCGGGGAAGCTGTGGTTGCACCAGCAGAACTACGCCGACAAGCTGCGCAGGCGTTTCATCGACGAGGAGCAGACCGGGCGCACCCCGAAGACGCCGGTCTCGGTCGACGCCTACGCCGAGCTGACGTTCGATGACGAGGAGGCACAGAGGCGCCAGGAGGAGGAGTCTGGCAGAAGGCGCTACACAATCCGGCCTTCAACCGGTGCTCCGTCGCAATCGGCCATGTGCATCTGGCTGACCCTAGTCGGCGACGGTGACGAGGACGTGCAGCAGTATGCGCCGTGCCGTTCTACACGGCTTGTGCGGTGACCGGCGTTCTGTATGTTGGGTGCACGCCGACGGGCTATTCTCCGAGTAGTGCTGCCGTGTGGGCTGGGGGGGGCCCAAGCTTGAACGCGGCAGGGGAGTGTCAACGGGAGTTGTTGTTGGCCTCGTCCCTCCTTGGGCGGGAGCCGACCTCGTTTTTGGGTGTGCGGGAGGTGCAGCTGACCTGCAGTAGTGAGCAAAGCTGACTTGGGTGAGCTGGTCGACGGGCTAGGTCAACCTGCATGGGGCCACTGCAAGCCGCCGAATTAGGGATGCCGGCGGCTGACGTCTGCGAGTGGTCGACGACGAGCTCGTCGTCCGGGGGAGGGCGTCGAGTTTGGAGGGCGCCGAGTTTGGTTGGTCGACCTGGCAAGGTCGAACTCGGAGGCGTCGACTTGGTGACGCCGATCTAGAGGAAGCCGATGTGGTGTGGTCGGCTAACAGCTAGGCTGGTCGACCTGGTATGGTCGACCGGAAGTGGTCGTCGACTTGGGTGAGCGACGGGTACGAGGAGAATCTGCTGGACGACGCCGGGCATACAAGCTGACACCGCCTTTGTGGTTGCCCGGTCGACCAGGTTACCCGGGCGACGGGGATCAGCGGAAGTGCGTGACGGTCGCCCAGGTGGTTTCTGCGAGGTCGATCTCGGAAGTGGTATCCAGAGGTCGACGTGGCTGGTGGGCGCAGTCGCCAGTGTGGTTTCTGTTGGGTGCAAATGCACATTGCACGACATCCTGCCGTTTGTTTGTACGAGTATGCGTGTGCGAATGCATTTGCGTGTGAATGGTGTGTTCGTGTGTTTGTTTGCTTTCGCATTTTTCGCTTGATGCATTTGCAGGTACTCGCGCAATGTGCGCTTCGGCACAACATTGTACGCGCTATGAACAGTGCAAGCAGAAAGGACGAGCTCGCAAAGGAACCCAAGATGGAAGCTTTGCAGTTCGGTTGAGTTGATTGCGCAGATTCAGTTCTATCCAACTCGAAATTGTACTGTTTTGTTTGGTTAACTATAGTGTAGCAGGGAAGGCACTATAGGGGTACAATTTAGGTGAAGGTTGGATGTTGTTTGTCTGTATCTGCATGCTACAAGGCCAGGGGAAACCAGCGGAACCAGCATTTGGCTGGTTGGGAAAAGACAAAACAGGTTCTGTTTTTAGAACCTGAACCTGGTTGTTGTTTTCCCAGGTTGGAAAAACAGAACCAGAGGTTGTTTACCAACCTACCACCTGCTATTTTGTCCAGCCAGGTTGGTTCTGTTGCTTGGAATTATTTGGGATCATCCCTGGTTGTTCCCAGGTTGATTCCCAAGGTCCTTGCTAGCTAGAACTATTTAATCCTTCTCTGTTTGTACCTGAATATAGTAAAATTGATTCAAGCGAATTCCTTCCTCGCTGGAATTTCGTTTCTGCGCTATTCGACGGCGGAATGCTACCCGAGTCAACGCTAGTATGCTAGCACTCCAACGCTAGGCAAACGCTGTCCGAGCCAGAACTTAGTAATGGCAGAACTTTTCGCGAGGCAACTTGGCTCATTTTAAAGCTCTTGGAGCGAGCTTCGATATAGCGAATTCTCAGCTTAATCCGACCGACGGTCTGCACGGCACGCTGCGCGACGTTCAAGGTACTCTTGCTGTTTTGACTAAGTCCTTCTTGATCCCTCTCTCTACAAACTCGGACCCGAGGATAGGGGCTGGTCTTGTACCAGGCACTCAGGGACCCTTGGAGGTGACCCCGAGGAGAGGTTTTAAGTTTGATTAAGTCCTAATAGCTTGAGTTTATTAGGCCCTTACACCAACAAGCTGGTATCAGAGCTGCGTTATAGTGATCCTCGTTATAGGTAGCTATGGCGGGCAACACCTCGGCGGGAGCTGGTGAATCTTCAGCCCAAGATCGTAGCGGCAGCCAAGATTCTGGTCTTTCAGCGCCAAGGGGAGCGCGAACAAACCAGGGCTCGCTTGTCAAGGAGGTGCTGAAGAATTTCACCGTCGAGAAGTTCAATGGTGAGGGCTATGATGATTGGGCCTGGAAAATGCAATTATATTTCCGTCAGATCGGTTTGCTGAAACTAATGATTGGGGAGGAGCCTAGACCGAGTGACCCCACGCTGCAGGAAGATTGGGACGAGCGCTCCTCGGCTGGCTACTATTTGATGTCGCAGAGTTTGGAGCTGAACCAGCGTCACCACGTCATGCACCTGCTGCCGGAGGTTGAATGCGGTCCGAAGGCGTGGACCGTGTTGAAGGAGCTGCACGCCCCGACCTCCGTTGTCGCAACGTTGATGCTGGAGAGGGAGCTGTCCGCGTTGCGCCTGAGCGAGGGAGAGCCGGTGCAACCAGTCTTGGACAAGATGCGCGACCTCTACGCGAAGTTGGCGACCGCGGGAATCACCTACCCGGAGCAGACCAAGTGCTTGAAGATGCTCTCGCTGCTGCCAGAATCGTGGCTTCAATTTACGAGCGGATTGAGCCTGCCGCAGAACCAGAGCTTGTGGACGCTCGAGTGGGTGCGGACGAAGATTCTGGAGGAGGACTTCTGTCGCCGCCAACTGAGGGGTGGAGACGACGGCAGCAGCGGCTACGGGATGCAAGGGAGCCGACGTGGCAGAGGACGTGGCTTCGGTGGTGCTGGACGCGGTGCAAAGAAAGACGACGACTCCAACGACCAACAAGGAGGTACCGGTTGGGGTCGCGGTGCGAAATCTGGACGTGGGGGCAAGTCGGGTGCTGGTGGCAAAATGAAAGGGAGTTGCTGGTATTGTGAGAAGGAAGGGCACCCCTGGTTTTTGTGCTATAAGAAACCCGATGGATGGACCCCCCAGAATCGTCACCAGGATGGCGGCGCGCGGAGGAACCAGAAAAACGGCGCCAACATGGTCGCTGATTCGTCCGACAACAACCCGAAGGGCAACGGCGGTGCGGAGAAGAAGAAGGAGCGCACCGCGGGCCAATTCTTCCATGTGGGAGACAAGGGGGAGCAAGGAGACGCCTCTGCCAAAGTTGGAGCAGAGCTGCACCCCCTAGACTATTGGGTGTTGGACACAGGCGCTGCTTGGACGATGACGCCGCGCAAGGACCTGCTGGACGAAGTACGAGCTGCACCGATCAATGAAGTGTGCTCCGCCTCTGGACACATGTTGAAGGTGGCTGGTGCGGGACGAGCTGCGTTTAAAGGAGCGGATGGCAAGCCGGTGGTGCTGCACGACGTTCTCTTCGTCCCCGACCTGAAGGCCAACCTTATCTCCCTCCGTAAGCTTGGCAAGGCTGGGGTGAACACCAACACGGATGGGGCACGCACTTATAAGGGGAAGCTGGGCAATCGGGTGCTTTGGGATCTGCACGAGAGCAAGGACGTGTACAGATCTATGTGGCAGCTGCCGGCCCTGGCGTGGCATGGTGGGGGGCAGGCTGGAGAGGGGTCTGCATCCCAGGGGGAGTGCAATGCCGTTGGAGGGGTTGGTGTGAAAGTGTCGGCCAGGTCTGGGGAGACAGATTGGGCAACGGCACACCGGCGCTTAGGGCATGTGGCAATGCCTTTGCTGAAGCAGCTGGAGAAGGATGGAGCCGTTAAGGGTCTGAAGCTGAACGGACAGCCACCCGATGACAACTGTGAAATCTGTTTGCTTTCAAAGTTCACCCGTTTCCCTTTCCATAGTGTGGCTGGCAGGAGCAAGAAGCCTTTGGAGCTGGTCCACATGGACTTGGTGGGGCCGCTGCCGGTGCAAGGGCACAAGGGGGAGCGGTATTTTCTTACAATTGTGGATGACTGGAGCAGGCTGATGTGGGCGTATCCGCTGAAGCAGAAGGACCACGCCGCCTCCACGATACGGGACGATTGGCTGTCATTCGTGGAGAAGCAGGCGGAGTGTGTAGTGAAGCGGATTAGGACAGACCGGGGTGGTGAGTTCCTTGGAGCTGAAATGACGGCCTGGCTCAAGAAGCAGGGCATCCAGAGAGAGCTGACCACGGCTTATACCCCACAGTCCAATGGTGTAGCAGAACGGGCAAACCGGACCATTCTGGAGACAGCTAGGGCGCTGCTCATAGAATCTGGGCTGAGCAATTCTATGTGGCCTCATGCTGTCCGGCACGCCACTGTCGCTAGGAACAGGGTGCTCACCAAGGTTGGGGATGACTCGTGGGTGCCGTTGGAGAGGTGGCTTGGGAGGAAGCCGCCGGTGGACATGCTGAGGGTGTTCGGTTGCATGGCAGTCGCCCACGTCCCCAAGACCTACCGCAGTAAGTTGGGGGCGAGTGCAATCTGGTGTGTGCATTTGGGGCTGGCTGCTGAGAGCAAGGGATGGCTGCTGTGGGAACCATCCAAGGGTGTGTTGTTTGACAGCAAGGATGTGAAATTCATTGAGGGCATGATGTATGGGAGCTGGGAGAAACAGCCGGAGGCAAGGGTGTCCCAGCAGATGGAGCAGATCACCATGCAGCTGGACCTGACTCCTAGTGTGTGGGAGGAGGGAGAGGAGGCAGCTGCTGGAAATGGTGATGGAGAGAAGGTACAGGAGGCATCTTCTGGTGGAGAAAATGGTGTGGAAACTGGCGGCAGCACTAGTGGAGCTGCTGGACCCGAGGGAGGAGAGAAGCAGCAGGGAAAAACTAAGAAGCCGAAGGGTGTCGTTATGAAGGGATGGGAGACACCCGTCTCCAGGCCAGGACGTACCCGTATGGCTACTAAGAAGCTGACTGCAGGAACTGATGCAGCAGAGCAGCAGCTAGGGACCGAAGAGGCATTGCTGATTCTACCTCATGGCTATGACCCGGATGAGGAGGATGAGCCTGCGTACTGTTTTCTTGCCCCTGCACCAGAGGAACCAGCTAGCATGGAGGAGGCATTAGCTGGACCAGATAGGGACAAGTGGCTGGCTTCTAGGGATGCTGAGTATTAGAGTCTGCTGGAGAATAGGACATGGGATCTGGTGGTGCTGCCTGATGGGAAGAAAGCGATACAATGCAAGTGGGTGCTGAGGATCAAGACCGATGACAAGGGGCAGGTCACCATCTACAAGAGTAGGCTGGTGGCGAAGGGGTTTATGCAGAAGGAGAAGCAGGACTTCAACGAGATCTTTGCTCCCACTGCCAAACCCCCTACCCTCCGTGTCTTGTTGGCAGATGCAGCTGTTAGTGGGAAATTCATCATTCAGATGGATATTTCAACGGCATTCCTGAATGGGATTTTAGAGGAGGATGTGTACATGACGCAGCCGCCTGGGTATGAGGATGGTACGGGCAGGGTGTGCAAGCTCAACAAGTCCATCTACGGCTTGAAGCAGGCGCCACGCTGCTGGTACCAGAAGTTGGCAGCTGTTTTAGAGGAGATGGGATTCAGGACCAGCAACTGTGATGAGAGCCTCTTTCTCAAGGGCGAGGGGGAGAAGCTGGTGCTGTTTCTGGTCTATGTGGACGACATTCTTCTCTTCAACAGCAGCATGAAGGAGATCCAGAAAGTGCAGCAGCAACTGATGGAAAACTTCAAGTGCAAGAACCTTGGGGAGGTAAAGTACTACCTCGGGATGCACGTGGAGAGGGATCCAGATCACAGGTGGTTGAAGCTGCACCAGGAGAAGTTCATCAAGGAGCTGGGGGAGAAGTATGGGATTGAGAATGAGCGCAAGGTTGCAACTCCCCTGCCAGCAGAATTCAAGCTTGTGAAGGCTGCAGAGGATGAAGGGGTTGAAGCTGAAGAGCAGCAGCAATTTCAGTCCTTGGTGGGCAGCCTCTTGTACGCAGCAGTTCACACGAGGCCCGACATCTCTTTCTCGGTTGGGCAGCTGGCTAGGGTGGTGCAGAATCCATCAGAGGAGCAGGTGGATGCAGCTGAGCGTGTGGTGAAGTACCTGAACTCTCACCCAAGCATTGGAGTTCAATACTCCGCATCTGCACAGGTGAAGCAGAAAGGGGTGGAGGTGCTGAAAGAGAAGGGGGAGAGGCTTGGAGAAGGCAAGCTATTTCTCACTTGCTTTACCGATGCTACGTGGGCTTCTGAGAAGGAGGATTCCTCATCTGTGGGAGGATACATCTGCGTAGTTGGGGGAGGACCTGTTAGTTGGAGGTCCAAGAAGCAGACGGAGACGGCACTCTCTTCCGTAGAATCAGAGTACATGGCGATGTTCCATGGGGTGAAGGAGGTGATTTGGCTGAGGAGGCTGTTAGAGGAGATTGGCCAGGAGCAGAAAGTTGCTACGCCGCTGTTTTGTGATAGCAAGGGGGCTCTTGGGATGGCCAGAAACGCTGTGCTTCATGGGCTGAACAAGCACATGCGTATCAAGTGGCACTGGCTGCGTAAGGAGGTGAAGAGGGGGACGGTGCATCCGATCTACATCAAGACTCACCAGCAGCCAGCAGACTTTCTCACCAAGAGGCTTGCGGATGAGCCTCATTGGCGTTGTGTGCGCATGAGTGGAATGAGCATGAACTAGCATGGAATGACGGGGATGCAGCCGGCAGGCTGAGGGGGAGTGTGTTGGGTGCAAATGCACATTGCACGACATCCTGCCGTCTGTTTGTACGAGTATGCGTGTGCGAATGCATTTGCGTGTGAATGGTGTGTTCGTGTGTTTGTTTGCTTTCGCATTTTTCGCTTGATGCATTTGCAGGTACTCGCGCAATGTGCGCTTCGGCACAACATTGTACGCGCTATGAATAGTGCAAGCAGAAAGGACGAGCTCGCAAAGGAACCCAAGATGGAAGCTTTGCAGTTCGGTTGAGTTGATTGCGCAGATTCAGTTCTATCCAACTCGAAATTGTACTGTTTTGTTTGGTTAACTATAGTGTAGCAGGGAAGGCACTATAGGGGTACAACTTGGCAGAAGTTTTCGCGAGGCAACTTGGCTCATTTTAAAGCTCTTGGAGCGAGCTTCGATATAGCGAATTCTCAGCTTAATCCGACCGACGGTCTGCACGGCACGCTGCGCGACGTTCAAGGTACTCTTGCTGTTTTGACTAAGTCCTTCTTGATCCCTCTCTCTACAAACTCGGACCCGAGGATAGGGGCTGGTCTTGTACCAGGCACTCAGGGACCCTTGGAGGTGACCCCGAGGAGAGGTTTTAAGTTTGATTAAGTCCTAATAGCTTGAGTTTATTAGGCCCTTACACCAACAGTTTCTGCTCTGTGAGCGTGACGGGGCTGGGGACGCCGACCAGTTGTGCGCACCTGCAAAGCAGGTGCAACGCAGTCTTGCGAGTGCAACGCCGTGCAGCCGCCTTGCTGTAGCGTTGGCATGTCGAAGACTTGCAACGTTGGCGCGCCGCTTCTCTGCGGAGCTGGAGCGGTTCGAGCGGTACTGCGATGGAACGCGGTCGACCGTGCTGCGCTGGAGGTCGACCGCATGCTTGCTAGCTCTGATGTAGTTGCGGAAAGTCACTCTACAACAGTACTGAGCTAGACTACGGGGTTGGAACGAACTACTAGGAGTGATCGTAGCTTTGCTTGCGTTCCTTAGCACTTGCACATTCACGGGAGAAGTTGGCAAGAGTTTCCACTAGCAAAGTTGGAATTCCAGAATGATTGAACAAGCAATGACAGAATGACTACATCAG
Source organism: Closterium sp. Yama58-4 (assembly GCA_947470075.1). Taxonomy (NCBI): domain Eukaryota; kingdom Viridiplantae; phylum Streptophyta; class Zygnematophyceae; order Desmidiales; family Closteriaceae; genus Closterium; species Closterium sp. Yama58-4. Next base: position 402,191 of record CANIUD010000594.1, read on the forward strand.
GCACCTAGCAACTCTGCAGCTAGCCTGGTCGACCGCCAGCACCGCATGGTCGACCGCCTGCCAGCGTTGCGTAGAGGAGCCGCGCCAGCACTGCAGAAGAGCGACCTGCCAACACTGCAGGTCGACGGCGTGCCAACGCTGCAGCAATGCGGCTGTCCAGCGTTGCCCCGTAGAAGACAGTGGTGCGCATGCTCGCAGGTGCGAGCAGACGATTGGCCCGACTTGCCTTGTTGGGCATCCGTCGGCTGTTGTCTGCGCCTGACGAGCCACATCGACTTCGGGATACCAGCCCGAAGTCGCCTTCGCCATCGCGACCTCGACGACGTTCGCGTGCCTCCGCAGAACTCGTCGAGCAGGTTACCCGGTCGACCTGGACACCACCACCAGGTCCCCAGGTCGACCACCAGGTGCCCCAGGTCGACCAGGAGATCCCCCGGTGGACCACTAGGTGCCTCTGGTCAACCACGAGGTCCCTCGGTCGACCACAGCTCCTGTCGAGCTCCCCCCTGGTCGACAGGCCCCTTCCGTCGACCAGAACTCTCAGCAGCTCGTCGACAGCTGGTTACTTGTCAGGTCTATGGACTGCTCCGTCGACCTCCCGGTCGAACTGCAGATCAACGGACTGCTCCGACGACCTCCCGGTCGAGCTGCAGGTCGACGGACTGCTCCGTCGACCTCCCGGTCGAACTGCCCCTCCTGGTCGACGGCCCACCCGTCGCCCAGACCAGTCAGTTGCAGCTGTCGAGCTCCCTGGTCGACAGCAACACCACATCGAACCCCTGCAGCTCGACGAGGCCCGTCGAGCAACTTCTTCGCTGCGAAACGGTCGGCTGCTTCTCCCGTACATCCGACCAAGTTGTCGGCGTTGCCCAAGCGAGGGCGGGGCCAACACTCACTCCCGTTAACACTCCCCTGCCGCGCTCACGCTTGGGCCCCCAGCCCACACGGCAGTACTCCACGGAGAAAACTCGTCCTCGGCGTGCACCCCACACACAGCACGCCGTCACCGCACCAGCCGTGCAGAAGGGCACGGCACCTACTGCTGCACTTCATCGTCGTCGTCGCCAACGTCGGCCAGACGAACTTGGCCGATGGCGACAGAGCACCGGTTGAAAGCCGGAAAATGCAGCGCCTTCGTCAGGAAGTCTGCCGGCTGCTCGGTGGTCGGGATGTACTTCAGCACGAACTTCCCGCGCCTCACCATGTGCTGCAGCCAGGCGTAGCATCGCTCCATGTGCTTGAGGTTGCCCGTCAACCCCATGCCCTCAGCGACCGTGATTGCGACTTGTTCTCGGCGCGGAGGATGGTGGGCTTCCCAGCGTCGAGCAGCTTGAATTCCGCCAGAAGGAAACGAAGTCGGCGTCCCTCCTTGCCAGCGTCCGTGGCCGCGACGTACTCCGACTCGGTCGAGGAGAGCGTCGCGCACTTGATGCGCGAGCTCGACCAAGAGATCACGGCCCCTCCGAAGATGAACACGTAGCCGCCCATGCTCGTCCGGTTCTGCTTGTCGCTTCGGCATCCACGTAGCCGATCAGCTCCAGCGACTCTGGTCCACCGCCAAACTCCAGGGCGGTGTCTGTTGGTGTAAGGGCCTAATAAACTCAAACTATTAGGACTTAATCAAACTTAAAACCTCTCCTCGGGGTCACCTCCAAGGGTCCCTGGGTGCTTGGTACAAGACCAGCCCCTATCCTCGGGTCCGAGTTTGTAGAGAGAGGAGCTAAGAATGACTTAGCCAAAATAACAAGAGTACCTTGAACGTCGCGCAGCGTGCCGTGCAGACCGTCGATTGGATTAAGCTGAGAATTTGCTATATCGAAGCTCGCTCCAAGAGCTTTAAAATAAGCCAAGTTGCCTCGTGAAAAGTTCTGCCATTACTAAGTTCTGGCTCGGACAGCGTTTGCCTAGCGTTGGAGTGCTAGCATACTAGCGTTGACTCGGGTAGCATTCCGCCGTCGAATAGCGCAGAAACGAAACTCCAGCGAGGAAGGAATTCGCTTGAATCAATTGACTATATTCAGGTACAAACAGAGAAGGAATATATAGTTCTAGCTAGCAAGGACCTTGGGAATCAACCTGGGAACAACCAGGGATGATCCCAAATAATTCCAAGCAACAGAATCAACCTGGCTGGACAAAATAGCAGGTGGTAGGTTGGTAAACAACCTCTGGTTCTGTTTTTCCAACCTGGGAAAACAACAACCAGGTTCAGGTTCTAAAAACAGAACCTGTTTTGTCTTTGCCCAACCAGCCAAATGCTGGTTCCGCTGGTTTCCCCTGGCCCTGTAGCATGCAGATACAGACAAACAACATCCAACCTTCACCCAAATTGTACCCCTATAGTGCCTGCCCTGCTACACTATAGTCTGTCAGAAGAACTAGGCAAGAATGATTGAAAGGAGAGGGTTTCACTAGCAGCAGTTGGGGTACATATAGCAAACCCTAACTGGGTTGTACTCGCTATAGAGCACCCCACTACAGGCTAGACAATAATAACATTCTGACACACCCCCATAGCCAAAGTGGGGTGTAATCAGTACAATGAGCAGGCATAGCAATAGTTCACAATTATAAGCAAAGCTAGAGGTGATCATAGAGGGCAAGTGAGGAGGAGGAGAGACTGTGAGGGCGAGAAGATGAAAGGCGCCGACTGAAGCTGCAGACACACGGGCAACAGGAGCGGCGCGCACAGTGGCTACCGAGCGCACGAGGGCACCGGACTACGGGAGTATCTGGCTCCGCGGCTACGACGAGCACACACAGGAGCAACGGACCCACAGGCGACTGGCGAAGCAGGCTCGCTGGGCTACCGAAACGCGCGAGGGCATCCGGACTACTGGCGCTGCTGGCGTCACGACGGCTACCTCCACGCAACCTCCCCCGACCGTCCCACGCCCCTCTCACACACCCCCTGCTGACACCCTAGCTCCACTTCCACGGCACCCCCCTTAAACCCTAACCCTCGGCTCCCACACATCCACCCCCCTCAGCGGCAGCTGCAGCAGTGGGAGACGGAGGAGGAGGAGGAGCAGGGGACGGCGCACACACACGGCACCCCCATAGCTGCCACCCCCACACTCCTCACCCCCAAACCCTAAAAACGGGCGGAACGGGGGAAGGAGCGCGGGGGACGGCGAGGGGGACGGCGCGCGGCCCCCAGGACGCCACCACGGGGCAGCGAGGGGCCGCGCGCGGCTCCCCAGGGCGGCGCGACGGGAAATCGGGGCCGCGGGGGGGTCGCGCGCGGCTCCCCAGGGCGGCGCGACGGGAAATCGGGGGGGGGGGGGCCGCGGGCGACGGGATCGCGGGGCCGCGGGCGACGGGATCGGGGGGCCGCGGGCGACGGGATCGGGGGGCCGCGGGCGACGGGATCGCGGGGCCGCGGGCGACGGGATCGCGGGGCCGCGGGCGACGGGATCGCGGGGCCGCGGGCGACGGGATCGGGGGGCCGCGGGCGACGGGATCGGGGGGCCGCGGGCGACGGGATCGCGGGGCCGCGGGCGACGGAATCGAGGGGCCGCGGGCGTCCCCTACGGTAGGAAACCGCCGCGCGCCTCGGGGCGCACGGCGGGGAGAAAACCGCCGCACGCCCCGAGCGCGCGGCGGGATGAAAAATCCGTCGCACGCCACGGGGCGTGCGACACAAAGAGTAGTAGGAGCAGCGGAAGCAGGTGGTGGGGCCCACCCACAGGATCGACCCATCTGGATCGTCCTGCTCTGATAGCATGTCAGAATAACTAAGCAAGAATGATTGAAAGGAGAGGGTTTCACTAGCAGCAGTTGGGGTACATATAGCAAACCCTAACTGGGTTGTACTCGCTATAGAGCACCCCACTACAGGCTAGACAATAATAACATTCTGACATAGTCAACCAAACAAAACAGTACAATTTCAAGTTGGATAGAACTGGATCTGCGCAATCAATTTAACCGAACCGCAAAGCTTCCATCTTGGGACTTTGCGGGCTCGTCCTTTCTGCTTGCACTGTTCATAGCGCGTACAATGTTGTGCCGAAGCACACATTGCGCGAGTACCTGCAAATGCATCAAGCGAAAATTGCGAAAGCAAACAAACACACGAACATTCCATTCACACCCAAATGCATTCGCACACGCATACTCGTACAAACAGACGGCAGGATGTCGTGCAATGTGCATTTGCACCCAACAGTGTCGCGGGTCTCGGCGAGGTATGCGAGGCAGCGGTCGACCTCACTCCAATGCTAGTCACTCCTCACCGTGAGGCCGCTCCTCAGCTTGCTGCAGGCGAACGCGATGTCCGGCCTTGTCGTCGTCGCCGCGAACTGTAGCGAGCCGACCTTCTGCCGGTACTCCTCCTCCTCGCGCTCCTCGAACTCCTCGTCGTCGAACGTCAGCTCAGCGTAGGCGTCGACCGAGACCGGCGTCTTCGGGACTCGACCGCCCTGCTCCTCGTCGATGAAGCGCCTGCGCAGCTTGTCGGCGTAGCCCTGCTGGTGCAGCCACAGCTTCCTGGCCGGCCTGTCGCGCATGATCTCCAGCCCAAGGTATTTGACAACCGGCGAGATCTCGCGCAGCTCGAAGGCAGCCTCCAGCAGCTCCTTCAGCTCCTTCAGCATCACGGTGCTGCTGCTAGCGGCGAGCAGGTCGTCGACGTAGACCAGCACCCAGCAGGTCACACCGTCGTTGCCGGTCTTGAAGTAGAGCACCTCATCGACCTGGCTCTTCTTCCAGCCAGCGCCAAGCAGCACGCCGTCGAGAGCCCTGTACCACAGCAGCGGCGACTGCTTCAACCCGTAGAGGCTCTTCAGCAGCTTGCACACCCGGCCGGTCCCATCGTCGAAGTAGTCCGGCTGGTACATGTAGAGCACCCTGTCGAGCTTGCTCTGCAGGAAAGCGTTCTTCATGTCGAGCTGCATCAGGTTGAGGTCGAGGACGGCGACTCCTCAGCTTGACGTAGCTGTTCTCCGGCGAGTACGTCTCGTCGTAGTCGGCGCCGTACACCTGCGTGAAGCCCTTCACGACCAGCCTCGCCTTCTCGCGCTCGACGGTGTCGTCGATGCGGTACTTGGTCGTCAACACCCACCGGTTCTTCATAATGTTCACTCCGCGGGCGTTCGACCAGCTCCCAAGTGCCCATGCTGATGAGGCTGCGGATCTCCTCTTCCATGGCGGCCTTCACCGCCTCGCCCTTCCAGCTCGCCAGCGCCTCCTTCATTGTCATTGTGGCGATGTCCCAGAGGTGGTCGGGGTCGGCATGCACGTCAGGGTCGAGATCCGGCAGGTCTTCGTCGACCTCGTCGTACACTGTGGTGAAGGCAACTGGCGGTAAGCAGGTGTTGAAGCTCAGCCGCTCTAGCGGCCGTCGAGCTCGACCTGTGCATCGCAGCTCAGGTTTCTCGACCGGAACCTCGACCTGAACCTCCACCACATCGCTGTCAGTGGACTCTCCCGCCGACAGCTCCCCTTCATCGACCAGCTGCTTCGATCCTACGACCGGCTGCTTGCCTGCTGCTGACTTTGACAGCTCCCCTGTCGACTGCACCCCTGCTGCTGCCTCCTGGTCGACCGTCTCCCCTGTCGACGGCGCCCCTGCTGCTGCCTCCTGGTCGACCGTCTTCCCTGTCTGCTGCTCCCCTGTCGTCGACGGCTTCCCATCCTGGTCGCTGAGCTTGGTGCCTTGTCGACCGCCGGCGATGCCACTGGCCGGCGCCACAGGCGACGCCTCAAGGCTCCCCTCATCGCCGGCGGCCGACACAGGCGTCGACACATGTCGATCTGCGACGGGGGAGGGAGGAGCAAGAACAGGGGGAGGTGGAGGAACCTCCACAACATCCTCATCAGCAGGCTCGTCGACTTCGGCGAGCAGTCGAACTGTCGCTGTCGAGATGTGCGTCGGCGGGTGTGCCTGCGTCCGCCCCGACGCCGGCCGATACGTCGCCTTCCACACCTCCAGCGACAGCGTCTCGTAGAAGATCACCTCGACCGACGTGACCACCCTGTGGTCAGTCAGGTCGAGCACTTCCCATCCCTTGCTCTCCGGTGACACACCTAGGTGAAGTCCCCAGCGAGCCTTCGGCGCCAGCTTCCCACCGCGCTGCTGCTCGGGAACCATGAACTGCACCATGCAGCCCCACACTCACCACAGCGTGAGGTCGGGCTTCTTCCCGGTCAGCAGCTGATACGACGTCGTCCCAGGCGGCGTCGTTGACCGCTCCAAGCAATTGCGCACCCAGACGGCCTGCCGCAGGGCGAGGTGCCACCAGTGGTGCTGCACGCCTATGTGCGGCAGCATCGTCCGCACGGACTCGACGACCGTGCGCATCTCCCGCTCTGCCATGCCGTTCTGCTGCGGAGTGTAGGGGCACGTCAGGTCGTGGACGATGCCCTTTCCGTCGACGAAGGTGGTGAAATCCTTTCCGAGGAACTCCCCTCCCCGGTCAGAGCGGAGCGACAGCACCGACTTCTTCGTCTGCCGTTCCACCAGCACCAGCTACTTTTGAAACTCCTGCAGCACGTCGCTCTTCTTAGCGACCGGCATTGCCCACACGAAACGAGTGTGGCGATCCTTCAGCAGCAGGAAGTACAAGCTGCCATCCTTGGCAGCCACCCGAAATGGCCCGCACAAGTCAATGTGCACGACAGCCAATGCCTCCTTGGCGTCCGAGCCCTTGTTGGGGAAGGTGTGCCGCGCCAGCTTTTCTCCGATGCACGAAACACACGGTGGGGCTGCTCCGGTCGACAGCGTGATGTCGAGCCCAGTAGCAACTTCATGCTTCGCCGAGCTCTTGATCGTGTCGATGCCGACGTGCGCGAGCCTCGCGTGCAACCGGTCAAGTGTCATCTTCGTCGCCGACACGGTTGTCCGTAGAGCCACCTCCTCGGTCGACGACGACCTCGTCTAGCAGGGGCGAAGGTCGGTGCAGAGGACTCGTCCGGTGTAGCGTGCTCGACCGAGCACCTCCCCGGTCGCGGCGACGAGCAGCATCTCGTCGCCGTCGCCCTGCAGCTGCACTCCGCTCTCCTTCAGCTGGCCAGCTGACAGCAGGTTCGCTTGGACGCCCAGAACGTAGGGCACGTCGGGGATGAGGACCCACTTCCCGGCCTCCCCTTGCAGAGCGACGGTTTCGCAGCCCTCGACAGGCTGCAGTGCCCCGTTGAATCCACGCACGTGTTTCACACCGTCGCTCGGCGCCATGTAGACGAAGACCGCCTTCGTCCCCATCAGGTGGTGGGAGCAACCGCTGTCGAGCAGCACCGCCATCGGGTTGGCTTGCACAGCTGCCGCCACCGCCTGGAAGTCCTCGCCAGCCTCCAGTGCTAGCGAGATTGTCGGCTCCACCACGCCGACCATCGAGCATGACGCCTCCCCGTCGCCTCGGCTCTTGCCGCTGGAGCTGTCGGCGTCCTTCGTCGACGACGTCTTCTTCGACGTCTGCTTCTCCTTGCGCAGCTTGCTTGTCATCTCGACGGGGGCGACGACTGGCCGATCGACCGCGGCCTCCCTTGCTGTCGTCCTCGTCGCTGTCATCGCGGTCGGGGCACTCAAAGGAGAGATGGTCGGGGTCGCCGCAGATCCAGCACTCCCGCCGTCGACCACCACCTCCACGGCCCTTGTCCCGCGTCGACTTCTTCTCGTCGACCGCCCACCTCTGCTACCACCTCCGCCCGGCTTCCCGCGCTGCCCTTGCTGACGATTCTGCTTCGTCGGTGCAGCGTAACTTGCCTGCGGAAGGAGCTCCGTGGGCTGCTCTGCCTCCTGCATAGCCTCGTCTTGGAGGTTGTAGCTGGTGATAGAGTCCTCGTCGAGGGACTCACGCGTGCCGGGCACCATCATCATCCTCTTCATGAGGTTGTAGCTGCGCGGCGAGCCCATGACGACGTGGGTCATGTAGGACGCCGTCGAGTATTCGGCGCCCGCCATCCTCATTTCAGCCAGGATCCGTCGAGCACGGTTGCAGTAGTCCGTCGCCGACTCCTGCTCGCCCATCCGAATGTGAGTCATCTTCTCCTCCAGCTGTCCGATGTACAGGTCGTCCTTCACCTGGTACGTCGACAGGATGAAGTGCCATGCTTGGTGGCCCGCATCCAACCGCTCACGACAGCTCCTGAGTGCTAGCTGCACCACCGGCGAGCAGCACCTCGAGATGACCATGAAGGTGAGCAAGTGAGCCGCTCGAAACTCCCCACGCAGCTCGACATTATCCACGGGCGGAATTGGTACTGTGCTGTCGTCGAAGCCCTTCAGCCCGGCGACCTCCAGCTGAGGTTCTATCGACTCCCTCCAGGTGATGAGGTCCCGTCGACCTTGCAGCGGTGCGACGGTGATCCGGTCCAGCGAGAACTTGAAGTAGCCATACGCCGGTGCAATTCCGCCCGCCGTCACATGCGTCGTCGCCGAGAGCCCTCCACCGCTTCGTAGAGGAGAGCGACGTCGACCATCGACGTCGACACGCGAACTGCCTGCAGCCGCCGACGACCGCTGCACTCGCGCCTGAATCCTGTGCACGCCACCGTCGACCTTGATCACCCCTCTCTATTGCGTGCCTTTGCTGCCGCTAACTTGTGCACGGCCGTCGACCTCGTCGTCGACGCCACCTGCATTTTGCACCGGTCGAGGAGAAGCAGGACGGGAAGGGTGATCCGTCGCCCACTGCGCCCGGATGCCCAACTCGACGATCGTCAAGGGGATCGTCCCGTACTCGCCATCCGCGTGGCGTCTCCTCGCATCAGCTAATTGTCCCTCCAAGCTTTAAAATAAGCCAAGTTGCCTCGCGAAAAGTTCTGCCATTACGAAGTTATGGCTCGAACAGCGTTTGCCTAGCGTTGGAGTGCTAGCATACTAGCGTTGACTCGGGTAGCATTCCGCCGTCGAATAGCGCAGAAACAAAACTCCAGCGAGGAAGGAATTCGCTTCGATCAATTGACTATATTGAGGTACAAACAGAGAAGGAATAAATAGTTCTAGCTAGCAAGGACCTTGGGAATCAACCTGGGAAGAACCGAGTGGTACTAAGAGTAAGTTTGTTACTTAGCCATATGGGTGTTACTAAGAGTAAGTGCAATACTTAGCTATATGAGCGGTACTAAGACATACTAAGAGTAAATGCGTTACTTAGCGGTATGAGTGGTACTAAGAGTATGCGCGATACTTACCGATATGAGTCATAATACTTAGCTATATGAGCGGTATAAAGAGTAAATGAGAATTACTAAGCGTAAATGCGTTACCTAGCCATATGACTGGTACTAAGAGTAAGTGCGTTACTTAGCCATATGAGTGGTACTAAGAGTGATTAAATGCGATACTTTGCTATATTAGTGGTGCTAAGAGAAAATGTGTTACTTAGCGATATGATTGGCACTAAGAGTTGGTGCGTTATTTAGCAATATGAGTGGTACTAAGAGCAAGTATTTTACTTAGCAATATGAGTGGATGAAAAATAAGTGCGTTATTTAGCGATGCAAGCAGTAATAAGATAAAGCGCTGTGTAATCTAGCAATAGGAGTGGTTCTAAAAGTAACTGTGTTACTTTGCGATATGAGTGGTACTAAGAGTAAGTGCGTTACTTGGCGATATGAGCGGTTTGAAGGGTAAGTACTACTTGGACATATGAGTATTACTATGATGAACTGCGTTACTTAGCCGTATGAGTGGTACTAAGAGTAAGTACGTTACTTAGTGATATGAGTGGTACTAAGATTAAATGAGTTACTTAGCTATATGATTCGCACTAAGGTTTGGTGCGTAATTTAGCAATATGAGTGGCACTAAGAGTAAGTATGTTACTTCAGGATACGAGTAGTACTATAAGTATATTACTTAGCGCTGTGAGCAGTACTAAGATAAACTGCTGCGTGATTTAGCAATATGAATGTTACTAAGAGTGAGTGCGTTACTTTGCGATATAAGTGGTACTCAGAGTAAGTGCATTACATAGCGATATGAGTGGTGCTAAGATTAAATGCGTTACTTAGCAACATGAGTGGTACTAAGATTATGTGCGCTACTTAGCGATATGAGTGGTACTATAAGTACATGTGTTACTTAGCCATAAGAATGGTACAAAGAGTAAGTGCGTTACTTGGACATATGAGTGGTACTAAGCGTAAATGCGTTACCTAGCTATATGAGTGGTACTAAGAGTAAGTGCGTTACTTAGCAACATGAGTAGTGCTAAAAGTAAGTGCGTTATTTTGCGATATCAGGTGTGCTAAGAGTAAGTGTATCACCTAGCCATATGAGTGGTAGTAAGAGTAAGTGCGTTACTTAGCGATATGAGTGGTACTAACAGTGAGTGTGTTACTTTGCGATATGAGGTGTGCTATGAGTAAGTGCGTCACCTAGCTATATGAGCGGTACTAAAAGTAAGTGCGTTACCTAGCCATATGAGTGGTACTAATAGTAAGTGCGTTACTTAGCCATATGAGTGGTAGTAAGAGTAAGTGCGTTACTTAGCGATATGAACGATACTACGAGTATGTGCGTTAGCTAGCCATATAAGCGGTACTAAGCCTAGGTCTGTTACTTAGCCATATGAGCGGTACTAAGAGTAAGTGCGTTACTTAGCGATATGAGTGGTACTAATAGTAAGTGCGTTACTTAGCGATATGAGCGGTGCCAAAATGAAGTCCGTTACTTAGCCATATGAGAGGTACTAAGAGTTTGTGCGTTACTTAGTTTATGAGTGACACTAAGCGTAAGTGAGTTACCAAGTCGTATGAGTTGTACTAACAGTAATGGCCGTTACTTAGGCATATGAATAGTATTTAGATTAAATGGGATACTTACCGATATGGGTGGTACTAAGAGTAGATGCGTTACTTAGCGATACGATTGGCACTAAGAGTCGGTGCGTTATCTAGCAATTTGAGAGGTTCTAAGAGTAAGTGTATTTCTTAGCGGAATTGGTGGTATTAAGATTAAGTGCATTACTTAGCGATATGAATGAGCGGTCCTAAGATTAAGTACGTTACCTAGCAATATGAGTGGTACTAAGAGTAAGTGCGTTACTTTGCGATATAAGCGGTACTAGGAGAAAGTGCGTTACTATGAGCGGTTCTAATTTGAAGTGTGTTACTTAGCTATATGAATCGTACTAAGAAAAAGTGCGTTTGTTAGCCATACGAGTGGTACTAAGAGAATGTGCATATGAGCGGTACTAAGCGTAAATACGTTACCTAGCCGTATGAGTGGTACTACGAGTAAACGTGTTCCTTAACGAAATGATTGGCACTAAGAGTTGGTTCCTTATTTAGCAATACGAGTGGTACAAAGAGTGGTACTAAGATTAAGCGCGTTACTTAGCGATATGAGTGGTACTAAGATTAAGTGCATTACTTAGCGATATGAGTGATAAAAAATGCGTTACTTAGCGATATGATTGGCACTAGGAGTTGGTGCACTATTCAGCAATATGAGTGGTGCTAAGAAGTGTTGGTGTAAGGGCCTAATAAAATCAAGCTATTAGGACTTAATCAAACTGAAAACCTCTCCTCGGGGTCACCTCCAAGGGTCCTTGGGTGCTTGGTACAAGACCAGCCCCTATCCTTGGGTCCGAGTTTGTAGAGAGAGGAATCAAGAATGACTTAGCCAAAATAACGAGAGTACCTTGAACGTAGCGCAGCGTGCCGTGCAGATCGTCGATCGGATTAAGCTGAGAATAAGCTATAACGAAGCTCACTTCAAGAGCTTTAAAATAAGCCAAGTTGCCTCGCGAAAAGTTCTGCCATTACGAAGTTATGGCTCGGACAGCGTTTGCCTAGCGTTGGAGTGCTAGCATACTAGCGTTGACTCGGGTAGCATTCCGCCGTCGAATAGCGTAGAAACGAAATTCCAGCGAGGAAGGAATTTGCTTGAATCAATTGACTATATCCAGGTACAAACAGAGAAGGAATAAATAGTTCTAGCTACCAAGGACCTTGGGAATCAACCTGGGAACAACCAGGGATGATCCCAAATAATTCCAAGCAACAGAACCAACCTGGCTGGACAAAATAGCAGGTGGTAGGTTGGTAAACAACCTCTGGTTCTGTTTTTCCAACCTGGGAAAACAACAACCAGGTTCAGGTTCTAAAAACAGAACCTGTTTTGTCTTTGCCCAACCAGCCAAATGCTGGTTCCGCTGGTTTCCCCTGGCCCTGTAGCATGCAGATACAGACAAACAACATCCAACCTTCACCTAAATTGTACCCCTATAGTGCCTGCCCTGCTACACTATAGTCAACCAAACAAAACAGTACAATTTCGAGTTGGATAGAACTGAATCTGTGCAATCAATTCAACCGAACCGCAAAGCTTCCATCTTGGGTTCCTTTGCGAGCTCGTCCTTTCTGCTTGCACTGTTCATAGCGCGTACAATGTTATGCCGAAGCGCACATTGCGCGAGTACCTGCAAATGCATCAAGCGAAAATTGCGAAAGCAAACAAACACACGAACACACCATTCACACCCAAATGCATTCACACACGCATACTCGTACAAACAGACGGCAGGATGTCGTGCAATATGAATTTGCACCCAACATGAGCACGTACGTGCAGTACGTTACACGGTCGTGCACGGTCGTGCAGTACGTTACTTAGTAATATGAGCTGTACTAAGATTATGTACGTTACTTATCCATATTAATGGCATTAAGAGTAAGTGCGTTACTTAGTGATATGAGTGGTACTAAGAGTAAATGCGTTACTTAACGATATGAGTGGTACTAAGAGTAAGTATTTTACTTAGCGATATGTGTGATAATAAGAGTATGCGTATGTGTGATACTAAGAGTGTGCGTATGTGTGGTGCGGTATGTGTGTATACGTTTTTTAGTTATATGAGTGAAACTAGGATAAAGTGCTCTGCTTTGCTATACGAGTGGTACAAAGAATAGGTGCCACTAAGATTAATTGCGATACTTAGCGATAAGAGTGGTACTAGGTGTAAATGCGTTACCTAGCGTTACCTTGAGTGCGCTACATAGCAATATGAGTGGTACTAAGAGTAAGTGCGTCACTTAGCCATATGAGTGGTACTAAGAATAAGTGCGTTACTTAGCAATATGAGTGGTACTAAGTGTAAGTCTGTTATTTAGCGATATGAGCAGTACTAAGAATATGTGCGTTACTTAGCCCTATGAGTGGTACTAAGATTAAATGAGACACTTAATGAGATTTACTAAATGAGATTTAACGATATGAGTGATACTAAGATTGAGTGCGTTCCATAGCAATATGAATAGTTTTAAGAGTATTTGCGTTATTTTGCAATATGAGTGGTACTTGGAGTAAATGCGCTACTTAGGGATATGAGTGGTACTAGGTGTAAATGCGTTACTTAGCCATATGAGTGGTATTAAGAGTAAGTGCGTTACTTAGCGATATGAGTGGTACTAGGTGTATTGCGTTACTTAGCCACATAAGTGGTCTTAAGAGTAAGTGTGTAACTTAGTGATATGAATGGTACTCAGAGTAAATGTGTTAGTTAACAATATGAGTGGTACTAGGAAGAAATGTATTATTTAGCAATATGAGTGGAACTAAAAGAGCAATATGAGCGGTGTAAAAGTAAGTGAGTTACTTAGCGTTAGGAGTGGTACTTAGAATAAATCAGTTACCTAGCCATATGGGTGGTACTAAGAGTAAGTGCGTTACTTAACCATATGAGTGGTACTAAGAGAGCAATATGAGCAGTAAAAAATGTAAGTGCGTTAGTTACCAATAAGAGTGGTACTAAAAGTAAGTGCGGTAGGTTGCAACATGAGTGACACTGAGAGTATGTGCATTACTTAGCCATATAAGAGGTCATAAAATTAAGTGTGTTACCTAGCGATATGAGCGGAACAAAAAGTAAATGCGTTAGTTAGCAGTATGATTGGTACTAATAGTAAGTGAGTTATTTAGCAATAAGAGTGACACTAAGACTATGTACATTACCTAGCCATATGTATGGTACCAAGAGTAAGTGAGTTAAATAGCAATATGAGTGGTACAAAGAGAGCAATATGAGCGGTACTAAGAATAAGTGCGTTACTTAGCAATATGAATGGTACTAAGAGTAAGTGCATTACTTAGCAATATGAGTGGTACTAAGAGTACGTGCATTGGTTACTTTGCGACATGAGTGGTACTAAGAGTAAGTGCGTTATTTAGCGATATGAGTGGTACTAAGATTAAGTGCGTTACTTAGCGATATGAGTGATACTAAGAGTAAGTGCGTTACTTAGCGATATGACTGGTACTAAGAAAAAATTGCTTTACTTAGCGATATGAGTGGTACTAAGAGTATGTGAGGCACTTAGCAATATGATTGGTTGGTGCGTTATTTACCAATACGAGTGGTAATAAGAGTTAATGCGTTACTTAGCGTTATATCTAATACTACTATTAAACGAGTTACTTAGCCATAAAAGTGGCCTTAAGAATAAGAGCGTTACTTAGCGATATGAGTGGTTCTAAGAATAAGTAAATACACTAGTTAGCAATATGATTGTTATTAAGAGTGAGTGAGCTATTAAGCAATATGAGTGGTACTAAGAAAGCAATATGAGAGGTACTAAGATTGATTGCGATACTAAGCGATATAAGTGGTACTAATAATAAATGCGTTACTTGGCGATATGAACGGTACTATGATTGAGTGCGCTACCTTGCAATATGAGTCGGTCTATGAGTAAGTGCGTTACTTGGCGACATGAGTGATACTAAGAGAGCAAAGTGAGTGGTACTACAAGTACGTGCGTTAGGTTGCAACATGAGTGGCACTGAAAATCTGTGCATTACTTAGCCATATGAGTGGTACTAAGATTAAGTGTGTTAGTATGCCATATGATTGGTACTAAGAGTAAGTGCGTTAGTTAGCCATATGAGTGGTACTAAGAGTAAGTACATTACTTAGCGATATGAGTGGTACTAAGAGTGAGTGCATTACATTGCCATATGAGTGGTACTAAGATTAAGTGCGTTACTAAGCCAAATGAGCAGTACTAAGAGTAAGTGCGTTACTTGGCGATATGAGTGGTGCTATGAGAGCAATATGCGTGGTACTTAAAGTAAGTGCGTTAGATTGCAATATGAGTGGCACCGGGGATATGTGCATTGTTGGGTGCAAAATCATATTGCACCACGGCTGCCGTCTGTTTATACGAGTATGCGTGTGCGAATGCATTTGCGCGCGAATTGTGTGTTCGTGTGTTTTTTTGCTTTCGCAATTTTTGCTTGATGCATTTGCAGGTACTCGCGCAATGTGCGCTTCGGTACGTTGAATTGATTGCGCAGATTCGGTTCTATCCAACTCGAAATTGTACTGTTTTGTTTGGTTAACTATAATGTAGCAGGGAAGGCACTATAGGGGTACAATTAAGGTGAAGGTTGGATGTTGTTTGTTTGTATCTGCATGCTACAGGGCCAGGGGAAACCAGCGGAACCAGCATTTGGCTGGTTGGGCAAAGACAAAACAGGTTCTGTTTTTAGAACCTGAACCTGGTTGTTGTTTTCCCAGGTTGGAAAAACAGAACCAGAGGTTGTTTACCAACCTACCACCTGCTATTTTGTCCAGCCAGGTTGGTTCTGTTGCTTGGAATTATTTGGGATCATCCCTGGTTGTTCCCAGGTTGATTCCCAAGGTCCTTGCTAGCTAGAACTATTTATTCCTTCTCTGTGAGTAACACACTTACTTTTAGTACCACTCATATCGCTAAGTAACGCACTTACTTTTAGTACCATTCATATCACTAAGTAACATATTTACTCTTAGTATCACTCATACGTCTAAGTAACGTACTTACTTTTAGTACCACTCATATCGCTAAGTAACGCACTTACTTTTAGTACCACTCATAACTTCGTAATGGCATAACCTATCGCGAGGCAACTTGTCCGATCGACGGTCTGCGCGGCACGCTGCGCGAAGTTCAAGGTTCTCTCGTTATCTTGGCTAAGTCGTTCTTGACCCCTCTCTCTACAATCTCAAGATGAGGAGCCCCCAAAGAGAGGTTTAAATTTACTAAGAGGTCTTAATAGCTTGAGTCTATTGGGCCCTTACACCAACACTTAGCAATAAAATCGGTACTAAGAGTAAGTGCGTCACTTAGCGATATGAATGGTACTAAGAGTAAGTGCATTACTTAGCCATATGAGTAATACGAAGACTAAATGCGTTACTTAGCGATATGAGTGGTACCAAGAATAAGTAGGTGCGTTATTTAGGGATATGACTGGTACTAAGAGTAAGTACGTTACTTAGCGATATGAGTGGTACTAAGAGTATGTGCGTTACTTAGCGATATGAGTGGTACCAAGAGTAAGTGTGTTAGTTAGGAATATGAATGGTGCTAAAAGTAACTGTGTTATTTAGCCTTATGAGCAGTACCAAGTTTAAGTGTGTTACTTCACGATATGAGTGGTACTAAGAGTAAGTGCGTCACTTAGCGATATCAATGGTACTAGGAGTGAGTGCGTTACTTAGGGTTATGAATGGTACTAAAAGTAAGTGCATTACTTAGCAATATGAGTGGTACTAAGAGTGTGTACATTTTTTAGCAATATGAGTGGCACTAAAAGTAACTGCGTTATTTAGCCATATGAGTTGTACATTATTTAGCAGTATGAGTTTTACTAAGAATAAGTGCGTTACTTAGCAATATGAATGGTACTAAGAGTAAGTGCATTACTTAGCAATATGAGTGGTACTAAGAGTACGTGCATTGGTTACTTTGCGACATGAGTGGTTCTAAGAGTATGTGCGTTATTTAGCAATATGAGTGGTACTAAGAGTAAGTGCGTTACTTCGCGATATGAGTGGTACTAAGAGTAAGTGCGTTACATAGCGATATGACTGGTACTAAGAAAAAATGCGTTACTTAGCGATATGAGTGGTACTAAGAGTATGTGAGGTACTTAGCAATATGAGTGGTACTAAGAGTAAGTGCGTTACTAAGCGATATGAGACGTACTAAGAATAAATGCGTCACTTAGCGATATGAGTGGTACTAAGACTATATGTGCTATTTAGCGATATGAGTTGTACTAAAAGTAAATGCGTTACTTAGCTGTAAGAGCTGTACAAGATTAAGTACGTTACTTAGCGATATGAGTGGTACTAAGAGTGGGTCCATTACTTAGTGATATGTGTGGTACTAAGAGTATGTGCGATATTTGGTGATATGAGTGGTACTTAAAGTATGTGCGTTACTTAGCGATATGAGTGGCACTGGGATTAAGTGCGTTATTTAGAGATGTGAATGGTACTAAAAGTAAGTGCGTTACTTAGCAATATGAGTGGTACTAAAAGTAAGTGCGTTACTTAGCAATATGAGTGGTACTATGAGTAAGTGCGTTACTTAGCGATATGAGTGGTACTAAGAGTAAGTGTGTTACTTAGCGATATGAGTGGTATTAAAAGTAAGTGTGTTGCTTAGCTATATGAGTGGTACTAAGAGTAAGTCTGTTACTTAGCCATACGAGTGATACTAACAAAAAGTGGGTTATTTAGCGATATGAGTGGAACAAAGAGTATGTGTGTTACTTAGCAATAGTAGTGCTAGAAAGAGATTGTATGTTACTTAGCCATATGAGTGGTACTAAGAGTAAATATGTTACTTAGTGATATGAATGGTACTAAGAGTAAATGCGTTACAAAGCGATATGCGTGGTACTAAAAGTAAGTGCGTTACTTAGCGATATGAGTGGTACCAAGAGTAAGTGCGTTACTTAGCCGTATGAGTGGTACTAAGAGTAAATATGTTATTTAGTGATATGAATGGTACTAAAGGTAACTGCGTTACAAAGCGGTATGCGTGGTACTAAAAGTAAGTGTGTTACTCACAGAGAAGAAATAAATAGTTCTAGCTAGCAAGGACCTTGAGAATCAACCTGGGAACAACCAGGGATGATCCCAAATAATTCCAAGCAACAAAACCAACCTGGCTGGACAAAATAGCAGGTGGTAGGTTGGTAAACAACCTCTGGTTCTGTTTTTCCAACCTGGAAAAACAACAACCAGGTTCAGGTTCTAAAAGCAGAACCTGTTTTGTCTTTGCCCAACCAGCCAAATGCTGGTTCCGCTGGTTTCCCCTGGCCCTGTAGCATGCAGATACAGACAAACAACATCCAACCTTCACCTTAATTGTACCCCTATAGTGCCTGCCCTGCTACACTATAGTCAACCAAACAAAACAGTACAATTTCGAGTTGGATAGAACTGAATCTGCGCAATCAATTCAACCGAACTGCAAAGCTTCCATCTTGGGTTCCTTTGCGAGCTCGTCCTTTCTGCTTGCACTGTTCATAGCGCGTACAATGTTGTGCCGAAGCGCACATTGCGCGAGTACCTGCAAATGCATCAAGCAAAAATTGCGAAAGCAAACAAACATACGAACATTCCATTCACACCCAAATGCATTCACACACGCATACTCGTACAAACAGACGGCAGGATGTCGTGCAATATGAATTTGCACCCAACACTACTAAGAGTAAGTGTGTTACTTAGCGCTATGAGAAGTACCAAGAGAATGTGAGTGGTACAAAGAGTATGTGTGTTACTTAGCGATATAAGTGGTACTATGAGTAAATGCATTACTTATCAAAATGAGTGGAACTAAAGGTAAGTGCGTAACTTAGCAATATGAGTGGTACTAAGAGTAAATGCGTTACTTAGCAGTATGAGTGATACTAAGAGTATGTGCGATATTTAGCAATATGTGTGATACTAAAAGTAAATGCGTTACTTTGCGATATGAGTGGTACTAAGAGTATGTGCGTTACTTAGCGATATGAGTGGTATTAAGAGTAAGTGCATTGCTTAGTGGTATCAGTTGTACTTAGAATAAGTGTGTAATTTAGCGATAGGAGTGGTACTATGAGTAAGTGCGTTACTTGTCTATATGAGCGGTACTAAGAGTATGTGCGTTATTTAGCATTATGAGTGATAAGTAGATGCGTTACTTAGCGATATGAGTGATACTAAGAGTAAGTATGTTACTTTGCGATATGAGTCGTACTAAGAGTAAATGTGTTATTTAGCGATATGAGGTTGTATTAAAAAAGTAAATGCGTTACTTAGCCAAAAATGCAGTACTATCATTAAGTGCGTTACTTACCCATATGATTGGTACTAAAAGTATGTGCGTTACTTAGTAAAATGACTTGTACCAAGAGTAAGTGCGTTATTTAGCAATATGAGTGGTACTAGGAGTATGTGTATTACTTAGCAGTATGATTGGTGTTAAAGAATTTGCATTACTTTTCAATACGAGTCGTACTAAAAGTAAGTGCGTTGCTTTGCGATATAAGTGGTAGCAATAGTAAGTGTGTTACTTAGCGATATGAGTGGTACTAAGAGAAAGTGTGTTACTTAGCGATATAAGTGGTACTAAGAGTATGTGAGATATTTAGCGATATGGGTGGTACTAAAAGTAAGTGCATTACTTAGCGATATAAGTGGTACTAAGAGTAAGTGCGTTACTTAGTGATATGAGTGGTACTAAGAGTATGTGCGTTACTTAGCGATATGAGTGGTACTAAAATTAACTGCATTTTTTGGCGATATGAGTCGTGCTAGGAGTAAATTCATTACTAATGAGTAAGTGCGTTATTTATGGATATGAGTGGTACTAGGGGTAAGTGCGTTACTTATGGATATGAGTGGTACTATAAGTAAGTGCGTTACTTAGCGATATGAGTGGTACCAAGAGTAAGTGCGTTATTTTAGTGATATGAGTTGTACAAAAAGTCATAGCGTCACTTTGCCATATAAACAATAATAAGATTAAGTGTCTTACCTGGCCATATAAGTGGTACTAAGTGTAACTGCGTAAGTTGGCGATATGAGTCATGCTAAGAGTACATCCGTTGTTTAGCGATGAGTGGTACTAAGAGTAAGTGCGTTACGTAGCGACATGAGTTGTACTAAAAGTAAGTGCGTTACATAGCTATATGAGTGGTACTATGTGAATGTGCGTTATTTAGCGATATGAGTGGTACTAAGAGTAAGTGCGTTACTAACTCATATGAGTGGTACTAAGACTAAATGCGTTTCTTAGCCATATGAGCAGTACTAATATTAAGTGCCTTACTTAGCGATATGAGTGGTACTAACAGTATGTGGTACTTCGCGAAATGAGTGGTACTAAGAGTATGACCGTTACTTAGCCATATGACTGGTACTAAAAGAGAGTGCGTTACTTAGCAGTATGAGTGGTACTAAGTGTATATGCGATGTTTAGCGATATGAGTGGTACTAAGAGTAAGAACATTATTTAGCGAGTTAAGTCGTACTATGAGTAAATACGTTACTTAGCGATATGAATTGTACTAAGATTAAGTGCGTTACTTAGCCATATGAGCGGTACTAAGAGTAAGTGCGTTACTTAGCGATATGAGTGGTACCAAGAGTATGTGCACTAATTAGCAATATGAGTGGTACAAAGAGTAAATGCTTTACTAAGCGATATTTGTGGTACTACGAGCAAGTGCGTTATTTAGGGATATGAATGGTATTAAAAGTAAGTGTGTTACTTAGCCATATGAGTGGTACTAAGAGTAAATGCGTTACTTAGCGATATGAGTGGTACTAAGAGTATGTGCGTTACTTAGCGATATGAGTGGTACTAACAGTAAGTGAATTACTCAGCAATATGAGTGGTACTAAGAGTATATGTGGTACTTAGCGATATGAGTGGTACTAAAAATAAGTGCGTTACTTAGCGATATGAGTGGTACTAAAAGTAAGTGCGTTACTTAGCGATATGAATGGTACTAAGAAGTTGTGTGTTACGTAGCGATATGATTGAGCTTAGAGTAATTGCATTACTTAGCGATATGAGTGATATTTAAAGTAAGTGTATTATGTAGCCATATGAATGGTACTAGTAGAAAGTGCGTTATCTAGCGATATGAGTGGTAATAAGAGTAAGTGCGTTAATTTGCGATATGAGCAGTACTAAGAGTATGTGTGGTACTTAGAAATATGAGTGCTACTAAGTGTAAGTGCGTTATTTAGCGATATGAGTGGTACTAAGATTTAAGCGATATGAGTGATACTAACAATGATTACGTTACATAGCGATATGAGTCGTACTAAGAGTAAATGCGTTACTTAGCGATATGAGTGGTACTAAGAGTGTCTGTGTTATTTAGCGATAAGAGTGGTACTAGGAGTAAATGAGTTACTAAGCGATATGAATGGTACTTATTGTAAGTACGTTACTAAGCGATATGAGTGGTACTAAGAGTAAGTGCGTTAATTAGCGATATGAGTGGTACTAAGAATAAGTGCATTATTTAGCCATATGAGTGGTACTAAGAGTATGTGTGGTACTTAGCAATATGAGTGCTACTAAGTGTTAGGGCGTTATTTAGCGATATGAATGGTACTAAGATTTAGTGCGTTATTAAGCGATTTAAGTGGTACTAAGAGTGATTACGTTACTTAGAGATATGAACTGTACTAAGAGTAAATGCGTTACTTAGCGATATGAGTGGTACTAAGAGTATGTGCGTTATTTAGCGATATGAGTGGTACTAAGAGTAAGTGCGTTACTTAACAATGTTAGTGGTAGTAAGAGTAAGTGTGTTACTTAGCGATATAAGTGGTACTAAGAGTAAGTGCGTTACTTCTTCATAAGAGTGGTACTATGAGTATGTGCGTTATTTAGCGATATGTGTGGTACTAAGAGTAAGTGCGTTACTTAGCGATATGAGTGGTACTTAGAGTAAGTGCGTTACATCTATATGAGTGGTACTAAGAGTAAGTGATATGAGTAAGACTGAAAGCAGGAGCGTTACTTAGCCATTTGAGTAGTACTAAGACTAAGTGTATTACCTAGCCATATAAGATGTACTAAGTATATGTGCGTAACTTGGCGATATGAATGGTACCAATTGTATGTGCATTATTTAGCAATATGATTGGTACTTACCCTCATGAGTGGTGCTAAGACTAAATGCTTTGTGTTGTGTGCACGCCGAAGGGCTATTCTCTGAGTGGGATTGAGGCCCAAGCGAGAACGCGGTAAGGGAGTGTCAACGGGTGTTGTGAGTTGAACCCGTCCTCGCTTGGGCGGGGCCGACTTCATGGTCGGATGTGTGGGTGGTGCAGCCGACCTGCAGCAGTGGGCGACGCCGACTTGGGCGAGCTGGTCGACGGGTTGGTCGACCTGCACGGTGCCAATGGTCGCCGACTTTGGGGGGCCGGCGGTCGACTTTCACAAGGAGACGTGACCTTGGAGGGGCGCCGACTTTGGGAGGGCGCAGACATCGGGGGGTCGACTAGGGAGATCGACCAGGCGGGGCGTCAACTTGGTGACGCCGACTTGCCGGCTGACAGCTGAGCTGGTTGACATGGAGCTTGTCAACCAGGGGTGTGGTCGACCTGGTGTGGTCGACTGGAGGTGGTCGTCGACTTGGGAGGTCGACGAGCACGAGGAGAAGCAGCTAGTCGACGTGGCTGCCCAGTCGACCAGATTACCCAGGTCACGAAGATCTGCGGAGGTGCGTGATCGTCGCCCAGTTTGTTTTGGCGAAGCTGACCTCGGGGGTGGTAACCCGAGGTCGACCTGGAGGATCAGGTGCAGACGTGGGCACGTGATCGACTCGGTGCCTGTGCTGTGCATGTGACAAAGCACAGCACGCCAATCAGCTGCGAGCACCTGCGAAGCAGGTGCACTGCTGTCCTGCGTGTGCAACGCTGTGCAGCCGCCTTGCTGCAGCGTTGGCACGCCGTCGACTTGCAGCGTTGGCAGGCAGGCCACGACTTTGCTCTGCTGGAGCGCGGTCGACCTTGCAGTGCTGGAACGCGGTCGACTGTGCTGCGCTGGCAGTCGACCTGCTTGCATGCTAACTCCTAATCTAGTCAGTTTTGCTTTGCCATTGTCGATCATTGTTGTGAACTTTCGCAAGTGAAACTCTTGCAAAATCTCCCCGTGAATGTGCAAGCAGTGAACACACGAGCAAACGACTAAGGAACGAACGCTACGATCACTCCTACCCCGTGCCTTCCGCGTTGTTAGGCATCTGTCGCTAGAATTATCTCCGCATGGTGCAGTGAGCGTGAATGGCACCGCGACTTACCTTTAGTCTTGTCGACTTAGTTGCACATACCTATTATGTTCGTAGGCCGGCAGCTGCGCGTTAGTCATCATGGTGGGCATAGGTGACGCAGGGATGGTGGACACCCTTGAGGCACGGATGGAGGATGCAGGAGATGCCACCAGCATGGCTTGTATGGGCCTAACCTCCCTTTGGCGGGCGTTGAGGCCGGCATCCGCGCCGTGTGGGCAGCGGACCACCCTTCACGGTCATCTTGCGGTGCTGCTCGCCGGCCGTGCAGATCGCTTTGAAGTCATGCAACGACTACCTGGATGCCGGCCACCACGCGTGGCACTTCATCGAATCGACGTACCAGGTTACGGACGACCTATACATCGGCCAGCTCGAGGAGCAGATGACGCACCTGCGGATGGGCGAGCAGGAGATGGAGACCGACTACTGCAACCTGGCTCGGCGACTTCTCACCAACATGAGGATGGCCGGCGTGCAGTACTTGACGGCGTCGTACATCACGCACGTCCTGAAGGGGCTCCCGAGCAGCTACAACCTGATTATGTGGCTGATGGTGGTGCCGGGTACGAGGGAGTCGCTCAACGAGGACTCGCTGAGCTCGTATATCCTCAAGGACGAGGCGATGCAGGAGGCCAACAGGTCCACCAAGCTCCTGCCGCAGGTAAACTACGCCGCCCCGACGAAGCAAGGAGGCCGACTGGGGCAGCGCGGCAAGCCTGGCGGCGGTGGTAGCAGTGGCGGGAAGCCGGCCAAGGACGCTGACAAAAGGAAGTCGGTTAAGGACAGCAGTCATGGAGGAGGAGGGCGACGCCGGGAATGCTGGCTGTGCGGCGACCCCGACCACCTCTCTTTCGAGTGCCCCGACCGCAGTGACTCCGACGACGACGCCAAGGGAGGCCGCGGAAGGTCGGCCAGCCGTCGTCCACGTCGGGAAAGTAAGTTGCGCAAGGAGAAGCAGTCGAACAAGTCGACCTCGGCGAAGGACATCGACTCCTCATCTGGCGGCGATGGGTGAGGCGACAAGGCGGCATCGTGCTCGCTGGTCGGCATCGTGGAGCCGACCGTCTCACTGGCACCGGAGGCCGGCAAGAAATTTTAGGCAGTGGCGGCAGCCGTGCAAGCGAACCCGGCGGCGGTCCTACTCGACAGCGGCTGCTCGCACCACCTGATGGGGAAAAGGCGAGGCTGGCCGTGAAGGGCTTTACGCAGGTGTACGGCGCCGACTACGACGAGACGTACGCGCCGGTGAGCAGCTACGTCACGCTGAGGATTTTCTTCGGCATTGTCGCCGTCCTCGAGCTCAACGTGATGCAGCTCGACATAAAGAACGTCTTCCTCTAGAGCAAGCTGGACCAGGTGCTGTACATGTACCAGCTGGACTACTATAACGACGGGACCAACCAAATGTGCAAGCTGCTGAAGAGTCTGTAAGGACTGAAGCAGTCGCCGCTGCTGTGGTACAAGGCGCTCAACGACGTGCTGGTCGGCGCCGGTTGGAAGAAGAGCCAAGTTGACGAGGCGTTGTACTTCAAGGTCGGCGACGACGGAGTGGCCTGCTGGGTGCTGGTCTACGTTGACGACCTGCTCGCCGCCAGCAGCAGCACCGCGATGCTGAAGGAGCTGCTGGAGGCCGCCTTCGAATTGCGCGACATCTCGCCGGTGGAGAAGTACCTCGGGCTGGAGATCGTGCGCGACAGGCCGGCGAGGAAGTTGTGGCTGCACCAGCAGAACTACACCGACAAGCTGACCGGGCGCACCCCGAAGACGCCGGTCTCGGTCGACGCCTACGCCGAGCTGACGTTCGATGACGAGGAGGCACACCAGCGCCAGGAGGAGGAGTACCGGCAGAAGGTTGGCTCGCTGCAGTTCGCGGCGACGACGACAAGGCCGGACATCGCCTTCGCCTGCAGCAAGCTGGGCAGCGGCCTCACGGTGAGGAGCGACCAACACTGGCGCGAGGTCGACCGCTGCCTTGCCTACCTCGCCAACACTCGTGACACCCACTTGGAGTTTGGCGGTGGACCAGAGACGCTGGAGCTGGTCGGCTACGTTGACGCCGACGACGCCGGCGATAAACAAAACCGGACGAGCACGGGCGGCTATGCGTTCGTCTACGGAGGGGCCGCGGTCTCCTGGTCGAGCCAGCGCATTAAGTGCTCGACGTTGTTCTCGACCAAGTCGGAGTATGTGGCGGCAACCGAGGCCGGCAAAGAGGGACGTCGCCTTCATTTCCTCCTTGCAAGAGTTCCGGCAGCTGGACGCCGGGAAGCCGACCGTCCTTCGAGTGGACAACTAGTCGGCCATCACGGTCGCCGAGAGCATGTGGCTGATGGGCAACCTCAAGCATATGGAGCGGCGCTATGCCTGGCTGCAGCACGTGGTAAAGCGCAGGAAGTTTTCGCTGAAGTATATCCAGACCACCGAGCAGTCGGCCGACTTTCTGACGAAGGCGCTGCACTATCCGGCCTTCAACCGGTGCTCCGTCGCAATCGGCCAAGTGCGCCTGGCCGACGTCGGCGACGGTGACGACGACGTGCAGCAGTAGGTGCCATGCCCTTCTACACGACTGGTGCGGTGACCGGCGTGCTGTGTGTTGTGTGCACGCCGACGAGCTATTCTCCGAGTAGTACTGCCGTGTGGGATGGAAGCCCAAGCGAGAACGCGGCAGGGGAGTGTCGACGGGAGTTGTATGTTGGCCCCGTCCTCTCTTCGGCGGAGCCGACATCGTGGTCGGGTGTGCGGGTGGTGCAGCCGACATACTACAGAACCGCCAACTTCGGGGGGTCGACCTAGGAGGTCGACCAGGCAGGGCGTCAACTTGGTGACGCCGACTTGGGGCAGCCAACTTGGTGTTGTTGGCTGACACCTGGGCTGGTCGACCTGGAGCTTGTCGACCAGGGGTGTGGTCGACTGGAGGTGGTCGACGAGCACGAGGAGAAGCAGCTGGTCGGCGTGGCTGCCCGGTCGACCAGGTTACCCGGGCGACGGGGATCTGCGGAGGTGCCCTATCGTCGCTCAGGTCGTTTTGGCGAAGCTAACCTAGGGGGTGGTATCTTGAGGTTGACATGGAGGATCAGGTGCAGACGTGGGCACGTGGTCGACTTGGTGTGTGTGCTATGCAAGTGACGAAGCACAGCACACTAATCAACTGCGAGCACCTGCGAAGCAGATGCGCTGCTGTCCTGCGGGTGCAACGCTGTGCAGCTGCCTTGCTGCAGCGTTGGAGCGTCGTCGACTTGCAGCGCTGGCAGGCCACGACTTTGCTCTGTTGGAGCGTGGTCGACCTTGCAGTGCTGGAACGCGGTCGACTGTAATGCGCTGGCAGTAGACCTGCTTGCATGCTAACTACTGATATAGTCAGTTATTATTTGCCATTGTCGATCATTGTTGTGAACTTTTGCTAGTGAAACTCTTGCAAAATCTCCCCGTGAATGTGCAAGCAGTGAACACACGAGCAAACGACTAAGGAACGAACGCTACGATCACTCCTACCCCGTGCCTTCCCCGTATTCAGGCTCCTGTTGCTAGACTTATCTTCGCAAGTGGTACTAAGAATATGTTTGGTACTTAACAATATTCGTGGTATTAAGAGTAAGTGCGTTATGTAGCAATATGAGTGGTACTGAAAGTAAGTGCGTTAATTAGCGATATGAGTGGTACTAAGAGTTATAAACGCCAGTTGTTCCAAATGCCTCATGCAAAAATTGCGAAAGCAAACGAACACATGAATACACCATTCGCACGCAAATCCATTTGCACACGCATGCTCGTACAAACAGATGGATGGATATGTGTAATGTGAATTTGCACCCAACACACTCCCCCTTAGCCTGCCGGCTGCATCCCAATCATTCCACGCTAGTTCATGGTCATTCCACGCATGCGCACACAATGCCAATGAGGCTCATCCGCAAGCCTCTTGGTGAGAAAGTCTGCTGGCTGCTGGTGAGTCTTGATATAGATTGGATTCACTGACCCCCTCTTCAATTCCTTACGCAGCCAGTGCCACTTGATTCGCATGTGCTTGTTCAGCCCGTGAAGCACAGCGTTCCTGGCCATCCCAAGAGCCCCTTTGCTATCACAAAACAGCGGCGTAGCAACTTTCTGCTCCTGGCCAATCTCCTCTAACAGCCTCCTCAGCCAAATTACCTCCTTCACCCCATGGAACATTGCCATGTACTCGGACTCCACCGAGGAAAGGGCTGTCTCTGTCTCCGGCAGCGCCCGTGTCCAACACCCAAAAGTCCAGGGGGTGCAGCTCCGCTCCAACCTTGGCAGATGCGTCTCCTTGCTCCCCCTGCTCTCCAATATGGAAGAACTGGCCCGCGGTGCGCTCCTTCTTCTTCTCCGCACCACCGTTGCTCTTCGGGTTGTTGTCGGACGAATCAGCGACCATGTTCGCGCCATTTTTCTGGTTCCTTTGCGCGTCGCCATCTTGGTGACGATTCTGGGGGGTCCATCCATCGGGTTTCTTATAGCACAAAAACCAGGGATGCCCTTCCTTCTCACAATACCAGCAACTCCATTTCAACAGTATCCAACTTGCCCCCACGTCCAGATTTCGCACCGCGACCCTAAGCAGTACCTCCTTGTTGGTCGTTGGAGTCGTCGTCCTTTTTTGCATCGCGCCCAGCATCACCAAAGCCACGTCCTCTGCCACGCCCGCTCCCCGGCATCCCATAGCCGCTGCTGCCGTCGTCTCCACCCCTCAGTTGGCGGCGACGGAAGTCCTCCTCTAGAATCTTCGTCCGCACCCACTCGAGCGTCCACAAACTCTGGTTCTGCGGCAGGCTCAATCTGCTCGTGAATTGAAGCCACGATTCCGGCAGCAGCGAGAGCATCTTTAGGCACTTGGTCTGCTCCGGGTAGGTGATTCCTGCGGTCGCCAACTTTGCGTAGAGGTCGCGCATCTTGTCCAAGATAGGTTGCACCGGCTCTCCCTCGCTCAGGCGCAACACGGACAGCTCCCTCTCCAGCATGAGCGTCGCAACAATGGAGGTAGGGGCGTGCAGCTCCTTCAACACGGTCCACGCCTTCGGACCGCAATCAACCTCCGGCAGCAGGTGCATGATGTGGTGACGCTGGTTCAGCTCCAAACTCTGCGACATCAAGTAGTAGCCAGCCGATGCGCGCTCGTCCCGATCTACTTGCAGCACGGGGTTACTTGGTCTAGGCTCCTCTCCAATTATTAGTTTCAGCAAACCGATCTGACGAAAATATAGTTGCATTTTCCAGGCCCAATCATCATAGACCTTAGCATTGAACTTCTCGACGGTGACGTTCTTCAACACTTCCTTGATCAACGAGTCCTGGTTTGTTCGCGCTCCCCTTGGCTCCCCTTTGCTGCCGCTACGATCTTGGGCTGAAGATTCACCAGCTCCCGCCGAGGTATTGCCCGCCATAGCTACCTATAACGAGGATCACTATAACGCAGCTCTGATACCTGCTTGTGTTGGTGTAAGGGCCTAATAAACTCAAGCTATTAGGACTTAATCAAACTTAAAACCTCTCCTCGGGGTCACCTCCAAGGGTCCCTGAGTGCCTGGTACAAGACCAGCCCCTATCATCGGGTCCGAGTTTGTAGAGAGAGGGATCAAGAAGGACTTAGTCAAAACAGCAAGAGTACCTTGAATGTCGCGCAGCGTGCCGTGCAGACCGTCGATCCGATTAAGCTGAGAATTTGCTATATCGAAGCTTGCTCCAAGAGCTTTAAAATAAGCCAAGTTGCCTCGCGAAAAGTTATGCCATTACTAAGTTCTGGCTCGGACAGCGTTTGCCTAGCGTTGGAGTGCTAGCATACTAGCGTTGACTCGGGTAGCATTCCGCTGTCGAATAGCGCAGAAACCAAACTCCAGCGAGGAAGGAATTCGCTTGAATCAATTGACTATATTCAGGTACAAACAGAGAAGGATTAAATAGTTCTAGCTAGCAAGGACCTTGGGAATCAACCTGGGAACAACCAGGGATGATCCCAAATAATTCCAAGCAACAGAACAAACCTGGCTGGACAAAATAGCAGGTGGTAGGTTGGTAAACAACCTCTGGTTCTGTTTTTCCAACCTGGGAAAACAACAACCAGGTTCAGGTTCTAAAAACAGAACCTGTTTTGTCTTTGCCCAACCAGCCAAATGCTGGTTCCGCTGGTTTCCCCTGGCCTTGTAGCATGCAGATACAGACAAACAACATCCAACCTTCACCTAAATTGTACCCCTATAGTGCCTTCCCTGCTACACTATAGTTAACCAAACAAAACAGTACAATTTCGAGTTGGATAGAACTGAATCTGCGCAATCAACTCAACCGAACTGCAAAGCTTCCATCTTGGGTTCCTTTGCGAGCTCGTCCTTTCTGCTTGCACTGTTCATAGCGCGTACAATGTTGTGCCGAAGCGCGCATTGCGCGAGTACCTGCAAATGCTTCAAGCGAAAATTGCGAAAGCAAACAAACACACGAACATTCCATTCACACCCAAATGCATTCGCACACACATACTCGTACAAACAGACGGCAGGATGTCGTGCAATGTAAATTTGCACCCAACAGCTTGTTGGTGTAAGAGCCTAATAAACTCAAGCTAATAAGACCTAATCAAACTTTAAACCACTCCTCGGGTTCACCTCCAAGGGTCCCTGGGTGCCTGGCACAAGACCAGCCCCTATCCTCGGGTCCGAGTTTGTAAAGAGCGGAATCAAGAGTGACTTAGCCAAAAATAGCAAGAGTACCTCGAACGTCGCACACCGTGCCGTGCAGACCGTCGGTCGGATTAAGCTGACATTTTTTCTATATGAAAGCTCGCTCCAAGAGCATTAAAATAAGCCAAGTTGCCATTGACAGCATTTGCCTAGCGTCGTAATGCTAGCGTACTAGCGTTTACTCGAGAAGCATTCCATCGTCGAACAGCGGAGAAACAAAACTTCAGCAAGGATGGAATCCGCTTGAATCAATTGACTATATTCAGGTAGATACAGAGAAGGAATAAATAGTTCTAGCTAGCAAGGGCCTTGGGAATCAACCTGGGAACAACCAGGGAAGATCCCAAATAATTCCAAGCAATAGAACCAACCTGGCTAGACAAAATAGCAGGTGGTAGGTTCGAAACAACCTCTGGTTATGTTTTTCCAACCTGGGAAAACAACCAGGTTCAGGTTCTAAAAATAGAACCTGTTTTGTCTTTGCCCAACCAGCCAAATGCTGGTTCCGCTGGTTTCCCCTGGCCCTGTAGCATGCAGATACAAACAAACAACATCCAACCTTCACCTAAATTGTACCCCTTTAGTGCCTGCCCTGCTACACTATAGTCAACCAAGCAAAACAGTACAATTTCGAGTTGGATAGAACTGAATCTGCGCAATCAATTCAACCGAACCGCAAAGCTTCCATCTTGGGTTCCTTTGCAAGCTCGTCCTTTCTGCTTGCACTGTTCATAGCGCGTATAATGTTGTGCCGAAGCGCACATTTCGCAGATGACTACCTGCAAATGCCTCAAACGAAAATTGCAATAGCAAACAAACACACGAACACACCATTCGCACGCAAATGCATTCGCACACGCATACTCGTACCAACAGACGGCAGGATGTCGTGCAATATGAATTTGCACCCAACACATATCAGTGGTACTGAGGTAAGTGCGTTACTTAGCCATATGAGTGGTTCTAAGAGTATGTGCGTTACTTAGCTATATGACTAAGATTAAGTGTGTTATTTAGCCTTATGAGCGGTACTAAGCATAAGTACGTTATTGGCGATATAAGTGGTACTAAGAGTAACTGTATTAATTAGGAATATGCGTTGTATTAGGAGTATATGCGTTACTTAGCGATATGAATAGTACTAAGAGTATTTGCGTTATTTTGCAATATGAGTGATACTTGGAGTAAATGCGTTACTTAGCAAGATAAGTGGTACTTGGTGTTATAGTCTAGAGTCCACTTAGTGGTCGCGGATGCCCATGAAACCGCCTAAGCAGAATCTGACGACTTCAAACCGCCTCTGTTCGAAACGCCGTCACGATCAGCTCCGATAACATACGAGGCTGAAACTTGGACAGCAGTTAGCCTTAGGTGTCTGCTTTCCAACGGTATATTGCTTGCTTTCATCAGAGGTGTGTGCGCTACGCAGTGAACGAAATCGTAAGCTCGGCTGAAAACGTATAGTTTCATTGATGCAAGGAAGAGGTGAGTACAACATTGCCTAGGGGACTCTTAAGGGGTTGGGATCATCCTAGGAACTCAGAGAAGGTTGAGTCCTAGGGGAGAAAGGCTAGAGAAGGATGAGAAACGTCCTAGCTAGGTCAGCAAAGCCAACCACACTTGGAAGTTCAGAGCTGTACTCAAGGCAACCAATAGTGAGGAAGCAAACCATGAGTCAGCTTGTCTTCCCACTTGCACCCTCTTGCAAGCTGCTTCTAGGAAGACCACACTTCTCAAAAGGAGGGTGGTAGAGTCCCACTTGACCACCTGTACTTCTTGTCTCATTCTCTGTCCCTGCACCATTGGCATGACAACAATGAAAGGGTGGCAAGGGAAATGCTGCCAACAGTGCACCATGACTACGGAACAGTGACTTTCGACAGCTGTCACGCAATGCTCCGATGTTGGATCGTTCTGAAACTTGGTGACCACCTGCACAACGGGGCAAAGGACTGCCAGACCGAATTTCAGACCAATCAGAGCTCGGTAGACGAGTCAGCAGCCGAAATGGCGAACTCGGGTGTTACCAAAAAGAGTAACACACACTTCCGGGATGCCATAAGTCTTGAAACTTAAAATGTTGTCACGCCTTGTTAACTGCTTCAAAAACTCTGAAACTTTGAGGGTTTGAAGAACACATGTTGAAGAGCCTCCCCACAAAATTCCAGAAGCTGAGCAGGCTTGTAGGCCGAATGGGAGTGCGATGACCGTGCCACTGTAGTGTGTTGGCACAACAAACTCCCCCTCATCGTGCTCTCATTCATCCCTTAGCTGCTCCCTGAAGCTGCCTCCCTTAGTTGAAGGACATGCCACACAAGGTGGCACAGGTCCAATGCTGATGCTCTGCAAGCCGCTTGGTCAAAAAATCTGCAGGTTGCTTGGTAGTGTTGATGTAGTGCAAGGAGACCGTGCCCTTCTTCACCTCCTTCCTCACCCAATGCCACTTGATATGCATGTGCTTGTTCAGCCCATGGAGCACAGCATTGCGAGCCATTGCAATTGCTCCTTGGCTGTCACAAAACACAGGTGTAGGACCCTCTTGCTCCTGCCCCAACTCCTCAAGCAACCTCCTCATCCAAACCACCTCCTTCACCCCATGAAACAACGCCATGTACTCGCTCTCCGTTGATGAATGAGCGATCTCCCCTTGCTTCTTAGACTTCCAGCTCACTGGACTCCCTCCAACACAGCATACATAGCCACCATGGGATGTTGCATCACTGATGTCACTTGCCCAGGTAGCGTCGGTGAAGCACGAGAGGTACAAGTGTCCACGCCTTGCAGGTGCACCGGTCTTCGTGCTCACCTCCTCCACTCCCTTTTGCTTCAGCTGCCCATGCACTGAATATTGCAGCCCCACCCTTGAGGTTGCCATGCAGTACCTCACCAGCCTCTCTGCTGCATCAAGGTGCTCTTGAAGGGGCCTAGACACCACACGAGCCAGCTGCGAAACCGCGAATGACCGAAGCATACATCAAGCTCCCCACAATTGACGGGAACCGACGCTGCAACTCGGGCTCCAACACCTCACCCTCCTCTTCATCAAGGTGTAGCTGAAACCCTGAGGGTAGAGGAGTCTTCACACTCCTCCCTTCCTCCAGCCCATACCTCTCCCCCATGGCTGCAAGGTACTTGTGTTGGTGAAGCCTCAACCATCCCTTCACCTCGTCCCGCTCCACATGAAGACCAAGGTAATACCCCACTGGTCCAAGGGCCTTGCATTGAAAGGTCTCCTTCAGCTTCCCTTGCACCTCCTTGATCCTCTCCAGGGATGGAGAGAAAAGGAGAATGTCATCGATGTAGACAAGAAGAAACACCTTCTCCTCCTCCCCCTCGGTCATGAAGAGACTCTCGTCGCACCCGCTGACTTTGAAGCCAAGAGCCTCCAACGCCTCCACCAGCCTTGCATACCAGCACCTTGGAGCTTGTTTGAGGCCATAGAGGGCCTTGTTGAGCCTGCAAACACGTCCGCTCCCATCGTCATACCCCTCTGGCTGCTTCATGTAGATCTCCTCATCTACCACGCCATAGAGGAAAGCCGTCTTCACATCCATTTGCTCCACCTTCCAACCACAAACGGCAGCGGCTGCTAGCAACACCCGGAGCGTAGGAGCCTTGGCAACAGGAGCAAACACCTCCTTATAGTCAACCCCTTCCTTTTACTGGAAGCCCTTGATCACAAGTCTTGTTTTGCGCCTCTCCAACTTCCCCTCCGCATCGGTCTTCACACGTAATATCCACGTGTAATCCAACGCCTTTCTTTCCGGGGGCAGATCAGTGAGGGTCCATGTTCCATTCTCCATGAGGCTCTGAAACTCATCCTCCCTTGAAGCCAACCAAGCCTCTCGATCATCTCCAGCAAGTGCTTTCTGCATTGAAGCCGGCTCATGAGGTAAGTTGACACCGAAGCAACAAATCTGCTCCATCTCTCCCTCGGCTCCCTTCTCCTCATCATCTTCCTCCTCCTGGACCAGCAATGCCTTAGGACCCCCAAGCCTTTCATACTTGAGGAAATCCCTTGGGTGAGCAGCTCTCTTGGGCCTCTCCTTGGCTGCACCCTCCTTAGCTCCACCGCGGACAGCACCACGCTTCCCTTGGGTTGTCCTCCTAGGTGGAAGAGAAGGGGATGATGTTGGCTGCTGCACCTCCTCCCCGGCATCACCTCTCTCAGCTACAGGGGCCTCCTCTTGCTGCAACACTCCTTCCACCTCTGTTGCCTCCCCTTCATCACCTCCCAAGTCATGTGACACCTCCGTTACCTCTGAAGATGAAGACAACTCGATGGGAATGAGGAGTGGGTCATTCGTTCCCACCTCTATTCCGAGTGGAATGGTGACCTTGCTCCTCCCTCGCTCCAACCACTCCTTGAACATGAGCCCCTCCATGAACTTGGCATCTCTGGTGGTGAAGATGGTGTTGGCTTTTGGGTCCCACATGAGCCACCCCTTGCTCCCTTGTGCAAGTCCCAAATGAACAGCCCACACCGCCGCCGCTTGAAGCTTGTCACGCTTCTCCTTAGGGACGTGCACGAGTCCCATGCACCCGAAGACTCGAAGCATATCCACCAGAGGCTTCTTGCCTCTCCATTTCTCCATAGGGACCCAATGCTGCCCTCCCACATGAGTCAAGACTCGGTTCTTGATGACGGTGGCATGGCGAATAGCGAGGGGCCAGAACCGTAAGGGTAGACCCGAGTCTACCAACATCGTTCTCCCACCCTCGATGATGGTCCGGTTCGCTCTCTCTGCCACACCATTGGATTGAGGAGTGTAGGCCGTGGTGAGCTGCTGCTTAATATCGTGCCGCTTCAGCCAGCTCCGGAACTCCGCTCCCAAGAACTCCCCACCACGGTCGCTACGAATCGCCTTCACCCGCTTGCCGCTCTCTCGCTCCACCAAGGGCAGTCATTCTTCAATGATGACCCTTGCAGCATCACTCTTCTTTGCAAGTGGAAAGGACCAGGTGAGCCTTGTGTTGTCATCCACCATGGTCATGGAATACAGGGCCCCACCATCTCCCTTCACCTTCATGGGTCCCACGAGATCCACATGCACGAGCTCCACCGGGTCACTCGACTTCCCCTCCACCGAATGGAAGGGAAACCGTGAAAACTTGCTGGTCAAGCAAGTCTCACAAGATCCCACCTCCTTGGGCTCCCCCTTTATCCTCAGCCCCTTGACTCTTTCCTCCTTGAACAGCTGCTGCAACTGAGGTAGCGCCACGTGGCCAAAGCGACGGTGTGCGGTGAGCCAATCCGTCTCACCCGTGCTAGGAGTTACACTTGGTAGCTCAGCCCCTCCATGCCCAAGGAGCCCACCATCACTATCATTACCACCTCCTCCATTGTCCACGTGGTTAACATGCCCTCCTCTCACATCTCCAGCAGCCAAGCGCGCAGCCGCCTCCTTCCATGGCAGCACCGGTATCTCCCACATGGACCGGTGCATGTCCTTGCCGCCTCGGAGGTCCCACAACACGCGCCCATCCAGAGTTGCCTTGAAAACCTTTGTGCCCAACATCTCCATCTTCATCCCTGCCTCACTTAGGGCCTTGGTAGAGAGGAGGTTGGCACACAATCCAGGAACAAGGAGAACACGCTTCAGCCCCACAAGCCTCCCATCCGCACCCATGAACATGGCTCTCCCCTCGCCACGCACGGGTACAACTTGGCCGGTGGCTGAAACGACGGTGGCTGCCTTTGATGGCCTGACTTCATCCAGTAGATCCTCTCGGTTGGTCATGGTCATGAAGGCTCCCGTGTCGATGACCCAATGGGAGGAGCGGTGAAGAGCAATCTTGCTGGCCGGCACTACCATGTCCTCGGAGCACGCCTCTCCTACATGATAGAACATGCCGCCGTATCCGCCAGCACCTCCATCGCCCTCCTCACTGCCCATGCCTTCTCCCATAGCTCCATGAACACCCTTGGAGCCCTCAATTGATGGCTGACCAGGCCTCCAACCGTCAGGTAACTTGCGGCACTTGAACCATGGGTGACCTTCCACATGGCAATACCAACACTTGCCGCCACACCGCTTGCCTCCCTTGTTGCCACGCTTCCCTCCCGAATGCTGCTCCCCTCCAGAGCCTTCCTTGGCCTTGCCTTTCTTGCTGCCACGCCCCTTGAAGCCCTTCATGCCGTAGGCTGAACCTCCACCTTCACCGGCAGCAGCGGTCAGCTTCTTCCTCCGAAACTCCTCTTTGAAGAACTTGCGCGCGAATCCACTCAAGGGACCACGAGTCCTTCATGCCATTAAGGTTGACCACCAAGGGCCCCCACGACTCCGGCAGCAGGGAGAGAGCCTTGTAGCACTTGATTTTCTCAGGGTAGTCCACACCAGCAGCAGAGAGCTTCACATAGAGGTCCCGGAGTTGATCGAACGCTCCTTGTACGGCATCACCCTCGTTGATCTTCACCGCATGGAGTTGTCGCTCGAGCACCACCACCATTGCTTCGCTGCTGGGGGCATGGACATCCTTCAATATCTTCCATGCCTTAGGACCACACTCAACTTCCTTGATGAGATGCTTGATGTGGTGCAGCTGGTTGGATGAGAGGCATTGGGAGAGAAGGAAGAATCCATCCTTGGACCGGCGATCCCATTCCTTGGTCGCTCCTTCGCTCGCAGGCCTCTTCAATTCTCCATCCATCACTTCAAGCAGCCCATAATGGTTGAAGAGGAGCTCCATCCTGAAGCTCCATGATGCCCAATCCTCCCCAGAGAACTTCTCCAGGTTGAATGCCTTCACATCATCCTTAGCTGATGTTGAAACGGAAGCCATTGGTGCAGATCCGCCTGCAACGCCTCTTCCCGCTTCCCCAGCGCCTCTCACGCCACCACTGCCACTAGGACCAGCTGGAGCAGAACCTTCAGCCTCCATATTCACCCACGAACAGAGTAGAACAGCTCTGATACCACTTGTTATAGTCTAGAGTCCACTTAGTGGTCGCGGATGCCCATGAAACCGCCTAAGCAGAATCTGACGACTTCAAACCGCCTCTGTTCGAAACGCCGTCACGATCAGCTCCGATAACATACGAGGCTGAAACTTGGATAGTAGTTAGCCTTACGTGTCTGCTTTCCAACGGTATATTGCTTGCTTTCATCAGAGGTGTGTGCGCTACGCAGTGAACGAAATCGTAAGCTCGGCTGAAAACGTATAGTTTCATTGATGCAAGGAAGAGGTGAGTACAACATTGCCTAGGGGACTCTTAAGGGGTTGGGATCATCCTAGGAACTCAGAGAAGGTTGAGTCCTAGGGGAGAAAGGCTAGAGAAGGATGAGAAACGTCCTAGCTAGGTCAGCAAAGCCAACCACACTTGGAAGTTCAGAGCTGTACTCAAGGCAACCAATAGTGAGGAAGCAAACCATGAGTCAGCTTGTCTTCCCACTTGCACCCTCTTGCAAGCTGCTTCTAGGAAGACCACACTTCTCAAAAGGAGGGTGGTAGAGTCCCACTTGACCACCTGTACTTCTTGTCTCATTCTCTGTCCCTGCACCATTGGCATGACAACAATGAAAGGGTGGCAAGGGAAATGCTGCCAACAGTGCACCATGACTACGGAACAGTGACTTTCGACAGCTGTCACGCAATGCTCCGATGTTGGATCGTTCTGAAACTTGGTGACCACCTGCACAACGGGGCAAAGGACTGCCAGACCGAATTTCAGACCAATCAGAGCTCGGTAGACGAGTCAGCAGCCGAAATGGCGAACTCGGGTGTTACCAAAAAGAGTAACACACACTTCCGGGATGCCATAAGTCTTGAAACTTAAAATGTTGTCACGCCTTGTTAACTGCTTCAAAAACTCTGAAACTTTGAGGGTTTGAAGAACACATGTTGAAGAGCCTCCCCACAAAATTCCAGAAGCTGAGCAGGCTTGTAGGCCGAATGGGAGTGCGATGACCGTGCCACTGTAGTGTGTTGGCACAACACTAGGTGTAAATGCGTTACTTAGCCATATGAGTGGTACAAGTAAGTGTGTTACTTAGCTATATGAATGGTACTGCTGAGATTACATGCGTTATTAAGCGATATGAATAGTACTGAGAGTACTTGTATTATTTAGCGATATGAGTGGTACTTGGAGAAAATGCGTTACTTAGCGATATCAGTGGTACTAAGAGTAGGTCCGTTACGTAGCGTATGAGTAGTACTAGGAGTAGGTGCGTTACTTAGATATATGAGTGCTACTAAGAGTAAGTCTGTTACTTAGCGGTATGAGTGGTACTAAGAGTAAGTGTGTTACTCAACCATGTGAGTGGTACTAAGAATAAGTGCGTTACTTAGCGATATGAGTGGTACTAAGAGTGCGATATTTAGCGATATGAGTGGTACTAAGAGTAAGTGCGTTACTTAGCGATATGAATGGTACTAAGACTAAATGCGTTATTTAGCGGTATGATTGGTACTAATAGTATGTGCG
The DNA here is from genome assembly GCA_947470075.1 of Closterium sp. Yama58-4. NCBI lineage: Eukaryota > Viridiplantae > Streptophyta > Zygnematophyceae > Desmidiales > Closteriaceae > Closterium > Closterium sp. Yama58-4. The sequence continues at coordinate 440,340 of CANIUD010000594.1, forward strand.
ATACTAACCAATATGAAAGGTACTAAGAGTAAGTCTATTACTTAGCGAAATAAGTCGTACTAAGAGTACAAGCGTTACTTAGCGATATGAGTAGTACTAAATGTATGCGCGTTATTTAGCGATATGAGTTGTACTAAGAGTATATGTGTTATTTAGCAGTATGAGTGGTACTAGGAGTAAGTACTTTATGTAGTAACATGAGTGGTACTAAGAGTAAAAGCGTTGCTTAGAGGTATGAGTGGTACTAAGAGTAAGTGCGTTACGTAGTGATATGAGTGGCATTAAAAGTAAGTGCGCTTGATATGGGAGGACCAATGGTATTTGAGTAGTGTATCTAAAATGCGTCTGATTGGTCTTCCAAGAATCTGGGATGACCCAAACAGTGCATGACCCGAACCAAAGATACGCCCTAAGTGTGTATTCGTTATTTAGCGATATGACTGGTACTATGGGTAAATGTGTTACTTAGCAATATGAATGGTACTAAGAGAAAATACGTTACTTAGCGGTGAGTGGTACCAAGAGGTGCGTTATTTAGCTATAGGAGTGGTACTAAAAATAAGTGTGTTACTTAGCCAAATGAGCGGTACTAAAATGAAATGCATTACTTAGCCAAATGAGCAGTACTAACATATGAATGGTACTAAGAATAAGTGCGTTATTTAGCGCTATAGGTGGTACAACGAGTAATTGCGTTACTTAGCGGCATGAGTGGTACTAAGAGTACGTACGCTAGCGATATGAGTTGTACTAAGAGTAAAAGCGTTACTTAGCGATATGAGTTGAACTAAGAATAAGTGCATTACTTAGCGATATGAGTGGTACTAAGAATATGTGTGTTACGTAGCAATACGAGTGGTACAAAGAGTAGGTGCGTTACTTAGTCACATGAATGGTACTAAAAGTAAGCGTGTTGCTTAGCCATATGAGTGGTACTAACAGTAAGTGCGTTACTAAGCCAAATGAGCGGTACTAAGTGGTGGGTGCAAATGCACATTGCACGACATCCTGCCGTCTGTTTGTACGAGTATGCGTGTGCGAATGCATTTGCGTGTGAATGGTGTGTTCGTGTGTTTGTTTGCTTTTGCATTTTTCGCTTGATGCATTTGCAGGTACTCGCGCAATGTGCGCTTCGGCACAACATTGTACGCGCTATGAACAGTGCAAGCAGAAAGGACGAGCTCGCAAAGGAACCCAAGATGGAAGCTTTGCAGTTCGGTTGAGTTGATTGCGCAGATTCAGTTCTATCCAACTCGAAATTGTACTGTTTTGTTTGGTTAACTATAGTGTAGCAGGGAAGGCACTATAGGGGTACAATTTAGGTGAAGGTTGGATGTTGTTTGTCTGTATCTGCATGCTACAAGGCCAGGGGAAACCAGCGGAACCAGCATTTGGCTGGTTGGGAAAAGACAAAACAGGTTCTGTTTTTAGAACCTGAACCTGGTTGTTGTTTTCCCAGGTTGGAAAAACAGAACCAGAGGTTGTTTACCAACCTACCACCTGCTATTTTGTCCAGCCAGGTTGGTTCTGTTGCTTGGAATTATTTGGGATCATCCCTGGTTGTTCCCAGGTTGATTCCCAAGGTCCTTGCTAGCTAGAACTATTTAATCCTTCTCTGTTTGTACCTGAATATAGTCAAATTGATTCAAGCGAATTCCTTCCTCGCTGGAATTTCGTTTCTGCGCTATTCGACGGCGGAATGCTACCCGAGTCAACGCTAGTATGCTAGCACTCCAACGCTAGGCAAACGCTGTCCGAGCCATAACTTAGTAATGGCAGAACTTTTCGCGAGGCAACTTGGCTCATTTTAAAGCTCTTGGAGCGAGCTTCGATATAGCGAATTCTCAGCTTAATCCGATCGACGGTCTGCACGGCACGCTGCGCGACGTTCAAGGTACTCTTGCTGTTTTGACTAAGTCCTTCTTGATCCCTCTCTCTACAAACTCGGACCCGAGGAGAGGTTTTAAGTTTGATTAAGTCCTAATAGCTTGAGTTTATTAGGCCCTTACACCAACAAGCTGGTATCAGAGCTGCGTTATAGTGATCCTCGTTATAGGTAGCTATGGCGGGCAACACCTCGGCGGGAGCTGGTGAATCTTCAGCCCAAGATCGTAGCGGCAGCCAAGATTCTGGTCTTTCAGCGCCAAGGGGAGCGCGAACAAACCAGGGCTCGCTTGTCAAGGAGGTGCTGAAGAATTTCACCGTCGAGAAGTTCAATGGTGAGGGCTATGATGATTGGGCCTGGAAAATGCAATTATATTTCCGTCAGATCGGTTTGCTGAAACTAATGATTGGGGAGGAGCCTAGACCGAGTGACCCCACGCTGCAGGAAGATTGGGACGAGCGCTCCTCGGCTGGCTACTATTTGATGTCGCAGAGTTTGGAGCTGAACCAGCGTCACCACGTCATGCACCTGCTGCCGGAGGTTGAATGCGGTCCGAAGGCGTGGACCGTGTTGAAGGAGCTGCACGCCCCGACCTCCGTTGTCGCAACGTTGATGCTGGAGAGGGAGCTGTCCGCGTTGCGCCTGAGCGAGGGAGAGCCAGTGCAACCAGTCCTGGACAAGATGCGCGACCTCTACGCGAAGTTGGCGACCGCGGGAATCACCTACCCGGAGCAGACCAAGTGCTTGAAGATGCTCTCGCTGCTGCCAGAATCGTGGCTTCAATTTACGAGCGGATTGAGCCTGCCGCAGAACCAGAGCTTGTGGACGCTCGAGTGGGTGCGGACGAAGATTCTGGAGGAGGACTTCCGTCGCCGCCAACTGAGGGGTGGAGACGACGGCAGCAGCGGCTACGGGATGCAAGGGAGCCGACGTGGCAGAGAACGTGGCTTCGGTGGTGCTGGATGCGGTGCAAAGAAAGACGACGACTCCAACGACCAACAAGGAGGTACCGGTTGGGGTCGCGGTGCGAAATCTGGACGTGGGGGCAAGTCGGGTGCTGGTGGCAAAATGAAAGGGAGTTGCTGGTATTGTGAGAAGGAAGGGCACCCCTGGTTTTTGTGCTATAAGAAACCCGATGGATGGACCCCCCAGAATCGTCACCAGGATGGCGGCGCGCGGAGGAACCAGAAAAACGGCGCCAACATGGTCGCTGATTCGTCCGACAACAACCCGAAGGGCAACGGCGGTGCGGAGAAGAAGAAGGAGCGCACCGCGGGCCAATTCTTCCATGTGGGAGACAAGGGGGAGCAAGGAGACGCCTCTGCCAAAGTTGGAGAAGAGCTGCACCCCCTAGACTATTGGGTGTTGGACACAGGCGCTGCTTGGACGATGACGCCGCGCAAGGACCTGCTGGACGAAGTACGAGCTGCACCGATCAATGAAGTGTGCTCCGCCTCTGGACACATGTTGAAGGTGGCTGGTGTGGGACGAGCTGCGTTTAAGGGAGCGGATGGCAAGCCGGTGGTGCTGCACGACGTTCTCTTCGTCCCCGACCTGAAGGCCAACCTTATCTCCCTCCGTAAGCTTGGCAAGGCTGGGGTGAACACCAACACGGATGGGGCACGCACTTATAAGGGGAAGCTGGGCAATCGGGTGCTTTGGGATCTGCACGAGAGCAAGGACGTGTACAGATCTATGTGGCAGCTGCCGGCCCTGGCGTGGCATGGTGGGGGGCAGGCTGGAGAGGGGTCTGCATCCCAGGGGGAGTGCAATGCCGTTGGAGGGGTTGGTGTGAAAGTGTCGGCCAGGTCTGGGGAGACAGATTGGGCAACGGCACACCGGCGCTTAGGGCATGTGGCAATGCCTTTGCTGAAGCAGCTGGAGAAGGATGGAGCCGTTAAGGGTCTGAAGCTGAACGGACAGCCACCCGATGACAACTGTGAAATCTGTTTGCTTTCAAAGTTCACCCGTTTCCCTTTCCATAGTGTGGCTGGCAGGAGCAAGAAGCCTTTGGAGCTGGTCCACATGGACTTGGTGGGGCCGCTGCCGGTGCAAGGGCACAAGGGGGAGCGGTATTTTCTTACAATTGTGGATGACTGGAGCAGGCTGATGTGGGCGTATCCGCTGAAGCAGAAGGACCACGCCGCCTCCACGATACGGGACGATTGGCTGCCATTCGTGGAGAAGCAGGCGGAGTGTGTAGTGAAGCGGATTAGGACAGACCGGGGTGGTGAGTTCCTTGGAGCTGAAATGACGGCCTGGCTCAAGAAGCAGGGCATCCAGAGAGAGCTGACCACGGCTTATACCCCACAGTCCAATGGTGTAGCAGAACGGGCAAACCGGACCATTCTGGAGACAGCTAGGGCGCTGCTCATAGAATCTGGGCTGAGCAATTCTATGTGGCCTCATGCTGTCCGGCACGCCACTGTCGCTAGGAACAGGGTGCTCACCAAGGTTGGGGATGACTCGTGGGTGCCGTTGGAGAGGTGGCTTGGGAGGAAGCCGCCGGTGGACATGCTGAGGGTGTTCGGTTGCATGGCAGTCGCCCACGTCCCCAAGACCTACCGCAGTAAGTTGGGGGCGAGTGCAATCTGGTGTGTGCATTTGGGGCTGGCTGCTGAGAGCAAGGGATGGCTGCTGTGGGAACCATCCAAGGGTGTGTTGTTTGACAGCAAGGATGTGAAATTCATTGAGGGCATGATGTATGGGAGCTGGGAGAAACAGCCGGAGGCAAGGGTGTCCCAGCAGATGGAGCAGATCACCATGCAGCTGGACCTGACTCCTAGTGTGTGGGAGGAGGGAGAGGAGGCAGCTGCTGGAAATGGTGATGGAGAGAAGGTACAGGAGGCATCTGCTGGTGGAGAAAATGGTGTGGAAACTGGCGGCAGCACTAGTGGAGCTGCTGGACCCGAGGGAGGAGAGAAGCAGCAGGGAAAAACTAAGAAGCCGAAGGGTGTCGTTATGAAGGGATGGGAGACACCCGTCTCCAGGCCAGGACGTACCCGTATGGCTACTAAGAAGCTGACTGCAGGAACTGATGCAGCAGAGCAGCAGCTAGGGACCGAAGAGGCATTGCTGATTCTACCTCATGGCTATGACCCGGATGAGGAGGATGAGCCTGCGTACTGTTTTCTTGCCCCTGCACCAGAGGAACCAGCTAGCATGGAGGAGGCATTAGCTGGACCAGATAGGGACAAGTGGCTGGCTTCTAGGGATGCTGAGTACCAGAGTCTGCTGGAGAATAGGACATGGGATCTGGTGGTGCTGCCTGATGGGAAGAAAGCGATACAATGCAAGTGGGTGCTGAGGATCAAGACCGATGACAAGGGGCAGGTCACCATCTACAAGAGTAGGCTGGTGGCGAAGGGGTTTATGCAGAAGGAGAAGCAGGACTTCAACGAGATCTTTGCTCCCACTGCCAAACCCCCTACCCTCCGTGTCTTGTTGGCAGATGCAGCTGTTAGTGGGAAATTCATCATTCAGATGGATATTTCAACGGCATTCCTGAATGGGATTTTAGAGGAGGATGTGTACATGACGCAGCCGCCTGGGTATGAGGATGGTACGGGCAGGGTGTGCAAGCTCAACAAGTCCATCTACGGCTTGAAGCAGGCGCCACGCTGCTGGTACCAGAAGTTGGCAGCTGTTTTAGAGGAGATGGGATTCAGGACCAGCAGCTGTGATGAGAGCCTCTTTCTCAAGGGCGAGGGGGAGAAGCTGGTGCTGTTTCTGGTCTATGTGGACGACATTCTTCTCTTCAGCAGCAGCATGAAGGAGATCCAGAAAGTGCAGCAGCAACTGATGGAAAACTTCAAGTGCAAGAACCTTGGGGAGGTAAAGTACTACCTCGGGATGCACGTGGAGAGGGATCCAGATCACAGGTGGTTGAAGCTGCACCAGGAGAAGTTCATCAAGGAGCTGGGGGAGAAGTATGGGATTGAGAATGAGCGCAAGGTTGCAACTCCCCTGCCAGCAGAATTCAAGCTTGTGAAGGCTGCAGAGGATGAAGGGGTTGAAGCTGAAGAGCAGCAGCAATTTCAGTCCTTGGTGGGCAGCCTCTTGTACGCAGCAGTTCACACGAGGCCCGACATCTCTTTCTCGGTTGGGCAGCTGGCTAGGGTGGTGCAGAATCCATCAGAGGAGCAGGTGGATGCAGCTGAGCGTGTGGTGAAGTACCTGAACTCTCACCCAAGCATTGGAGTTCAATACTCCGCATCTGCACAGGTGAAGCAGAAAGGGGTGGAGGTGCTGAAAGAGAAGGGGGAGAGGCTTGGAGAAGGCAAGCTATTTCTCACTTGCTTTACCGATGCTACGTGGGCTTCTGAGAAGGAGGATTCCTCATCTGTGGGAGGATACATCTGCGTAGTTGGGGGAGGACCTGTTAGTTGGAGGTCCAAGAAGCAGACGGAGACGGCACTCTCTTCCGTAGAATCAGAGTACATGGCGATGTTCCATGGGGTGAAGGAGGTGATTTGGCTGAGGAGGCTGTTAGAGGAGATTGGCCAGGAGCAGAAAGTTGCTACGCCGCTGTTTTGTGATAGCAAGGGGGCTCTTGGGATGGCCAGAAACGCTGTGCTTCATGGGCTGAACAAGCACATGCGTATCAAGTGGCACTGGCTGCGTAAGGAGGTGAAGAGGGGGACGGTGCATCCGATCTACATCAAGACTCACCAGCAGCCAGCAGACTTTCTCACCAAGAGGCTTGCGGATGAGCCTCATTGGCGTTGTGTGCGCATGAGTGGAATGAGCATGAACTAGCATGGAATGACGGGGATGCAGCCGGCAGGCTGAGGGGGAGTGTGTTGGGTGCAAATGCACATTGCACGACATCCTGCCGTCTGTTTGTACGAGTATGCGTGTGCGAATGCATTTGCGTGTGAATGGTGTGTTTGTGTGTTTGTTTGCTTTCGCATTTTTCGCTTGATGCATTTGCAGGTACTCGCGCAATGTGCGCTTCGGCACAACATTGTACGCGCTATGAACAGTGCAAGCAGAAAGGACGAGCTCGCAAAGGAACCCAAGATAGAAGCTTTGCAGTTCGGTTGAGTTGATTGCGCAGATTCAGTTCTATCCAACTCGAAATTGTACTGTTTTGTTTGGTTAACTATAGTGTAGCAGGGAAGGCACTATAGGGGTACAATTTAGGTGAAGGTTGGATGTTGTTTGTCTGTATCTGCATGCTACAAGGCCAGGGGAAACCAGCGGAACCAGCATTTGGCTGGTTGGGCAAAGACAAAACAGGTTCTGTTTTTAGAACCTGAACCTGGTTGTTGTTTTCCCAGGTTGGAAAAACAGAACCAGAGGTTGTTTACCAACCTACCACCTGCTATTTTGTCCAGCCAGGTTGGTTCTGTTACTTGGAATTATTTGGGATCATCCCTGGTTGTTCCCAGGTTGATTCCCAAGGTCCTTGCTAGCTAGAACTATTTAATCCTTCTCTGTTTGTACCTGAATATAGTCAAATTGATTCAAGCGAATTCCTTCCTCGCTGGAATTTCGTTTCTGCGCTATTCGACGGCGGAATGCTACCCGAGTCAACGCTAGTATGCTAGCACTCCAACGCTAGGCAAACGCTGTCCGAGCCATAACTTAGTAATGGCAGAACTTTTCGCGAGGCAACTTGGCTCATTTTAAAGCTCTTGGAGCGAGCTTCGATATAGCGAATTCTCAGCTTAATCCGATCGACGGTCTGCACGGCACGCTGCGCGACGTTCAAGGTACTCTTGCTGTTTTGACTAAGTCCTTCTTGATCCCTCTCTCTACAAACTCGGACCCGAGGATAGGGGCTGGTCTTGTACCAGGCACCCAGGGACCCTTGGAGGTGACCCCGAGGAGAGGTTTTAAGTTTGATTAAGTCCTAATAGCTTGAGTTTATTAGGCCCTTACACCAACACTAAGACATATGAGTCGTACTAAGAGTAAATGCGTTACTTAGCGATATGAGTGGTACTAAGAGAATGCACGATAGTTACCGATATGAGTCATACTACAAGTAAGTGCGTTATTTAGCGATATATGTGGTCCGTTACTTAGCGATATGAGTCGTACTAAGAGTGAAACCGTTACTTAGCGTTATGAATTGTACTACGAGTATGTACGTTATTTAGCGATGTCAGTGGTACTACGAATAAGTACGTTATCTAATGATATGAGTCATGCTAAAAGAAAATGTGTTACTTAGCGATATGAGTGGTACAAAGATTACATGTGTTATGAGTGGTACTAAAAGTATGTGCGTTCATTAGCGATATGAGTGGTACTAAAAGTAAGTCCTTTACTTAGGGATATGAATGGTACTAAAAGTAAATGCGTTACTTAGCGCTATGAGTGGTACTACGAGAAAATGCATTACTTAGTGGTATGAGAGGTACTAAGAGTAAGTGCGTTAGCGATATGAGTCGTTTTAAGAGTAAAGGCGTTACTTAGCGATATGAGTTGTACTAAGAGTAAGTGCGTTACTTGGTGACATGAGTGGTGCTAAGAGTAGGTGTGTTACTTAGCCATATAAGTGGCAAGAATGTGCGTTATTTAGCGATATGAGTTGTACCAAAAATATGTGCGTTATTTAGCGATATAAGTGGTACTAAGAGTAAGTGCGTTGCTTAGCCATATAAGTGGTTCTAAGCATAAGTGTGTTACTTAGCGATATGAGTGGTACCAAGAGTAAGCGCGTTACTTAGCCATATGAGTGGTACTAAGAGTAAATGCGTTACTTAGCGGTATGAGTGGTACTAAGAGTAAGTGCGATACTTACCGAAATGAGTCGTACTCAGAGTAAGTGCGTTATTTAGCGATATATGTGGTCCGTACTCAGCAAAATGAGTCGTACTAGCGTTACTTAGCGTTAAGAGTTGTACTTAGAGTATGTACGTTATGTAGAAATATGAGCCGTACAAAAAGTTTATGTGTTACTTAGCGATATGAGTGGTACTACGATTAAATGTGTTTCTTGGCGATATGAGTGGTACTAGGAGTATGTGTATTATTTAGCGATATGAATTATACTAAGAGTAAATGCGTTACTTAGCGATATGAGTGGTACTAAGAGTAAATGCGTTACTTAGCGATATGAGTTGTACTAAGAGTAAGTGCGTTACTTAGCTATATGAGTGATACGAATAGTATGTGCGTTATTTTGCGATATGAGTGGAACTAAGAGTAAGTGTGTTACTTAGCCATATGAGTGGTACTAAAAGTAAGTGCGTTACTTAGCCATATGAATGGTACTAAGAGTAAGTGCGTTACTTAGCGATATGAGTAGTACCAAGAATAGCATGAGTAGTATTAGGAGTAAGAACGTTACTTAGGGATATGGATGATACTAAAATTAAGCCCGATACTTAGCGGTATGAGTGGTACTAAGAGTAATTGCGTTATTGTGTCATATGAGTGGTAGTAAGAGTAAGTGCGTTACTTAGCGAAATGAGTGGCACTAAAATTAAATGCGATTCTTAGCGATATGAGTGATACTAAGAGTAAATGCATTACTTAGCGATATGATTGGCACTAAGAGTTGGAAAAAACCTAGCAATATGGATGGTACTAAGAGTAAATCTGTTACTTCGCGATACGAGCGGTACTACGAGTAATTGCGTTACTCAGCAATATGGGTGATATTCAGAGTAGGTGCGTTACTTAACGATACGAGCGGCACCAAGACAAAGTGCTGCGTAATTTAACAATATGAGTGATACGGACCAACAGGTCAGTTTGACCAACAAGCCGGTTGGACCAACTAATCGGTTGGACCAACAAGCCGGTTGGACCAACTGATATCTGTTACAACAACAAGGCAGTTTGAACATTTGATCTGTTGGGCCAACAAGCCAGTTGAACCAACAAGCTAATTCGACCAACTGGTCAGTTAGACCAACAAGCCGATTGGACCAACTGATTAGTTGGACCAACAAGCTGGTTGAACCATGTTAAGTTGGACCAAATAGTCGGTTGGACCAACTCGTCTCTTGGACCAACAAGCCGGTTGGACCAGCTGCTCTGTTGGACCAGCAAGCTAGTTGGACCCACTGATCAGTTTGACCAACAAGCAAAATGGACCAACCGGTTAGTTGTGCTAACAAGCCAGTTGGACCAACTGGTCAGTTGGACCAACAAGCCGGTTGGACCAACTGATCAGTTGGACCAACAAGCCGGCTGGACCGGCTGATCTGTTGGACAAACAAGCCGGTTGGACCAGCTGATCTGTTGGACCAAGAAGCCGGTTAGACCAACTGATCAGTTGGACCAACGAGCCGATTGGACCAACTGATTTGTTGGACCAACAAGCCGGTTGGACCAGCTGAACTGGTGGACCAACACGCCTTTTGGACCAACTGGTCAGTTGGACCAACAAGCCAGTTGAACCAACAAGCCGGCTGGACCAACTAGTCAGTTGGACCAACAAGTCGTTTGGACCAACTGATCAGTTGGACCAACAAGCCGGTTGGACCAACTGGTCAGTTGGACCAACAAGCCTGGTAGTTGGACCAACTGGTCTCTTGGACCAACATGCCAGTTAGACCAGCTGGCATGCTGGACCAACAAGCCAGTTAGACCAGCTGGCCTGTTGGACCAACAAGCTAGTTGGACCCACTAGTCAGTTTGACCAACAAGACAATTGGACCAACCGGTCAGCTGTACTAACAAGCCGGTTGGACCAACTGGTCAGTTGGACCAACAAGCCGGTTGGACCAACTGGTCAGTTGTGTTGGTGTAAGGGCCTAATAAACTCAAGCTATTAGGACTTAATCAAACTTAAAACCTCTCCTCGGGGTCACCTCCAAGGGTCCCTGGGTGCCTGGTACAAGACCAGCCCCTATCCTCGGGTCCGAGTTTGTAGAGAGAGGGATCAAGAAGGACTTAGTCAAAACAGCAAGAGTACCTTGAACGTCGCGCAGCGTGCCGTGCAGACCGTCGGTCAGATTAAGCTGAGAATTCGCTGTATCGAAGCTCGCTCCAAGAGCTTTAAAATGAGCCAAGTTGCCTCGCGAAAAGTTCTGCCATTACTAAGTTATGGCTCGGACAGCGTTTGCCTAGCGTTGGAGTGCTAGCATACTAGCGTTGACTCGGGTAGCATTCCGCCGTCGAATAGCGCAGAAACGAAATTCCAGCGAGGAAGGAATTCGCTTGAATCAATTTGACTATATTCAGGTACAAACAGAGAAGGATTAAATAGTTCTAGCTAGCAAGGACCTTGGGAATCAACCTGGGAACAACCAGGGATGATCCCAAATAATTCCAAGCAACAGAACCAACCTGGCTGGACAAAATAGCAGGTGGTAGGTTGGTAAACAACCTCTGGTTCTGTTTTTCCAACCTGGGAAAACAACAACCAGGTTCAGGTTCTAAAAACAGAACCTGTTTTGTCTTTGCCCAACCAGCCAAATGCTGGTTCCGCTGGTTTCCCCTGGCCTTGTAGCATGCAGATACAGACAAACAACATCCAACCTTCACCTAAATTGTACCCCTATAGTGCCTTCCCTGCTACACTATAGTTAACCAAACAAAACAGTACAATTTCGAGTTGGATAGAACTGAATCTGCGCAATCAACTCAACCGAACTACAAAGCTTCCATCTTGGGTTCCTTTGCGAGCTCGTCCTTTCTGCTTGCACTGTTCATAGCGCATACAATGTTGTGCCGAAGCGCACATTGCGCGAGTACCTGCAAATGCATCAAGCGAAAAATGCAAAAGCAAACAAACACACGAACATTCCATTCACACCCAAATGCATTCGCACACGCATACTCGTACAAACAGACGGCAGGATGTCGTGCAATGTAAATTTGCACCCAACACACTCCCCCTCAGCCTGCCGGCTGCATCCCCGTCATTCCATGCTAGTTCATGCTCATTCCACTCATGCGCACACAACGCCAATGAGGCTCATCCGCAAGCCTCTTGGTGAGAAAGTCTGCTGGCTGCTGGTGAGTCTTGATGTAGATCGGATGCACCGTCCCCCTCTTCACCTCCTTACGCAGCCAGTGCCACTTGATACGCATGTGCTTGTTCAGCCCATGAAGCACAGCGTTTCTGGCCATCCCAAGAGCCCCCTTGCTATCACAAAACAGCGGCGTAGCAACTTTCTGCTCCTGGCCAATCTCCTCTAACAGCCTCCTCAGCCAAATCACCTCCTTCACCCCATGGAACATCGCCATGTACTCTGATTCTACGGAAGAGAGTGCCGTCTCCGTCTGCTTCTTGGACCTCCAACTAACAGGTCCTCCCCCAACTACGCAGATGTATCCTCCCACAGATGAGGAATCCTCCTTCTCAGAAGCCCACGTAGCATCGGTAAAGCAAGTGAGAAATAGCTTGCCTTCTCCAAGCCTCTCCCCCTTCTCTTTCAGCACCTCCACCCCTTTCTGCTTCACCTGTGCAGATGCGGAGTATTGAACTCCAATGGTTGGGTGAGAGTTCAGGTACTTCACCACACGCTCAGCTGCATCCACCTGCTCCTCTGATGGATTCTGCACCACCCTAGCCAGCTGCCCAACCGAGAAAGAGATGTCGGGCCTCGTGTGAACTGCTGCGTACAAGAGGCTGCCCACCAAGGACTGAAATTGCTGCTGCTCTTCAGCTTCAACCCCTTCATCCTCTGCAGCCTTCACAAGCTTGAATTCTGCTGGCAGGGGAGTTGCAACCTTGCGCTCATTCTCAATCCCATACTTCTCCCCCAGCTCCTTGATGAACTTCTCCTGGTGCAGCTTCAACCACCTGTGATCTGGATCCCTCTCCACGTGCATCCCGAGGTAGTACTTTACCTCCCCAAGGTTCTTGCACTTGAAGTTTTCCATCAGTTGCTGCTGCACTTTCTGAATCTCCTTCATGCTGCTGCTGAAGAGAAGAATGTCGTCCACGTAGACCAGAAACAGCACCAGCTTCTCCCCCTCGCCCTTGAGAAAGAGGCTCTCATCACAGCTGCTGGTCCTGAATCCCATCTCCTCTAAAACAGCTGCCAACTTCTGGTACCAGCAGCGTGGCGCCTGCTTCAAGCCGTAGATGGACTTGTTGAGCTTGCACACCCTGCCCGTACCATCCTCATACCCAGGCGGCTGCGTCATGTACACATCCTCCTCTAAAATCCCATTCAGGATCGCCGTTGAAATATCCATCTGACTGATGAATTTCCCACTAACAGCTGCATCTGCCAACAAGACACGGAGGGTAGGGGGTTTGGCAGTGGGAGCAAAGATCTCGTTGAAGTCCTGCTTCTCCTTCTGCATAAACCCTTTAGCCACCAGCCTACTCTTGTAGATGGTGACCTGCCCCTTGTCATCGGTCTTGATCCTCAGCACCCACTTGCATTGTATCGCTTTCTTCCCATCAGGCAGCACCACCAGATCCCATGTCCTATTCTCCAGCAGACTCTGGTACTCAGCATCCCTAGAAGCCAGTGTTGGTATAAGGGCCTAATAAACTCAAGCTATTAGGACTTAACCAAACTTAAAACCTCTCCTCGGGGTCACCTCAAAGGGTCCCTGGGTGCCTGGTACAAGACCAGCCCCTATCCTCGGGTCCGAGTTTGTAGAGAGAGGGATCAAGAAGGACTTAGTCAAAACAGCAAGAGTACCTTGAACGTCGCGCAGCGTGCCGTGCAGACCGTCGATCGGATTAAGCTGAGAATTCGCTATATCGAAGCTCGCTCCAAGAGCTTTAAAATGAGCCAAGTTGCCTCGCGAAAAGTTCTGCCATTACTAAGTTATGGCTCGGACAGCGTTTGCCTAGCGTTGGAGTGCTAGCATACTAGCGTTGACTCGGGTAGCATTCCGCCGTCGAATAGCGCAGAAACGAAATTCCAGCGAGGAAGGAATTCGCTTGAATCAATTTGACTATATTCAGGTACAAACAGAGAAGGATTAAATAGTTCTAGCTAGCAAGGACCTTGGGAATCAACCTGGGAACAACCAGGGATGATCCCAAATAATTCCAAGCAACAGAACCAACCTGGCTGGACAAAATAGCAGGTGGTAGGTTGGTAAACAACCTCTGGTTCTGTTTTTCCAACCTGGGAAAACAACAACCAGGTTCAGGTTCTAAAAACAGAACCTGTTTTGTCTTTGCCCAACCAGCCAAATGCTGGTTCCGCTGGTTTCCCCTGGCCTTGTAGCATGCAGATACAGACAAACAACATCCAACCTTCACCTAAATTGTACCCCTATAGTGCCTTCCCTGCTACACTATAGTTAACCAAACAAAACAGTACAATTTCGAGTTGGATAGAACTGAATCTGCGCAATCAACTCAACCGAACTACAAAGCTTCCATCTTGGGTTCCTTTGCGAGCTCGTCCTTTCTGCTTGCACTGTTCATAGCGCATACAATGTTGTGCCGAAGCGCACATTGCGCGAGTACCTGCAAATGCATCAAGCGAAAAATGCAAAAGCAAACAAACACACGAACATTCCATTCACACCCAAATGCATTCGCACACGCATACTCGTACAAACAGACGGCAGGATGTCGTGCAATGTAAATTTGCACCCAACACACTCCCCCTCAGCCTGCCGGCTGCATCCCCGTCATTCCATGCTAGTTCATGCTCATTCCACTCATGCGCACACAACGCCAATGAGGCTCATCCGCAAGCCTCTTGGTGAGAAAGTCTGCTGGCTGCTGGTGAGTCTTGATGTAGATCGGATGCACCGTCCCCCTCTTCACCTCCTTACGCAGCCAGTGCCACTTGATACGCATGTGCTTGTTCAGCCCATGAAGCACAGCGTTTCTGGCCATCCCAAGAGCCCCCTTGCTATCACAAAACAGCGGCGTAGCAACTTTCTGCTCCTGGCCAATCTCCTCTAACAGCCTCCTCAGCCAAATCACCTCCTTCACCCCATGGAACATCGCCATGTACTCTGATTCTACGGAAGAGAGTGCCGTCTCCGTCTGCTTCTTGGACCTCCAACTAACAGGTCCTCCCCCAACTACGCAGATGTATCCTCCCACAGATGAGGAATCCTCCTTCTCAGAAGCCCACGTAGCATCGGTAAAGCAAGTGAGAAATAGCTTGCCTTCTCCAAGCCTCTCCCCCTTCTCTTTCAGCACCTCCACCCCTTTCTGCTTCACCTGTGCAGATGCGGAGTATTGAACTCCAATGCTTGGGTGAGAGTTCAGGTACTTCACCACACGCTCAGCTGCATCCACCTGCTCCTCTGATGGATTCTGCACCACCCTAGCCAGCTGCCCAACCGAGAAAGAGATGTCGGGCCTCGTGTGAACTGCTGCGTACAAGAGGCTGCCCACCAAGGACTGAAATTGCTGCTGCTCTTCAGCTTCAACCCCTTCATCCTCTGCAGCCTTCACAAGCTTGAATTCTGCTGGCAGGGGAGTTGCAACCTTGCGCTCATTCTCAATCCCATACTTCTCCCCCAGCTCCTTGATGAACTTCTCCTGGTGCAGCTTCAACCACCTGTGATCTGGATCCCTCTCCACGTGCATCCCGAGGTAGTACTTTACCTCCCCAAGGTTCTTGCACTTGAAGTTTTCCATCAGTTGCTGCTGCACTTTCTGGATCTCCTTCATGCTGCTGCTGAAGAGAAGAATGTCGTCCACATAGACCAGAAACAGCACCAGCTTCTCCCCCTCGCCCTTGAGAAAGAGGCTCTCATCACAGCTGCTGGTCCTGAATCCCATCTCCTCTAAAACAGCTGCCAACTTCTGGTACCAGCAGCGTGGCGCCTGCTTCAAGCCGTAGATGGACTTGTTGAGCTTGCACACCCTGCCCGTACCATCCTCATACCCAGGCGGCTGCGTCATGTACACATCCTCCTCTAAAATCCCATTCAGGATCGCCGTTGAAATATCCATCTGAATGATGAATTTCCCACTAACAGCTGCATCTGCCAACAAGACACGGAGGGTAGGGGGTTTGGCAGTGGGAGCAAAGATCTCGTTGAAGTCCTGCTTCTCCTTCTGCATAAACCCCTTCGCCACCAGCCTACTCTTGTAGATGGTGACCTGCCCCTTGTCATCGGTCTTGATCCTCAGCACCCACTTGCATTGTATCGCTTTCTTCCCATCAGGCAGCACCACCAGATCCCATGTCCTATTCTCCAGCAGACTCTGGTACTCAGCATCCCTAGAAGCCAGCCACTTGTCCCTATCTGGTCCAGCTAATGCCTCCTCCATGCTAGCTGGTTCCTCTGGTGCAGGGGCAAGAAAACAGTACGCAGGCTCATCCTCCTCATCCGGGTCATAGCCATGAGGTAGAATCAGCAATGCCTCTTCGGTCCCTAGCTGCTGCTCTGCTGCATCAGTTCCTGCAGTCAGCTTCTTAGTAGCCATACGGGTACGTCCTGGCCTGGAGACGGGTGTCTCCCATCCCTTCATAACGACACCCTTCGGCTTCTTAGTTTTTCCCTGCTGCTTCTCTCCTCCCTCGGGTCCAGCAGCTCCACTAGTGCTGCCGCCAGTTTCCACACCATTTTCTCCACCAGCAGATGCCTCCTGTACCTTCTCTCCATCACCATTTCCAGCAGCTGCCTCCTCTCCCTCCTCCCACACACTAGGAGTCAGGTCCAGCTGCATGGTGATCTGCTCCATCTGCTGGGACACCCTTGCCTCCGGCTGTTTCTCCCAGCTCCCATACATCATGCCCTCAATGAATTTCACATCCCTGCTGTCAAACAACACACCCTTGGATGGTTCCCACAGCAGCCATCCCTTGCTCTCAGCAGCCAGCCCCAAATGCACACACCAGATTGCACTCGCCCCCAACTTACTGCGGTAGGTCTTGGGGACGTGGGCGACTGCCATGCAACCGAACACCCTCAGCATGTCCACCGGCGGCTTCCTCCCAAGCCACCTCTCCAACGGCACCCACGAGTCATCCCCAACCTTGGTGAGCACCCTGTTCCTAGCGACAGTGGCGTGCCGGACAGCATGAGGCCACATAGAATTGCTCAGCCCAGATTCTATGAGCAGCGCCCTAGCTGTCTCCAGAATGGTCCGATTTGCCCGTTCTGCTACACCATTGGACTGTGGGGTATAAGCCGTGGTCAGCTCTCTCTGGATGCCCTGCTTCTTGAGCCAGGCCGTCATTTCAGCTCCAAGGAACTCACCACCCCGGTCTGTCCTAATCCGCTTCACTACACACTCCGCCTGCTTCTCCACGAATGGCAGCCAATCGTCCCGTATCGTGGAGGCGGCGTGGTCCTTCTGCTTCAGCGGATACGCCCACATCAGCCTGCTCCAGTCATCCACAATTGTAAGAAAATACCGCTCCCCCTTGTGCCCTTGCACCGGCAGCGGCCCCACCAAGTCCATGTGGACCAGCTCCAAAGGCTTCTTGCTCCTGCCAGCCACACTATGGAAAGGGAAACGGGTGAACTTTGAAAGCAAACAGATTTCACAGTTGTCATCGGGTGGCTGTCCGTTCAGCTTCAGACCCTTAACGGCTCCATCCTTCTCCAGCTGCTTCAGCAAAGGCATTGCCACATGCCCTAAGCGCCGGTGTGCCGTTGCCCAATCTGTCTCCCCAGATCTGGCCGACACTTTCACACCAACCCCTCCAACGGCATTGCACTCCCCCTGGATGCACACCCCTCTCCAGCCTGCCCCCCACCATGCCACGCCAGGGCCGGCAGCTGCCACATAGATCTGTACACGTCCTTGCTCTCGTGCAGATCCCAAAGCACCCGATTGCCCAGCTTCCCCTTATAAGTGCGTGCCCCATCCGTGTTGGTGTTCACCCCAGCCTTGCCAAGCTTACGGAGGGAGATAAGGTTGGCCTTCAGGTCGGGGACGAAGAGAACGTCGTGCAGCACCACCGGCTTGCCATCCGCTCCCTTAAACGCAGCTCGTCCCGCACCAGCCACCTTCAACATGTGTCCAGAGGCGGAGCACACTTCATTGATCGGTGCAGCTCGTACTTCGTCCAGCAGGTCCTTGCGCGGCGTCATCGTCCAAGCAGCGCCTGTGTCCAACACCCAATAGTCTAGGGGGTGCAGCTCTGCTCCAACTTTGGCAGAGGCGTCTCCTTGCTCCCCCTTGTCTCCCACATGGAAGAATTGGCCCGCGGTGCGCTCCTTCTTCTTCTCCGCACCGCCGTTGCCCTTCGGGTTGTTGTCGGACGAATCAGCGACCATGTTGGCGCCGTTTTTCTGGTTCCTCCGCGCGCCGCCATCCTGGTGACGATTCTGGGGGTTCCATCCATCGGGTTTCTTATAGCACAAAAACCAGGGGTGCCCTTCCTTCTCACAATACCAGCAACTCCCTTTCATTTTGCCACCAGCACCCGACTTGCCCCCACGTCCAGATTTCGCACCGCGACCCCAACCGGTACCTCCTTGTTGGTCGTTGGAGTCGTCGTCTTTCTTTGCACCGCGTCCAGCACCACCGAAGCCACGTCCTCTGCCACGTCGGCTCCCTTGCATCCCGTAGCCGCTGCTGCCGTCGTCTCCACCCCTCAGTTGGCGGCGACGGAAGTCCTCCTCCAGAATCTTCGTCCGCACCCACTCGAGCGTCCACAAGCTCTGGTTCTGCGGCAGGCTCAATCCGCTCGTAAATTGAAGCCATGATTCTGGCAGCAGCGCGAAACATCTTCAAGCACTTGGTCTGCTCCGGGTAGGTGATTCCCGCGGTCGCCAACTTCGCGTAGAGGTCGCGCATCTTGTCCAGGACTGGTTGCACCGGCGCTCCGCTCAGGCGCAACGCGGACAGCTCCCTCTCCAGCATCAACGTTGCGACAACGGAGGTCGGGGCGTGCAGCTCCTTCAACACGGTCCACGCCTTCGGACCGCATTCAACCTCCGGCAGCAGGTGCATGACGTGGTGACGCTGGTTCAGCTCCAAACTCTGCGACATCAAATAGTAGCCAGCCGAGGAGCGCTCGTCCCAATCTTCCTGCAGCGTGGGGTCACTCGGTCTAGGCTCCTCCCCAATCATTAGTTTCAGCAAACCGATCTGACGGAAATATAATTGCATTTTCCAGGCCCAATCATCATAGCCCTCACCATTGAACTTCTCGACGGTGAAATTCTTCAGCACCTCCTTGACAAGCGAGCCCTGGTTTGTTCGCGCTCCCCTTGGCGCTGAAAGACCAGAATCTTGGCTGCCGCTACGATCTTGGCCTGAAGATTCACCAGCTCCCGCCGAGGTGTTGCCCGCCATAGCTACCTATAACGAGGATCACTATAACGCAGCTCTGATACCAGCTTGTTGGTGTAAGGGCCTAATAAACACAAGCTATTAGGACTTAACCAAACTTAAAACCTCTCCTCGGGGTCACCTAAAAGGTCCCTGGGTGCCTGGTACAAGACCAGCCCCTATCCTCGGGTCCGAGTTTGTAGAGAGAGGGATCAAGAAGGACTTAGTCAAAAACAGCAAGATTACCTTTGAACGTCGCACAGCGGCCGTGCAGACCGTCGATCGGATTAAGCTGAGAATTCGCTATATCGAAGCTCGCTCCAAGAGCTTTAAAATGAGCAAGTTTGCCTCGCGAAAAGTTCTGCCATTACTAAGTTATGGCTCGGAGAGCGTTTGCCTAGCGTTGGGGTGCTAGCATACTAGCGTTGACTCGGGTAGCATTCCGCCGTCGAATAGCGCAGAAATGAAATTCCAGCGAGGAAGGAATTCGCTTGAATCAATTTGACTATATTCAGGTACAAACAGAGAAGGATTAAATAGTTCTAGCTAGCAAGGACCTTGGGAATCAACCTGGGAACAACCAGGGATGATCCCAAATAATTCCAAGCAACAGAACCAACCTGGCTGGACAAATAGCAGGTGGTAGGTTGGTAAACAACCTCTGGTTCTGTTTTTTTTCCAACCGGGAAAACAACAACCAGGTTCAGGTTCTAAAAACAGAACCTGTTTTGTCTTGCCCAACCAGCAAATGCTGGTTCCGCTGGTTTCCCCT